>CM053785.1:12152500-12645000 GCA_028749045.1 Cupressus sempervirens | reverse complement strand
ATGGACTTATCTTTAGTTCGAGAGTATTTCCTATGTTTCTCAAACCTTGTTTAACATTTTCAATCAAATTAGTTTGCATGCTAGAAAATCTTCTCTTCTTTGATGTTGTGTCTACACCTAACAATTTCAATGCCTCTTGCAACTTCTTTTGTGTAAGAAAAAGTGAAAGTAACTGAGCTTGTTCAAGTGTTTTAGTGTTATCATATTGAGTCATAATTTCTTTTATCTTCTTATTCATTGACCTTTTCGTAGACAAACTTAATGGTTTAACACTAGTTGCAAGTCTTCTCAATTTATCCACATCCATTTTCAGTAAATTATCTAATTTTTTTGGAGAAATAACATTCTTTACATATTGGGAAATATTTAGGAGTTCATCCATACCAGTTCCTGCACCTGATCCTGACCCGTCTCTAACTTCTATTAGTAAAATTTCTACAAGGAGTGATCTTGAGCCTTCTCCAACATCCATTGTTTGAGATTCTGCAAGGAAAGATTATGACCCTTCTCTGACTTCTATCATTTGAACCTCTATAGGGAGTGATCTTGAGCCTTCTTCAACATTCATTGTTTGAGATTCTGTAGGGAGTGTTCCTGACCTCTCTCCCATATGCACTTCTTCTACTTCTATTGAGTCTTCTTCAACATTTCCTTCACCTTGTTTAATTCAATGATAACGTGCCACAGTCTTCTGAAGATTTCTTTGTTCTACTTCATCAGATCTCTTTCTTGCATATTTTCTTTTCCTTCCTTTCTTGTTTCCCATTATAAAATCAAAAAAAAAAAAAACAAAACCCCTTGCCTCAAGATAAATTTCACACAATAATCATATAAAAAATTTGTTGTACGGATTTGCTTGTCGCTATCACTACTTTTAAACTACTTGTCAGAAGCTGACATCAAGTTTTTTGTTTTTTTTATATGTTCATGTGAACATAACAAAATATATATGTTTGCACGAACTTATCTTGTTAAATTTTTGGTGGCCAAAAAATTATAACCTACGTGTTTGGTGTGAACATATAAAATATGTTCGCTACAAACACCCAAAACTAAGAAAATTTTGCCCCCCTTTTTCTTAATTTTTTTTTTTGCTCTTTTGACACCCATAATTGTAGAAGAATGATCTTCTACTGTAAAAATAAAAAAATTCAAAATGTGCTTCTCGAAGAAAGCTTTCCAATGACTATAATTGTAATACATATTTTAATCATTAAGACTTTCAAATATGAGTTTAACTCATCATCTGTTCATTACCAATTGAACATCAACCGACTTCAACACTTCAGAAAAATTAGTAAATTAGGTCAATTTTTTTTTGAAAAATATGTAGGAAATAGCTTATTGAGATAACTTTATATATATATATATATATATATATATATATATATATATATAGGTTTATAATAAATTGACTTCAAATTATCTGTGTCAAAACAAACATATATCTGAATTACGATTGGTGTCACTTCAAAACTCCATAAACTATACAATATTCAACCAAAATGAATCAAACCAAATGCATCCTCTAGATATTGATGTTACAAATCTAACACCAAAAGAATTACTTCATTATCATTTCTAGAAAAAAAAAAGTTATCTGTGTCAAATGGACTGTCACTCTTTAAAAATATTGAATTTTATTATGTACCACTTTTCGGAGGAGATGAAATAATTGACATAAAAACAAAAAAAAAATAGATTAAAAAATATGGTTACAAAGTAGGAACACGTTACTAAAAATCACTAGTTTATGTCATCTTGAAATTATTTATAGTTTTAGAGATATAGTCACTCGAACGTGAGGTTTGTTGCAAAAATATTGATTTCAGTGTCAAAATTGGCCAAAAAGTGGAATTTATTGTGGGATCACCCCTATAGGAGCTTTTAGCACATTGGGGAAATGCCCCTTGTACAGTGATCCAAGTACCACCAGTTTCCTTATCTGGTGATTGTACTCCTCCTCATAGTTGTTAGAGAGGTTGAAGTAGTTATGCATGTTTTTCATATACTCCCAGATCATAGCCTCATCACTACTCTCCCAGTAGCACTTTCGGTGGTTGTCACTGCTTAGCCTCACCTCCATGGAGGTTGTTATGGGTTGGTCCCTTGTGGCTCCTCCTATTGCCCTTGATGTGGGTTGGTCTTCTTCTCATAGAGACCCAAGTGGGCTTTCCCTATGTTGGACTTAGCTATCTCTCGGCCTAGGATGGAGGGAGAAAAATAACCTAATGATGTTGCTATGACCCTTGATAATGGTTGGTCTCCCATTGAGCCAACTACCAACCTTAAGGACTTATGGGGTTCTAATGATAAAGATTCTCCCTCAGCTGGCACTTCTCTTGTAGCCTGAGGGCTTTATAAGTTATGTTAATTTTTTTTTTAATGAATAGTTGTCTTATCTGACTTTGTGTCGAGTGAAATCATGGGGTGATCTTATATCCCCCAACCCTCTTTTTATGGATATGTATCTTTGATATTTAATTAATAGGAAAGGTCTATTCATAAAATAAAAATTAATTAAGAAAATTAAATATATATAAAAGATTCCAAATTTTAAATTCTTAATAAAACAAAAAAATTATATTTGTATAAAATCAAAAATGTATTTAAATTGTAAAATAGATTGTAACAACTACTATTTATTCTACTATATATATTGAAATATATTTTAAATTTAATAATTTTTATTACCAAATTAACTTTTTTCATTTATTAGGAATAAATTTATTTTACTAAGTTAATCCAAATTAAGAGGCATTTAGTATTCAAAATTACTTTAACTTCATTTAAATTTATTGGATAAAAATATTTCATCTAAATTGTTTTTTAGTATAAATTTAAAACTTTTAAAAGTAAGTATGTCATTTGAAATTTGTAATCTAGAAGGCCTTACAACTTGGCATGTTGAATGAAAATCTGGTGATTCCATTTTGAGAATTGACATTGTTGTGAATCTTAATCTTTGAGTTATTGTTTCTATTCCATTGGGTGGTTAATTGTTGGGAATTGTATCACCTTCATTTGGGGTTCATTCAGTTATGAATTGCATTACAGCAAGTTTTCATAAGCATGTATACATATCACTGAAGTTGAAGTAGTTTGCACCATAACCTGGGGTGAAGATTATCAAAGTGAAGGTTGATCTTGTGGATTTGTTGTTTTGGGTTGCAAAGACCTTAGAATATTCCTCCAAAAAGATTGGACCCTAGGGTGATTGAATATCTCTATGATGTTGTGAAAGCACGGACCTCGAAGAAGGTTAGAACGTATTTCAAATCTGAGATGGAATTGATGAAGAATGAGATCATGAGGTCCATAGTTGGTCTACCTCAACATGTGGGTACTAAAGATGGTTATGAGGAAGTCACTAAGGACTTTGGGTTGCTAGATCGAGTGGTGAGGACAAAAATGATCATGTGGAGAGATCAATGGAAGAAAGAGTTGGTCAACTAGATAGATCTAACACTCAGTTGAAGCTGAAGCATAAGATGGATGTTTCCAATTTCTCAGGTACTTTGAATCTTGAAGACCTGATTGATTGGATTAGTGAATTTGAATACTACTATGAGTTAAAGGATATTGGAGACCCACTCAGAGTGAAGTTGGCTAGACTAAGCTGAAATGGCATGATGCTTTATGGTGAAAAGAATTGCAAAGAGACAGAGAAGAGGAAGGTGAATTGAAGATCACTCATTGGAGATTGATGGCGACAAAATTCAAGGCTAACTTCATACCTTCTCATTATGAAATTGAGTTGTTTAAAAGGTTGCAAAATCTGAAATGGAAGGGTTTGTCTATGAAAGATTATACTAAGGAATTTTACAAGTTGACTATTCAATCTGAACATAGATAACTTTCTAAGGGAGAAGGTGGCTCAAGACATTAATGGCTTGAAATCTCATATTTAGGAAGAGATTGGTATATTGAATAATGCTTCTATTGAGGATGCTTATCGATATGCTTTGAGGGTAGAAGATAAATTGAAGAGGAGAAATCAAGGTAGTTCTCATGGAAAGGAGAAGCCAGATCACTTGACAAATGATAAAATGAGTACAGAAGATGAGCCAAAACTTGTTGAGATGAGGAATAGGATGAGTAAAGTTGCCTTTAAAGTGAATTGTTTTCATTATGGTGAAGAAGGACATCAACCTTGTGAATGTTCTCAGATGGTAGGTGATAGAAGAGATTCTATTATGAATGAAGCTAAAGGCTCGGTCAATGAACCTAAGTAGGAAGAGAGCTTGCTAAGTCATCAAGTATTATTTGGTAAGAGGGCACTAGAACCTTTTCAAAGGATTGATTTGTTTAGGACTCATTGTAAGTATAGTGGTAAAAACTGCAATGTGATTGTGGATGGTGGTATTACTAATAACCTTGTTGCTAAGGACGTGGTTTAGAAGCTTGGTTTGAAGAGAATGAGACATCCTTGTCCTTATAGGATTGGTTGGTTACAAGATGAATATGCTTTGGAAGTGAGGGAGTAGTGTCTTGTTGATTTTTAGATTGGGTAGTATAAGGACCAAGTGTTGTGTGATATTATGGACATGAGTAGTTGTCACATGTTGCTTGGTAAACCTTGGCAATATGATAGCAGGATTATACATGATTGTGTCAAGAATGTGATTATTGCAGAAAAAGTTGGCAGGAAGCATCCCTTGATTCCTTTGCAAACTAAAGAACTCAGTACGAGGAACCTAAGTATTGGTAGTGGGGTTGAGTTGAAGGATTATGAGAGGTTTAGAGATCAGTGTGGAAATAAAACTTGTGGAACACCGAGGATGGGTGTGATGAAGTAGAGAAAAAAATTGTTTGTTGTTGGAAAGGATTGGCATAAGAGGAAAAAGGGAAAAAGTGTGCAAGTTGAAGACTAGGAGGATATGTATGTGAAGAACCAATTTGGGATTTATGCATTGAAATCTAGAAGATGTTCTTCCAACTACTAAGAACATCTTTTTGCACCTGGGGTAGTTAGCAATCCTACGTGTTGGAGAGATTTTGGCTTTGGAGCAAAGGACTCAATCACCAAAGGAGTGGTGCTCGATCTTTATTGGGTAGTACTATACATAGTATTGATTAAGGCACTCGATTGTTGAAGGAGCTCAGTCATTATATTTCTTAGCACTCACTGCAATGCTTGGCATGTGTTGGCTTTTTGGCACTTGTGGAACTCGATAATGCTTGTGGGAGCTCGACAATGCTTGTGGTTTTTGTTGACACTTGGTAGTGTGTCTTGTAGGATAGAGTTATTGCAGATTTTCTCATCTGAATTGTCATATTTCATGCATGTTATCATCATGTAAAGTGATCGTGGTAGTTTGTGTGGACCTATTTAGGTCTTGGTTATTTTTCCTAAGTGTATTTAATGGGTGTTGTTTTTAGGATAAACCACGAATAGAAATTAAAAAAAACTACATGCAAATATAACCAATAACAAAAAATAATAGATCACACAGAAATGAACACAAGGCACCAAGATTTAACGTGGTTCACCCAATCCCTGGGCTACGTCCAACAAACAACAAGTCCAATATTATTACAATCTAGTGATTACAACCTGATTACAATATGTAATCCCTTACAGCTCAATACTGTCGCAAGAAGCAATTTCGCATCACAACATAATAAAATACCCAACCCTAAACCCTTTTATATAAGTATTAAACCACTTTAGGGTTATAACATGTCGGCCATAAATTAGCCATAACTTTAGTGGAAAATCTATGAATAGTACCACTAATTATGAAGTATGTACAATACTTTCTTGATCAGTCACCACAATCTAACAATCTCTCACTTGGGGACTAATCAGGCTCCACACTAAACAAAAATCTCCCACTTGGAGACTAATCCTATAGCAATACTACTACCACATGGGGCTCCCACTAGATCAAACCAACATGGACTCTAATGTTCTTTTATTCATGTTTAGTCTAAAAGACCAACTAAAGCTGAAGAGGAGTTCAACTTCTCCCTTGTTACAACCTTTGTCAACATATCTGTTGGATTGTCATTGGTATGTATCTTCTCCAGCTTGAACTGTCCATCCTCCAAAACTGACTGAATGAAATGGTACCCCAATTGTATGTGTTTGGTCTTAGAATGCAAAGCTGAATTTTTTGCAAGATGAATGGCACTCTGACTATCTATGAACAAATAATTATCCTTCTGAGGATGTCCCAATTCTTCCAAGAAGAACTGAAGCCATATCATCTCCTTGGCTGCCTCTATAGTAGCAACATACTCTACCTCTGTAGTGGATAGAGCATTAATCTTCTGTAACCTAGAAACCCAACTCACGACTGCCCCACCAACAGTAAAGACATAACCTGTAGTACTCCGACTGGTATCAATATCCCCTGCCGAATCTGAATCAACATAGCCCTGTAAATCAGTAGTAGAGCCCCCAAAGTGTAAACACTTATTGGATGTTCCTCTCAAATATTTGAGAATCCACTTGACAGCATTCCAATGCTCAAATCCTGGATGACTCATATACTTGCTAACGACTCCCACTGCATGGGTAATATCTAGCCTAGTGCATACCATAGCATACATCAAGCTTCCTACAGCTAAAGCATAGGGTACCTTGGACATCTTATCCTCCTCTTCATGTGTCTTAGGACACATCTCCTTAGTCAATTTCAAATGACTAGGTAAAGGTGTGCTGACAGCTTTAGCATTCTCCATAGAGAAATGTTGCAACACCTTCTCAACATAATCAGCCTAAGATAGCATCAATGTTTTGTTCTTCCTATCTCTGCAAATCTTCATACCAAGGATTTGTTTTGCTACCCCCAAATCCTTCATAGAAAATGCATGTGCTAACTGGCATTTCAAACCCTTAATATGATCCATGTTAGACCCAGCTACAAGCATATCATCAACATATAAACATAAAATAATGTAGCTATCGTCATCCAACCTCTTAAAATAAACACAATAATCTAAATGACACCTATTATAGCCATGCTCATGCATAAACCTGTCAAATTTCAAATACCATTGCTGAGGTGCTTGCTTCAAGCCATATAAACTTTTCTTCAATTTGCACACTAAGTTCTCCTTATCTTTGACCTCAAATCCTCATGGCTGAGCCATATATATTTCTTCATCCAAATCACCATGAAGAAAGGCTATTTTAACATCCAACTAATCTAAATGAAAATCTTCAGTAGCCACAAGACTTATAACAGTACAGATAGAAGTCATTTTAACAACAAGAGAAAATATCTCATCAAAATCAATTCCCTTTTTCTGTGCAAATCCTTTTACAACTAACCTGGCCTTAAATCTTTTCTTACCTCCTTCCTCTTCTTTCAACCTATAAACCCACTTATTTTGTAAAGCCTTTTTACCTCCAGGTAACTTTCATAGATCCCATGTCTTAATCTTTAGCAAAGTGTCCATTTCATCTTTTATTGCAGACTCCCACTGAATCTTAGTATCCACCTACACAGCTTCATCATAACTTTCAGGTTCACCAGCATCAGTAAGTAAAATAGAATACAAAGAGGGAGAAAATCTTTGTGGAGGTCTAATTTGCCTCGTTGACAATCTAACATTCACTGGTGTGGGTGGTATTTTTTGTTGCGGTTGTTGCACATCATGAGGAATGGCTAGAACGTCAACTTTTGGAGTATCATCCATCACTACATAATCATCTTCTTTCTTCTCATGTTGCTGCAACAGATCTTTGTACAACACTTTCCCATTGAATATGACATCCCAACTTCTAACAATTTTATGATTTTTAAAATCCCAAAGCCTATAACCAAATTCATTAATGTCATATCCAACAAAGACACATTTTTTTGATTTAGCTTCTAGCTTGGTTCTATTTTCAGAGTCTATATGAGCAAAAGCTTCACAATTGAAGGTCTTGAGAAAAGAATAACTCACCTTCTTACCAGTCCATGCCTCCTCTGGAATACAATAGCCCAAAGGAATAGAGGGACCTCTATTAATCAAATATATTGTAGTATTGACAGCCTCCGCCCACATGTGTAAGGGAAACCAAGCATGCAGCCTCATGCTCCTTGCACGCTCCATTATAGTCATGTTCATGTGTTCAACCACTCCATTTTCCTGTGGAGTCCTCAGAACAGTTTTCTATCTACAAATACCATTAGTGGAGCAATAATCTTCAAATTCATGACTGCAATACTCACCACCATTATCAGATCTGAGACATTTTAATTTCTTACTAGTCTCATATTCAACCAAGCATTTCCATTTCTTAAAAGTTTGAAATACATCAGATTTTTGTCTAAGAAAATAAACCCATACTTTTCTAGTTGCATCATCAATAAATGTAACATAATAATGAGAGCCACCAAGGGAAGATACCTAAGCTAGTCCCCATACATTTGTATGCACAAGCTCTAATTTCTCCTTTTTGTTTTCCTTCCCATTTTTTACAAAACTCACTCTCTTTTGTTTTCCATACCCACAACTTTCATAGAAATCCATATTAACACATTTCAGACCTGGTAAAACTTTATTTGAAAGAATTACTTTCATACCTTTCTCACTCATGTGCCCAAGTCTGTTGTGCCACAGTGTTGTATTAGAATATACAACAGCTATTTTTTCTCCTTGCTCAACTGCAGCAATTGTTTCTAAACATTCATTTTTCTCTGAAACAATCAAAGTAGAAGGAACAATATGACTTGTACAAAGATATAAGGTTCCTACTTTCGCACCTTTTTCTACTACAAGGGAACCTTTTGAAACCTTCCAATTTTTATCATTAAAAGTAACTACACAACCCTCATCACCGAGTTGCCCCGCTGAAATTAAATTTCTACTCACCCTTGGAACATGTCTTACCTCATGTAGTAGCCAATGATTCTCATTCTTCAACTTAATCTTAATTTTTCCCTTTCCAAAAATTTGACAGGGTTCATTATCCCTCAAATAAGCAGGCCCAAAATCCCCTTGGACATAATCAATCAAATAACCTCTATGAAGTGTAGCATGAAATGAAGCACCAGAATCTAAAACCCATGAATCATCAACACTTTCTAAAGACAGAAGCAAAGCATCCTCTTTGGATTTTTTACTTACCACATTTGCCTCCTTGTCTCCATCTGATTTATCTCCTTCATTTTTCTTTTGATTCCAACAATCTTTCTTTTTATGCCCTGGTTTCCCACAGTACCAGCAATCATTTGGTCCTCTCGATTGAGACCTCTTCCCCTTTGACTTTCTTCTTGATTTCTCATGATTTCCAAAGTTACTTCCTCTCTCAATCGTTCTGCCCCTGCTTTGTGCATTCAAAGCACTTCCTAATGTAGATCCACCTAAGGATTTCTTACAAGTTTCTTCACTCAAAACAACACCGATCACGTCATCATATTTTAGGGTACTAGATCCAAGAATAAAATTACTCACTACCATTACGAAGCCATTCAAGCTTTCACGCAAAGAACACAAAATAAAGAGAGCCCTAATTTCTTCATCAAAATTGACACCCACAGAAGATAACTAACTAGTAATAGTATTAAACTCATTTAAATGATCTGCAACAGATCCACCTTCTACCATTTTTATATTAAATAAACTCTTCATGAGAAATACCTTGTTTGAAGCGGGGAGCTTTTCATACAGTATTGCTAGGGTTTTCATCAAATCTTCTGTTGTCTTTGCTTTTGTAATATTAAATGCAACTGATGGTGCCAAGCATAACCGAATGCTTCCAAGTGCCTTTCTGTCCAAAAGATCCCATTCAGCATCTGACATAGTTTCTTGATTCTTGGCTTTTCCTTCCAACGGCTTCCATAAATCCTTCTGATATAGATAGTCTTCCATTTGCATCTTCCATAACTAGAAGTTTTTCCCATTAAACCTATCAACCCTTAGCTTACCCTCATCTGCCATCGCTCCCACTCAACCGTTAGACTCCCACTTAACCATGAGACTTTCCTGCAGAGGATAACTGAAAGACAACCTCGCTCTAATACCACTTGTTAGGATAAACCACAGACATAAATTTAAAAAAACTACATGCAAATATAACCAATAACAAAAAATAATAGATCACACAGAAATGAACACAAGGCACCAAGATTTAACGTGGTTCACCCAATCCTTGGGCTACGTCCACCAAACAGCAAGTCCAATATTATTACAATCTAATGATTACAATCCGTAATCCCTTACAGCTCAATACCGCCACAAGAAGTAATTTTGCATCACAACATAATAAAATACCAAACCCTAAACCCTTTTATACAAGTATTAAACTACTTTAGGGTTATAACATGTTGGCCATAAATTAGCCATAACTTTGGTGGCAAATCTATGAATGGTGAATCTACAAATAGTACCACTAATTATGAAGTGTGTATAGTACTTTCCTGATCAGTCACCACAATCCAACAGTTGTAATCCTTCTAAGCCATTTGGTATATAATATTTGTTGTAGGTCAACTTGCAGCTTAAATAGGTATTTAATATAAGTAATTTGTGACTTGCTAGGCTGACTTGTGGCTTAGTTGGGTATAAGTAGAGGTTCATGTAGAGTTTGGGGTCATTGTCATTCAACATGGAGAAAAAGGAGTATCTAAGAGGAGAAAAGTGTAGTAAACCTAGTAGCTAAGTGGAGGATTGGGAAACAAGAAAGTTCCTTGGTGGCTTACAAGCAAGGGTTTACATTTTTCTTGGAGTTTCTACCAAATGTAGTCTGGACTATCTAAGAGAATGGATCTTGTAAGGTCTTGCAAAATTACTATTGTAATTACTTTGTATTTGGTCATAACCTAGAAGACCTTATAGTCAGGCATGTTGGATGAAATCTTATAGTTCTATTATGAGAATTAGCATTGTTATGGATCTTAATCTCTATGTTATTGTTTCTATTCTATTGTGTGGTTAATTGCTAAGAACTAGATCACCTTTATTGGGGATTCAATTGGTTCTACACTATATTAGGATCACTAAGAGATAAATAAATAGCTGATATAAAAGGGGATTCAAGTTAGGGGGATTGTAAAGGGACAAACTAGATATGAAGTTACAAGGAATCTCATAGGGTGAGGTTATAAGCTAGTTAGAAAGTGAGAATCTATATAATATAGATGAGACTCTAGTGGTACCTACAAATAACATCAATAGCTATAATAAGAAATGCTAAGGTAATCCAATGTGAACGAATTTAATGAAATAAATTTTAGCTTGAAGTAAGGTGAGATATAACAAATAGTGTGCTAAATTATATAAACTATATATATTTATATATGATCTTAATAGTATAAAATGTTAGTGTAGTTTTTTTATTTCCTAGTTGGTTATTTATTTTTCTCTATATTGCTAGGTTTTTCCTACACTTTTAATAATATTTCTTAGGTTAATAAAACATGTCTTATTTAGTAAGTGATTGCCAGGTGTCACCTTCCTACATGTGAGCATCTATTAGTTATCTTAGGAAGATACTTTTCTCTTTTTAGTCTAATAGATGTTTTCTCCTCATTGGTCGGTGTTGCCATCTCCTCCCTCTTCCTAGTCTATATAAGCATGGTACCTGGCTTGTATTTGTAATTGATTTCTTTTGAATCCTCTTAATGCTATTTTGCTTCTAGCATTTCCATTCCTCTCTTGGGGACTAACTCTATGTTGCTATTTTGATTTTGTATCATCTGCATTCATACTTTAGATATCTATTCTTTGCACTAGTTTTTTGGGTTATCAATCTTTTCTAATTCTAACATGGTATCAGAGCTTTTCTATGTACAAGAGTAGATTTTAGTTTCCTTATTTGAGAGATTTGGGGGAGGGCTGCTAATAAGTCTTATTGTAAGTTTTTGAAAAACCCAGTATGCTCTTCTCTTGCATCTTTAGATGATCTTGTGAATCAAAAAAAATTGACAAAAACATTTTTGATCTCTGGGGTTTCAATCTCAAATCTAACAACCAACTTTCATATTTGGTGTTTTCAATCAGTATTGCAAGTTTCAGCATGCAATTGATTGACTTAGGTAGCTAATTCAGCCTTTTCATATCATCTTTTAGGTGGTGGGGTCATTTCTTAGTTGTTGGGGCCATTTTTTATTGTTAAAGGTATTTGATTTACACTACAAGTACATCTTCTATACATCAGCAAGAAAAATGCTTTATGGGTTTTGTTCGCAGCACCAAAAAACCATCTAGGTATCTTTTAATTTTTGCATGCAATCTATATATTTTGTAGAATCAAGCACATAGAGCTACGACCCTACCCCTCTCCATTGGTAGTCGCAGATTTGAACGTAGTTTTCAAATGCCTTGTTCTTGCTCATACAGAATCCAATTTCGATGATTCTTGTTATGATCTTGGCTATTTTTTGTGCTCTATCCTCTAGTGTAGTTGTTTTTTGATTTTCATGCTTAAATTTTTTAGAAATTGCTCAGTCGTGACTTTGCATAGTTCTGATTTTGGAAACTTTAAGGATCATAACTTTCGCATACAACCTCATATCAAGGCATTTTGAAAGTGCATGATTGTTTGAGTAGATCAAAGGAGGTGCATTGTTGTGGTTGAGTTCTCTTCTTTTTAGCATTTCTTCATCATGGATCGAACAAATATGTCTATCCTAACTCCATATAATTACTTTGAGTGGAAATCACGCATGACAATTCACTTAAGGAAAGCTAGATTAAATAGGATAACTATGGGACTTGAAACTGAACAAGATAAAGATGAAGATAAGCGTAAGTGGTTTAACAAATGTGATGAGGCATATGGAACATTTTGTTTGTCTGTTTCTCCTAATTTTCTATTTCACATTGAGTCTTTGGATACACTAAATGAAAAATGGACAAAGCTAGAAACACTATTTGGCACACAAGATTCAATGAGGGGTCATATGTTGGAAAATGAACTAATTAGTTTAAGTCCAAGAAATTTCAACACAATCCAAGATTTCTTCACTAAATTGAAATCACTAAGGCTGGGGTTAAAACAATGTGGAATTGAAAAGAAAGATGAACAACTAATTCTTAGTATTCTCTTTAAGCTAAGTTCATAATATTATGTGTTTGTCTTTACCTTCTATGCTGCTAAGGGTTCACTTGGTACTCAATTCACCATGCCATCTTTAGATGATTTTTCTGTCAATCTCACTCGAGAATAGGACAAGCTAATCCAAATGAATACTCTTAAGTCCTCTAGGTCACATGCCTTGGTTGCTAACCAAGGCACAAAAGAACAAAAAGGACAAAGAAGTAACAAAAATAGTAAGGATAAGAAACAAAAGAATAGAAAGGAGAAGAAGGATTAGATACCAATTGCTTCAAAAGAAACTATTGATACCACATCTTCCAAGGGCAATAAGCCTAAGAAAGAAAAGGTCCAATGTGCCTATTGTAAAAGACCTAGTCATTATGAACATAAATGTTTGAAGAAATAAATTGATCACTTAACACACATTCTTGAGAAGAATAGTATCAGTAATCTTGAGTCTATCAAACAAAGTTTGAATGAAGGGTCTAACAAGGCAAAAGAAAATAGCAAGGGGAAAGGAAAGGGCAAGGCCCTTGTTGTAGTTGCTTCCTCACCATCCACTTGTGTTCTTGATTTAAGTGCTTCACACCACATGGCTTCATCTAAGGAAGAAGTTCCGTCCTTGGACCCATGTACTATGCCTTCTATTTTGATGAGTGGTGACACTCCTATTGAGGTGTGTGGGAGAGGGTCTATTGATGTGGGGGATGGCACTTTTCATGATGTTCTTTGTGTACCCTCATTATCAACTAATCTCCTATAGGTATACTAGATCGCTCACACAAGTTGAGGCAAGCGGATTGAGTTTGTTAGAATAAATAATTATTTATTAATTATTTATTCTATTACTTAAGTTTACTTAGGTTAATGCATTTAGTTAATAGTTGTAGTTGATGAGTTGTTGACAACACAGGAGTTTGTTACTATCTAGGTCATACTTATTCTCTCCCCTTGATTGAGGATATCCCACCTTTTGTGGATGTATTCTTAGTTGTCAACCTTATCTTCTAGCACTTTCCAGCTTATTCTACAAGCTTCCATGAGGCCTTTATATTTAGGCTCTCTCATTGTATTCTCACAACTCATATCTCATTTTCAATAGCAATACATTTTTCTTTGTTTGCAATATCTTCTCTCTCAGTCTGTTTAGTATTTTTCCAAGCTCCACCCCTTCCTTCTTTGGTTTCCCTTCGACAAGTTATTTGCATGTAGGTGATCTTGGAAAGCTATAAATTTGGATTTCATCAACATCTACATGGTATTAGAGCCTCCTTGCTACTTCTTGTTCGAAGGTTTTTTGAAGCCGCGATTTGGAGACACAAACCCTAGTTTGTTTGTGCATTTTTTTTCAATCCGAGGGAAGAGCATTTTTTTGAAGCACTTTGAACCTAAGAAGACACTGCCATTGAGTTCAGAAGGCCTGTTACAATTAGAATTCATATGAAAATTGTCAATTTTGGTGACAGGAGCTCTGGGAGGAAAAATATAATTATTTGGGCTTGCCGTACGGACTATACGGACGATTTCATTCGAAAAAAATATAAAATTTGGGTGTACCACTATAGCATATCCCAGTGACTACCATTGTGCCAACACAAACCCACTAGCACATAGTTAGTCGCACCTCCTTCCAACCACCATAGTACAACCTAACTGCGGCCACCCCAGCGCCTCCCTCCAACCACCAAGGTCTCGATGCCATCGGCTCTAGCCACCACTATGGACACCGTGACTAGTAGCCATTGACCACCTGTGGCCCCACCAACTAACCTACCCATGTGGAAATTTTTAGGCAGTTGGCACATACAGTGGGTGACAGGTGACATGGGTGCCATGTTGGCACTTGCCACATCACCCACCACATAAACTTTCTACCATGTGGCTACCACATGGCACTGCCATGAGTCATGCCATGTGGCTTCTTTTTTGCTACGACGAATATCTAGCCATTAACTTTATGCATGTGGTTTGCTGATGTCATCATGCATCAACACCTTCCAACACCACTCCAGGTCCTTTTTGACCTACTTGCAATTTTTTGGCCATAACTTGAGCATATAGAGGTATTTTTCCTATCTAAAAGAAGCCCCAAAAAGCTGGTTTTGAGATAGAGATATTGGTGTAGGTATTTTTAGGTTTTGATGTATTTTTGTTGCCTATTTCTGTAGTCAAAGTCCAAAGTTTTATTTTTCACTCTGGCAAGCATATCTTTTTCATCTCATTTTTTTTTTGAAAACGTTATATTTTTGGAAAGCTGGTTTTATCGTCTTTTTTAAAATGTTGAAATTTTCTTTAGATTCTACCCATGCTCTTTCTATCATGTTTTTGGCATATTTTCTCTATGGTGGATATCTTGGGTGTTCCAGGTCTGAGGATCATTTTCATGCATGGGATCTTTTTTTTTGGTTGTACTATCTTTTGTATCAGTTTATTTTCTTTTCTAATCATTGTAGCTATCATTTGTAAGCATCTTTCTGTAAAAGCACTGAGATAAAGTGTCACTCTTGCATTTTGGGTTCATGAACATTATTTTTAGACAGTTGTACTTGCACTATTTTATAAAGCACCATGGGGGGATAGTTGTTTGCCACTTTTGTGCCTTCTTCCTTTATTTGCCCCATGTAGAGTCAGTGACCATGCCTTTATAGGTATTTGTACCGCTTCAACTCTCTCGTCGTTCTTGGTTCTTTCCATAGAGGATTTTAGCCCACCTTTTTAGTTGCCTGTCATCTCACCCTGTCTGCATTAAGGGGGGGTATTCTGTTGTTCTGATGATGCCTTGGTTTGATGGTTTGATTGTGTGAACTATGTATTCAATACTTGATCCTATATACTAGGCGATTGCAGTGGCTGGCTACCTATGCATTTCAGTGAGATGTATCATCTACCATATAGACACACTTAGTTTGTGCCTTCTTCTTCCATGGAGGTTATTTAGATCAGCAATTTCTTTCTGATGACAAAATTTACAACTTCTTCATGCATTAGTGATGCTCTTCATGATCACTCTTTGTTCCTGTCTTATGGGACATTCCTCTTGTTGGAGGCTTCTTCAATCCTTCACTAGGTTTTCTTACCTCTTTTTGGGGGAGGGTTTTTCCCATGAGGTTTTCCCTATTTCTCTATTTTCAGAGGTTACTTTTCTTTGCATTGTACATGGGTAGCTAACATGGCCTTATTTTCAGGACCCATTCTGTATTTCATCTTAGTTTTTTTGAGCTTAAGGCATTCCCCTAAGTTGCACTTAAGGCGGGGGTGTTAGAGTAAATAATTATTTATTAATTATTTATTCTATTACTTAAGTTTACTTAGGTTCATGCATTTAGTTAATAGTTGCAATTGATGAGTTGTTGACAAAACGAGAGTTTGTTCCTATCTAAGTCATACTTATCCTCTCACCTTGATCAAGGATATCTCATCTTTTGTGGATGTATGCATTGTTGTCAGTCTTATCTTTTAGCACTTTCCAGCTTCTTCTACAAGCTTCCATGAGGCCTTTATATTTAGGCTCTCTCATTGTATTTTCACAACTCATATCTCATTTTCAATAGCAATACATTTTTCTTTGTTTGCAATATCTTCTCTCTCAAGTCCATTTAGTGTTTTTCCAAACTCCACATCTTCCTTCCTTGGTTTCCCTTCGACAGGTTATTTGCATGCAGGTGATCTTAGCGAGCTATGAAGTTGGCTTTTAGCAAGTTCTACAGAGTTCACTCTTGATTCAGTGAAGATACATGAGTTGTACAATGATTCTATAGTTGCAATTGATAGAGCAGATCATCAGTCATGACTCTATCTATTTTCTCACTTTGTTCCTAATCCTCCTTTGACGATTTTTCTCACTCACTCTAATAATGTGAGTAAATTATGGCATGAGCAATTTTTCCATCTTAACTTCCACTACTTACATTAGCTTAATGAGCAAAGCATGGTCATAGGGTTGCCTTTAGTTCAATTATTTGGTGGTGTTTGCCAAGGTTTCATTCTTGGTAAGCATCCTAAGGAAAATTTTGACAAAAGTACGGCATGAAGAGCTTCACAGATACTAGAGTTAGTTCACATTGATTTGGCTGGTCCATTTTAGCATCCTTCTTTCAACAGGTCCTGATATGCCCTCACATTCTTTGATGACTTTTCTCAATATACATGGGTTTACTTTCTCAAATAGAAGTCAGAGGTATTTGATCATTTTCAGGACTTCAAAACTTTTTTAGAGAAGCAATTCAAGAAATCCATCAAAGTTTTGTGGATAGACAATGGTGGTGGGTATGTCAACCATCAATTTGAAAGATTTTGTACTTCAAAAATAGCATTCAGTTCCATACAATCCTCAACAAAATGGTGTTGTAGAATGGAAGAATAGATCCTTGAAGAAAATGGAAAACTATATGATTCACTCTAGATCTCTTGCACCACAGTATTGGGCAAAGGCCATTAACTGTGCTTGTTATATGTAGAATTGTGTTCCTCATGAGCCTTGAAGGGTGTTAGTTACTCCTTTTGAAGCTTGGAGTGGTCAAAAACCATTAGTTAAGAACTTTCAAGTTTTTGGCTCTCCTGCATGGGCCCACATTCCTATAGAGAAATGCAAGGCCTTGGATTCGCAGAGCAAACCTTGCATAATTGTAGGTTATCTTGATGGTGTGAAGGGTTATCGATTGCTCCACCCTACTACACATGAGTTGTTCATTGAGAGGAGTGTTCAATTTGAGGAGGAATCTTCAAGCTCACTTTCTATCACTTCTCCAACTCCTATTTTGACATTAGAGTCACTTGGGATACATGAGAGATCCTCTGATGAATTAGATTCCCTTGAGAAGTCTTCTACCTTCAATTCTAATGCAAATATTGACTCATAGAACTCACCTCCTTCCTCTCCTAGTCATCATTCAGAGGTTAATGATTCCCCTTCAGATTCTCCATCTTCTGATCCACTTTGGGCTAGGCAGACCTTGCAGTCTATAGGTGATTAGGTTGGGGATCCATCAGACACCAGGTGGACTCATTCACAATTCCAAGATGCTCCACATGTCTTTATTGCTACTGCCTCAGATCCATAGTCCTTTCATAAGACTTCTAGTATTCCTGAGTGGGATATAGCTATGCAGGAAGAGTATAGTTCCTTGATGAGAAACCACACTCAAGATCTTGTCCCTCTTCCTAAGGGAAGAAAACTTGTTCGATGTAAGTGAATCTATCAAACAAAATTTGTAGTAGATGGGTCAATTGACAAGCACAAGGCTCGCTTGGTCGCCAAAGGATTCTCCCAAGTTCCTAGGATTGACTACTCTAAGACTTTTACGCCAATTGCCCAAATGAATTCCATTCAACTTGTTCTTTCCATTGCTACAACTAATCATTGGGAAGTACATCAGATGAATGTGAAGGGTGCCTTTTTTTATGGTGACCTTCATGAGGAGATCAACATGGAGCAGCCATACGGTTTCCTTCAAGATCCTTCACTTGTGTGTCATCTTCAAAAGTCTCTATATGGCCTCAACCAGGGTCCTCGAGCCTAGTATGCCAAGAAGGACTCCTTCCTTCCATCAGTTGGTTTCACTCAGTGCCATTCTGATCCTAATGTCTACATTCTGCAATAGGGTGATTCACTCCTATTTTTGGTTTTGTATGTTTATGACTTGCTGATCACAGGAAGTTCTTCACCCACCATTAAGGTGGTCAAAGTTTCCCTTCTAGATAGTTTTTTGATGACTGACTTGGGCTTGTTGCATTACTTTCTCAAGATTGAGATCTTTCAGTCTTCTTCTGGGATCACCATCACACAGTCCAAGCATGCTCTAGATTTACTCTCAAGGTTTCATATGGTTGATTGTAAGCCTACTTTGACTCCTTTCCTTTCTAAAGTCAAACTTGAGGCTCAGTGTTCTTCTCCACTTGTTGATGGTACCTTGTATCGACAACTTGTTGGGAGTCTCATTTATCTGACTCATAGGAGACCTGACATCTCATATGTTGTAGGCATGGTCTCTTGATTCATGCAAGAGCCTCATGAGCTACACTAGAAAGCAGTCAAGTGGATACTTCACTACATTTAGGGTTCTCATAGTTATGGGATTAACTATGTAGTAGGTATTAAGCATGATTTGGTGGGCTACATAGATTCAAATTGGGTGGGTGATTCTTAAGATTGCAAGTCTACTTTAGGTTACAACTTCTCACTTGGTTCAAGTCCTGTTTGTTGGTCGAGCAAAAAATAGTCTTCTATTGCTCCATCTTCTATTGAGGTTGAGTATCGAGGGGCTATGAATGTTGCCATTGAGGCCATTTTGCTTCAACATCTTCTCACTGAGTTTAGTATCCAGATCAGATGACCATCAGTCATATTTTGTGACAAATAGAGTGCCATTCAGATCTCACAGAATCTGGTCCATCATCAACGAACCAAACACATAGAGATCCACATGCACCACATTTGGGAGCTCATCCATGGTCATGTCATTGACCTTTGCTACTATGTGACTTCTGAGTAGGTTGTTGATATCTTCACCAAACCCTTCACTGAGAACAAGTTCCTTCATTTGCGAGCTTTGTTGGGGGTGCGAGATGCTTCATCTTTTGGGGGGGCTTCTTCCTCTCACCCAGAGTCTTGACTTTTTGGGGAGTCTTTTCTCTCTCTTTTGGGGGACTTTTATGTTCATGGGTACCTCATCAAGCTTGACTTGCCAAGACCCATTTCTATATCCATCTAAGCTTCACTTATTGGGGGGTGTTAGTGTAGTTTTTTAATTTCCTAGTTGGTTATTTATTTTTCCCTATATTGCTAGGGTTTTTCGACACTTTTAATAATCTTTCTTAGGTTAATAAAGTATGTCTTATTTAGTAAGTGGTTGTGAGGTGTCACCTTCCTACATGTGAGCATCCATTAGCTATCTTAGGAAGATACTTTGCTATCTTTAGTCTGATAGATGGTTGCTCCTCATTGGTCAGTGTTGCCACCTCCTCCCTCTTCCTAGTCTATATAAGCATGCTACCTGGCTTGTATTTGTAATCAATTTCTTTTGCATCCTCTTAATGTTATTTTGCTTCTAGCATTTGCATTACTCTCTTGGAGACTAACTCTATGTTGCTATTTTGATTTTGTACCATTTGCATTCATAGTTTACATATCTATTCTTTGCACTAGTTTTATGGGTTATCAATCTTTTCAGATTCTAACATAAAATCTCTTATGAATATTGCATATATTGCACTCTTATTGGCTAATTCATCAGCCAATTTATTTCCTTCTCTATAGACATATTTTTGTTTGATTTCTATGAATGTACTGAGAAGATCTAGACATTGATCCAATAATGAATTCAATTTCCAATCAAGTCTATATCTTGAGCTTTTTGTCTTGATCACTATCTGAGAATCTCCCTCCACTATTATCTTTGTAACTCCAAGGTCCTTACTTAACTAGAAACCTTCTATTATCGCTACCATTTTTGCCAAATTATTGGTGGTATTAATCATAATTTTTGCTAGTTTTTCTATAACCTATCCATTACATTATGAATTATGCACTCGATGTTGGCAACACCAAGATTTCCTCTTGAGGCACCATCAAAATTAAGCTTTTGCAATCCTTCTCTTGAGGGTTCCCATTTACATCGACTCATTTTTTTCTTATTTTGGTTACCTTCTTTTCAAAATTGGGGTAGAACAATTAGACCCACCAAATTTTTTTGGATAAGATTGTCCCATTAAGAGAAGGATCCTTGTATGTGATTGGTATTTCTAAGTCACCAACTTGGTGGTATTAATCAGGATTTTTGCTAGTTTTTCTATAACCTATCCATTACTATTATGAATTATACACCTGATGCTGGCAACACCAAGATTGCCTCTTGAGGCATCATCAAATTTAAATTTTTACAATACTTCTCTTGGGGGTTCCCATTTACATTGACTCATTTCTTTCATACTCTAGTTACCTCCTTTTCAATATTGGGGTAAAATAATTAGACCTACCCAATTATTTTGGATAAGATTATCCCATTGAGAGAAGGATCCCTGTATGTGATTGGTATTAAAGGTATCTTCTATACTTGCTTCAATTTTATTACCAAGAGAGTTTTTAGTCATCAAATCCAACTCCAACTTCTTGTCTTCATGAGCACCAACTCCAAATGCTTGTCTTCATGAGCAACAACCCACTACACACAAATTGTTCTTCCACCTTGAAAAGTGTTGTTTACTCAATTGATTGTTCTTCCCTTATGTTTCATATCCTTTATGTCTTTATTTTCATCTACGAACTCTTCTATATCTACATATATATCTTTATATTCACAAAGTCTCTACTTTTAGTAGTTATGTTTGAAATGTGTATCTATGGTGTTTTTTACTCAAAGGTGTGAATTCTACTAATTGACCTGAGCAAGTGAGAATCTCTTGCTTGGGCGAGGGGGTCATTTAGTATTATTTCCTAATTAAGTTGCATTAATTTAGTTTGAAATACTTACTCCCACTCTCATTAGGTTTCCTTTAATTTTTTATAATCTTCATTCATGGGATTGCATTATGTAGGTTATTTGAGTAGTCTAGTTATAAAAACAAAGTTATTCCACCATTATCTCTTGTTTTTAAAATGATATATTAGTAATCAATACATTTAAGTTTTGACTATGATTTTTGGTCCTCTGATTACTGGGGTTTGTGTCAATCATGGCTGAGTTTTAATCAATGATAGGTGCTTATGAAATCAATTTTGCATCCTTTTTAATTAGATCTAACAATTATTGTGATGTCTATGAATAATTTCATGTTGAAACATGACCAATTGAGAATAATAACTTGAAGATATAAACCAACTTGATGAAACAAATTTTAGCTTGAAGTAAGACGAGATTTAACGAATAATGTGCTAAATTATATAAATAGGCAATATATATTATCATAATAGTATAGTACCACTTATGACTATTGCATATGCACTCTTATTGGCTTATTCATCAACCATAATTCACACTCTCTTGGTTATGGTTATTAATGGGGATCCAATATACAGTCAAGCAGGAATTTTTTGGTAGAACAGTGGGAGGTGTTGGAGTATATATAACTGGTGTGGAAGTACACTAGATTATTATGCATATGAAAATTTCTTTTCTCAGTACTGGCCTAATGCGCTTCCACTCAATTAATCTAGTTTGATTAATGTATCACAAAAGAACATTACCTTTGCCTCTCCATTACAATCTTGTAATGTATTTGCATTTATGTGATCTATTGTAGAGACAATTTTTTCTTCCTTAATATATGTCTAGAAATGCAATACAATATTGTTTTCACTATTTTGCCTATTTGTAATGAAATTAGTAGGGTGTCGCTCATTTTCAAAAATTTAATCTTAAATCATTCAATATTGTAGAGCCCTATTTTTAAGTTTTAAATTAGTACTAAATATTGTTTAGAAGAAGAAAAAAATCTATACCCAAGCAGTGTCTAGATGTTACTGATTGAAACCATTGTTCATCTCCAACAAAATCTCACTTGAATAAAAACATAATATTTGTCAACACTTTTACAATTCTTTTAAAGAAAATTATAAGTAGCTTATATATATTTTTATATATATAAAAAAGCCGAGAGTTATCCTTCTCGTGGCGCCTATTTTCATATTCTATCTTTCTAACTAAATTATATAAGTAGTTTTAAATTTTAATACATCAATCCAATATATTAGTATAATATATAGCTTTTGCAAAGACAAGAATGAATGAAAATATTATTATTTTAGCCTAGACATATTGAAACTCATTTCTCTTATAATTTAAACGAATATATATTTAAAAAGTTTAACATTTTTTCCTATCAAATGTCATGGTATAATTTTTTCCATAGTTTTTATAAAATATAAATTCATTTTTTAATTTTTTAATAATAAGCATGACAAATGCTCAACTATGAAATCAACCACATCTAATGCAACTTACTTATATTTAATTAAAAAAAATTAATTAAGGAAATGAAAATATATGTTATTTTTTCTTTCAAAAAATTGAATTACATATCTATATTTTTGAAATCATTTTTACGTGAATAAAATTGCAAGACTAAAAAAGAATTATAATAGAATGGAAAGAGATCGAAGTTGACTTATAATATTATATTTATTAAATAGAAACTAAACTATATTATAGAACAAATTCAAAAATAAATAAAAATTGAGATGTAATAAGAAAAAAATTAAATATTTTGTTTAAAACATAAAATATAATAAATTTTAGTAAGTTTGACCTTAAAAATAAAAATAAAAATTGAAAAAAGATAACGTCCAAGTAGAAAATACAATTGGGGATGGGAATAGTAAATAAGCTAGCTAATTTTCCCAAGTCAAACTTGTAGTGGATAAGCCATCACGGAGGAAAGGAAGGAGAACTTACAGAGCCTCAAAGATAGTTAGGAGTGCTCAATCTCGTCGATTCAAGAGATGAGCATCCATTACCTGCTTTATAAGTCTGTAGCCACTCCCATCAAATCATCCTCATGAATTGCCACTCGGGAATTGTTGCATTCAAAATGCATGCAAAGTTATCAAGGTGCTTTTCTTCAGGCTCCATTGATAAACTCTGCTCATTCATTAACCTCAACCGCTTCTTGGGATGCCAGAAGTGTGTAATTTGCATAAAGAAAGGGCTTGTAAATGCAAGGATGATCATTGTCCACCATCTGAGGAGGTGCATCAATGAGGGTTTCATCTGAGAAGAAATAAAAGAATGACACTGACACACGTGAACAACCCTCACATACCACTTTGTGCGTTATATTTTGAATCCTCCCATTACTCCACGCTTTGAATGTATCACTCAGTGAAATCGATAGATCTTGAACATTTGTTACTTAACATAATGCCTTAATGATTAAAAAGAAAAAGACTTTTATTAACAAATTCTTCACAAAACCTAGCACCTTTCAATATATGTTATGTCTGTTGATTTCCACTGATCTCTTACCATTATTAATATGCTATGATGGTATAACTGTTCATTGTCATATTGGCAACTACTTGTCAATTTTTATTAAAATGCTAGATTGTTTACAACCAAATCTGCTCCTATTGTAGAAGCCTCTCGGCTTAATAAAAAAATACAAAAATCAAAGTCATTACTCTTACTAGTAAATATATCTGCAATCTATTCCTTAGAACTCACATACTAAAGCCTCACTTGCTTCTCTTGAACCTGTTCCCTCAAATTATGATACTTTATTTATATGTGCTTTTTTTGCATGCATCACCATATTTTTTGAAATATTTATGGCACTTCTATTATCACAGTAAATAGTAATAGGCTCAATTACCTCTTATTGCACTCTTTCCAACAATTGTTTGATCCATATAATGTTTCAACAATTGATTACAACAACAACATATTCAACTTCAACAAAATATTGTGAAATACAACTTTGTTTATTTCTTATCCATGTAATTAGTCTTTCTCCTAAAAATAAAGCTCCACCACTTGTATTTAATCTATCATCAACATTTTTATCCCAACCAACATCAGTGTAGATTTTTAAGATTAAAGTCATCCTCTTGTTTATGTTGAGATTATGGGTGTTGCATGCATCACATAATATTGTTATATTGTATTATTTTATTTTATTATGTAATGTTGCACCTAGGACCACCTAGATGGATGTGAAATATGTAAAGATTCCAATGGAATATACTTGATGAGTTGTATTGTAACATTGTGATAATATTTGATGTAATTATTTAATACTAGGAAAAAGAATTAAATGCCCAATATTAAATGAGGGGTTAATGCATTAGGTAGCTCATAGTTTAGCACATGGTTTATGTAATATTGGTGGTTTTGTGAGACTTGCTAATATATAAACAACCACAAGGGTAGTTGTAGAAATAAAAGAAAAGGCGAAAGACAAGAGTCAAGCAAGACAAGGCTTGAAAGGTTAGCCAAGGGAGCATTTGTGAAGGTTGGAAGCATGACATGGGATGTGTGGATTTATTCTTGTTCACACACATTGCTTGGTTTATGGCTATGACTTTGAAGGATTCCATGGTTGTATTGCAATTTTATTTTTGCTAAATAATACATGGTGGTGGATGCTTTTAGAGGCTAGATTTTTTTCCTCAATGAGGGTTTCCTAGGGTATATCTTGTGTCACATTTTTGTGGGTATGTTGTCTATTCTCTTGCATGTGGATTTTATTACATATTCATTTCACATCTATTATTGATTATATAGAAACAATTATATATTTGTTGCAAGTTTCCTTACAAGTGATATCAAAGCTATGGTTTTGTTGTTGTAACCCTAGATTAAATCCATGGGAATACATATGAGGATAAAAGAAAGGGAAAGATATAAGAGTTGTTTATTGTAGATCTGATGGTTTTGAAGTTACTTTTATGATGGGATGTTGGTACAGTTTATGCATGTGAAATTGTTAGTCAAAAGAATTTTTTGGATGTTTAATTTAAATGAGGTTTTTAGGGGATGGCTTATGGTATCACCTCATAGGTAAAAACAAACCTTGCCATTGGATCCGAGTTGTTGTTTCCATAAATTTTGATATATAATATGCCCTAGTTTGGCCATGTCGATTAAAAAATACAAAGGTTTTTAGTTTCATCCAATGACGGCTGTCAAATTTAATCCCGTGAAAACTTTCATCACAAAAAAATGCAGTGAAAATGGTAAAAAGGTTGTCTTAGTAAAACTATCATAACTTTTTGTTACGATATTAAATTTTAGACTTCTTATAGTCATTGGAAAGTTAATTCAGAGCACTACAACATGGTGTAGGTCTGATTTTGTGATTTTGACATTTTGCCAAGTTTTAAGAGCCCAAAATTTAGATGTTGTTTATTTTGAGCACAAATTAGGGCATAGCTTGGGCATACAACTTCAAATAGTCAACGAAAATCTCTTGGAGAGATCTACATATTGGTTTAGATTTGGTGTAGGTTAGACATTATTTATTTGGTGATATATTCATTTGAATGAGTTATGATATATATTGACTATAGTAACATTGTGAGTTTATGACATAGTATATTTTAAAGATTTAGATTTGATGTCATTATAGGGTGACCGCAAGAAGTTGAGTCGCAATTCCACAGAAGTCAGATCCGTGGAATTGTACTTCTCATAAACAAGTACCCGATTTTTTACAAATCGAGTACCCGTTTCTAAAATTAAGCTTCGAGCACCTGAGCCAAATTTTAAAAATTGGGTACTCGATATTGAAAATTGGATCGGGTGCCTAAGCCACTCAAATATTGGGCGCCTGCCTTTTTACAAGTCGGGTACCCGAGTTTTAAAAAATTAGGTACCCGATTGCTTACAAATCGGGTACCCAATTTGTAAAAGTTTATATAACCGCTTTTTTGGCATTTTTGAGGTCATTTTCATGACCTCAAAAATGGGAGCCTGATTAGAGACGCATATGGGAGCCCGATTTTCAGCCCTACTGACTACCCCCTTGTTGCTAGTTTTCGATACACTAGGTATTTTAATATGTTTTATGCTATTTTACTTTTTTTTTCCAATTTTCAATTTAATATGTATGTTAATTTATTATTTTTTCACTTTTAATATGTACATAAAATTGTAAATTTACATTGTTAATGAACTTAGATGTTTAAATTTTTGTATTTGTTAATTAAAATATAGTTTCATAAATGTTTATTTAAAAAATTATTATTTTAGATGTTTTGAAATGTATTTAATTTATGTATTTATTACAATGTTGAATGATTAGATTAGATGTAAATTCATTGTTTAAACATGTAATTTTATAAATAAATATTTAACCTCGACCTAAAACCATATAACCTCGACCTTGTTTTAACTATAACCTCGATCTAAATTCATTTTTTAAACTATAATCTCGATCTAACCATATAAATAAAACCCTAAACATATATAAAGTACTTAATCACATAACAGCCCGCCAAGGGATCCAAACAAAAAAATTATAGTATTTAAAATTATTTTACTTAAATTGTATTGTACTTTGTTTCATGAATCAAAAATGGATGATGTAAACTATTTTATAAATGTATATTCTTTCAGCCTTTCATACCTTGTGACATGTACAGTGGATGATTGTGCATTCCGAATTAATTTGCCAAGTGTCATTCGAAACAAATGTATATAAATTATTTAAATGGATTCAACTGAAGTAGTTAATATTCTTTCATGTGGATGTGTTATTTATTTTACTTTTAGTAGTTTATAATTATTTCAAAATGAAATGTAAATGTGCTCATTAAGGAATGCAATCTCTTGTGTTATTTATAAATGTAAATTATTGTATGTATGTTATTGCTTGCTTAGTAAAACTTTTGATTAGTTCTTTGGATCCCTTGGCTGGGCATCATTTAGGATTAACTATAATGTCAATTTGTATTGAATTTAACTCTAATCATAACCCTTACTATCATCTTAACCTTAATCTTAGTTTGCTAAAACATACACCAGGTAATATATAAATAATTAAATAACTTTCCTATCTTACCTTGAGTACTAATTTTATAGATGTCAAACCCTAAGATTGAAAGGTAACCCTGGCCCTTAACTAATTAATATTATATAAGATAAACCAAATTGAATTAAACCATGATCATAAACCTAATTATATATCCCAACTTAAGAGTAGAAACCTTGAATTTAACCTTAAAAATCCTTTCCCCAACCATTAACCAAATTTAACCATTACCCTAGAAGATTGAACCAAGTTAAACATTGACCTTAAGACTAAACCAAATCACCCTAAACTAGAACTCAATAATATATTGAACACTTTAAAAAAAAATTCAAACCTAACTTTTTTGAATTAATTTTGGTTTTTAATCTAAAAGCTCTAACTATAATTCTATATCTAAAACCAAATTTAGCACTTTAAAACTTAATTCAATTTATTAACTCTTGTCCTAATTGAAACCTAAGCATGTAAACCTAATCAAACAGTACAAACCAAATTGAACCCTAATCCTAAAACTAATTAAACATTGATATCAAGGTCTCAAAATGATACATCATAAAAAAAATTAGAAGAGACTTGAACGATCAGGCATCTAATTAAGTAACCCTCCCTGACCATCAAGAGGTGGAGGTGTCCACATTAGTGCGAGTAGGATCCCGAACTAGACCCTTAGATGCCTAAGAATATATCTAAAGAAGTGAATAACTTGTCTTTCCACTAGATGCCTAAACCTTTATATCCTAAGTGAGTATTCACCATGTAATATCTAATTAGGAGGGTATTGAAGCACTCTAACACCCCAATACCTAACTAGATAATTATGTTAGGGTGGACTAATTTCTATTTATCTTGGGTTGGAAGTGCCTAAAAGTTTTTTTTGGAGACTGGAGATTCCCCGATTTGTTTCCTATTTTTCTGTATGGGTAGCCTAAATGTTTATTACCTTTGCAGAATGGAAAGCCACATAACAAAATATTGTCTTATTCTATAAAAAGAAATACCCACCTACTAGTGATATATATAGTAAGATCTTTTTCCTAATTTTACTATCAATTTTTTTGTTTAGAAGATGATGATAGTTCAAAATGATTTAGAAGATAGGGATAAAATGAGAACCATCATTCCTAGAATGAAGATGCATTATTCCAAGTGATAAACCCATTTCTATCATAAATCAACTCCTCCATCCAAAAAATTAGTAATGAGAAATCCCTACGTCAAGTAATCAATGGAGGGCTCATAAAATTGATCAAGTGATCAACGAAGGGCTCATAAAATCCCTAGGTCAAGTAATCAATTGATCCCTAAGGGAGATAAGAATCTCATTGAAAATTAGAGACAGAACACTCCTAAATACATATCATACAAAAAATTTATTGCCAAGGTCTTAGCCTCTAGACTAGAAGATATCCTACCCAATATCATTAACCCTACACAAAAGTGTTTTGTTAAGGATATTTATGCATATTGGAGAACCTGATAACCTATTGGAAGACTTTGGATTGAGAAAAATTTCTAGGATCTAGAGTGTAGGCATGCTCAAGTAATTGATTATGAAAATGTCTACAAAAGGGTGGAATGGAGTTTCACTATGATGATGTTGCAAGCCCCCCGTCCAATATTAAATGTCAAATGGTGTCCTCTCTTATGATTGGTGTCAAGGTTTTAGTAAAGAAATTAATGGGGTTAGATCATAATTTTTAGGACTCTCTAGATCAATTATGAAAGGGTGTCCTCTTGCATCCTCTTTATTTTTTATTGTTGAACATTGACTCATTACATTATCTCCTTAGAGATAACCAGTTGTCTCTAAAAGTTAGAGGATCTACTCTTCAAATAATTAATAAGTATCTAGCGTACATAGTTTTTTGATAATATATTTGTATTCTTTTTAAGCTAGAAGAGTGCAACACGAGTCATTTAATGATCAAATTCGACCTCTTTTCTTTGTATCGGGTAGTAAGATTTATGTCTCTACATCTATCTTATTGGGGATAAATATTGAGTCCCCTACCTTGTGTAGTAAATAAGGTATTGGATGGAGATTTCATAATTAAGTGGTTAGGTACCTAGGGATTCCATTTGTAGTAAACCCTAACATATAAATGAAATGTGTCTTTATATCAACAAGAATTTTTTTGGAAAACTCAACAACTAGAACTCTAATTATCTCACTTTGGTTGGTAGAATTCAAGTATGTTAAAAGATTCTCTCCTTGAATATTGGGTGTAAGTTTCTCTTCTTCCTGCTCATTTTATTTAAATAAATTTTGTCTTCTATATAAATCTATTAGGAACATTTTGTGGATAGCCAAGGGATTACTTTGGCAATAAAATGGATAGCCAAAGCTTCATAAGGTAATGAATTATGGATTATGATTAGAATTAGGATTATTATATGGTTACGATAGGGTTCACATGTATTAGTTCATAACCTAACATGATCTACACTTATAGTTTGCATTAAAAAGCGGATAATAGTTAGGATTCAAACTACAATCATAAATATTTTTTAATCAAATCATAATTCTATCTCTAAGATTTCATTAGATAATTGTAACCTTAACTCTCATCTTAACACCATCTATTATAGATCCCATAAACAATAGGATCATAATTAATATCCAAAATAGGTAAATATAATTTTAACTAAAACCATAATCCTAGGTAAGTTCCCTAACATTAAAGGATCACAATCATTATAATAATCTTAAGCTTAGCCATCATGAAAACTGTTAACATAACAAAATTGTAAACCATAACCTTGTCATAATCTTAACTTTGTTTCATCCTGAGACATGAACATGTATAATCCATAATGAGTTCATACAATCCCCTAGTGTCACAAAATAAGTGTACATGAAAGCAAAATTAGCTTGGTGGCTCCTATTTTAAGAAAAGAAACCTTGAACTAACCTAGATATATTTTTTTGGATTATTATTTTACGATTAGACTTAAAATTTTAGTATTTAATGTTTAATTTGACTTAAGTGTTTAACTTTATTTATTTAATTGATATGATTTTAATAAAGATACGCGCATTTATATAGATCTAGTTGATAAATTTTAGATTTAAATTTTATTAAATAGTAATTTTGTCATGTATTATGTTGTGATGTATTTTTGTCATGTTTTATGTTTTATGTTGTTTAAATATATATGCAGATTATATTTGATGGACCCACCGCCACCCCCTCCCCCTCCCATACCCCCACCTCTGCCCCCTCCATCTCCACCTCCACCTCCACCTCCACCCACACCTCCACCACCCACCTAAGTGATATAGAGGTTATCTAATGTGAGAGGCACCCCCCCTCACCTACTACGTCTTGCAGATAGCATGCAAGGCGTGGTTGACTCCATCCATCATTTTGATTTAGACATCGATTCATTTAGATCATGGAGGGAAAGCATGTGTGCCTTCTACTCTGATGGCTTATCATACAAAGAGGTTTATAACCTGCATATAGGTAAAGAGAATTTTCAACATTATTTTGTAAACCCTAAGATGGGTGAACCAATTAGTGATAAGAAGCCTCGCATTTCCATTAGGTAGTGTACACATCTGCGCATAGCAGCACATTTTTGGGAGTGGTGGTGGATGGTATTTGACCATCCACCACATGCTAACCATGAGGTGCCCATGTACTTCCTTAGGAATTTATGGGCTGAGTTTGAGTTGGGTTTGAAACCCAACTATTTTGATATGAAAGCATTTTAGGGGGTTGGTAGAGGGATGCCTCAAGATAGGCCTGGGGCAAAGCTAAGTGATAGAACGAGAAATCGCAGGTGAGCTGAGCCCCTTGTACCTCTTCTTGCGCCTGTTGTGCCTGCTCCTCACCATCATCATGTAGTTTCATTTGCTTTTACCCATTTGAGTGCCCTTTCAGGCAATTTAGTATAGCAGTAGACACAGGCAGTACATGCTCCTCCACTTGGACATGTTTGTACTAGCTGTGGAGGCATATGCATAGGCCCCCAAAGTGATCCTGGTGCAGCACACAATGGCCATTATGCTGAGGGTGCAAATTTTGATGATGATTTATATGTTGCCCATGGTGATGGTAGAGACGAGATAGATGTGTCATCATTTGTTGACCTCATGTAGCAGGGAGAGCTTGGAGAGAGTCAAGAGCAGTAGGTAAAATTTTAATTTCAATATAAATATAAAGTGCACATAATTATTTACTTTCTACATACATGTGTAATTGTATTAACTATATTAATTTGTACTTTCCAAATAATAGAGGATGGATGATATTGTTCCTCCTAGGAGGCAGTATAGTCTTTTTTCGAAACCTACAGACGTTGGCATCCCTTATACGGTATGTACTTTGAATTACACTCTAAAAATGTACATTCAAATTTGAATTTAATAACATGTGCTCCTATGTTCTTTTTATTTGATTTTGTAGGGATTGTCTGCATCTACACATATTGATGTTAGTACAAGTCCTACTCCAGTTAGCACTGAGGCACAACCTCAAATACATGCGGTATGAACTTTTGACTGAAGACAAATAATTTGTATTATTTTTTATGTAGGTACATTATTATTAACTTATAATCTGAACAATTTTGACTCACATGTATATATATTTTATGTGTTTTGATTTTACGAACAGGAGCATGGATATCATACTCATCCATATAGGCCTTAGTATAGTCTATTTTCGACTCCATCTTATGATTATCATGCTAGCATACCTGTAGACACATCAGTGGCATTGGCTACCACTTAGGTATGATATATACATTATATATACATGTTAAATTTATAGTGTATAAAAAATGTAATGTACAAATTATGTACTTTGTAATTATTCATGTATATTTAATTTTGACTAAACGTTTATGTATCCATAATTTTAGGACTACGTCACCACGAGTGTTGCTGAGAGCACAAGACTTAGCTAGATGGAGGTACCTACATTGTCATTTGAGGTCAGTATTGTGATTTATGTACATAATGTATAGTTCATTATGCTCTAAAATCAAATTTAAAAAATGTATGTATTGTAAATTACAAGACCTCACCACTGCTACATTTGGTAGTTTTGACAGTGCGCCTCCTCCCGTTACTAAGGGACACCCATCTCATGTGGTATAATTTATTTTATTATGTAGTGAATATTTAATTTATTTGCAAGCTAGATTTTGAGACCCATTTCAATTAAGCATGTACATGATGAGACGTGCCTCATGTTACACAGGGTGATACATCTACCTCACAAGGTGTCCAACATGATGAGATGACTCATATTACACATGATGATCCATCTGAGTCCTCTTCGCGTGGAGCAAAGAGGACATTCAATCAGATAGATTAGGTCTTGTTGGAACCTATAGATTGTGTTTTTATGATGTATATATTATTTATGATGTATACACTTTGTGTTAGGATAGTTAAAACTGTATGTTAGACCATGTATTTTTTCACTTCATAGATCATGTTATGATGTATGTTAGACCATGTACTATTTTTTTATGACTTCTTATCATGCTTGTGTATGTAGTACATATATTACTATGTTTCACCATGTTTTAAGTATATTCAAACCATTTTCTTTATTCTGACATATTTTATTCATGAACATATGACACATTTTGTAAGTATATATGCAAGATGAACAATAATTTTAACTATCTATAGAGCATTATTGGATAAATATCACATCAAATTTATGCATTGAGATTCATACAAATAAAATTGACCTACTAGATTAAAAAATGTATTGATAACATACCTAACAATGTATCATAAGTGATCTTAATGTGTTGTTTGGTAATGTAAGACTCATTATCACCTAATAAGACCTATTATGTGGTATTAAACATATGAATACCTATCATAACCTATAACAAACATAACATGACCTATTAGGACTCCCATGTCCCCTTAAGACACACATGTATGGATAACGTACCTAACAATGTACATCATAAGTGATCTTAATGTGTTGTTTGGTAATGTAAGATATAATCAATACAATGAATACAATGAGGAATGATCTAACATATAATCAATACAATGAGTAATGATCTTTAAATTATCATGTGCACGTGACTTGTTTTTAATATTACAATCAACAGTAATTTGAAACTCCAAATAAACATTAATTTAAACATGCTTGAATGTAAAAGTAATGGAACAAAATAGGAGGTCATTACTTAAATTTACAATTAACTTATAATTTATCAAGTGCACATACCTTTAACTTTCAAATAGAAGTAAACTCTCATTTTTGAATTAGTTTGTACAACATATTTCACAATATATGTAAGACAATGTCAATGATATATTTATAGTTCAGTGGACTCATTTGAAACTTAAAATTGGTTGAACATATCTCTTCAAATGAGGTCCTGTAAAATAAAAATGTAAAACAAGAACACACATGTTAATAAACACATAAATTAATATTCAAGATATCTGAACTATGTAAATATATATGTGTAATTTGCATGTACTTACTATGTGAAATTGCACAAGATGTTGATGTTTGATCAACTTTAACATTTAAATTTACATAAATTGTAATTGAGACCTGAATAAGAGGTATATAAGTTCTCTAAATTGGTATTGAAAACACAAACATACATGTAATTAAATTATATAAGTATATATATATATATATATATATATATATATATATATATATATAATACAATAATGAAAAAACTTACATATGTTTGATTTAAATGTAGTCATCCCACTGTACCATCTGCATCCTCTCTCTTTTGCAGTGCATCTATGATTGTCTCATGCTCGTCCATTGAAATTGTCCATAATACCTTATTGGCGGGTCTCCCTTTGTATCTTTCTAATTTGATATTTGTTGCCACAACCAAATGAGAATAGTGTAAAATCTTCTTTTCGGTTTGGTAGTCTTCAAATGCTGGCAAACCATTTCTTCTTGTTAGGTATCTACGTAGCCAGGTGCCAGCTACAACAATAGACCTGATTAGGTACTCAAAACCATCATCGTCTACTTGATGACATGTCAATTTTTTCTTAGGTTCCACACATCTAGCTAGCCAATACTCAATCTGTTCATCATTATCACTAGGTGTAATAACAACATAAACATGTCCTACAAGATAAGATAAAGTATAGAAACACTTTAATCACATGAGTATACATATGCAAATTATATAAATTGAAGCATGAGATTGCAAAAAATCTAATTAAATTGTGCATACCAGGTTCTATGAGGTCTGAAATACGATCATAGTCTTCTGATGCAAAAGTAACATTCTGGCCTTCATTTACTATATCATCTTCAAAATACGTGTCAGTAGGTGCTAATGATCTTTGTTGCCAATCTTCAACCCATTCTTTATTCTCACATTCTTCCCATTCACCTGCAAGACAAAATTGACAAAAATAAGCAGGCTCCCTAATCCATATAGTCCAAGTGTTAGAATCTGAACTCCTAAATGAATGCCATTAAGCTAAACCACTAATTGTATCACAATCATATCTTGAAGGGATATTATTTTCTTCAACTAGGTAGAAGAAATGTTTGATTGTAGAGTTTTGACTTGATCTCGTGTGTAAATATTTGTTACACCATTTGACAATCTCATGTGCATTTTTGAATTTAGCTTTTTCCTCAAATTGTAATTGCTCTCTACTAAGGGCTCTCTTCACACATGCACCAGCACCATCATGTTCTCCTTTACCATGTCCAGCCTCAAAAAAACTCCACACATGTTGGATGTTAGTTTGCTTATGTGTTCTACTCAACCAATAGAAAATTCTAGCATTCTTGAATTGTCCTGTACAATTATCTGACCATATCCAATGTTGTGTCATTTGAATTTGTCTCTCTTTTAAATTATCATAAAAAACCTTGAAGCAATATTGGACAAACTCAGATGAATGGAGTTTATTATCACTTAAATAAAAATGGTACTCTCTCAATATTTTTCGATCCTCCTCTGTACTATTAAGTGCATACCTATAAACTATATGAACATAAATTGTTACTTGTATTGAGTTGTAATATTGTGGTTGTAGCTCTTCTTGCGGTGCAAGTGTGTAGTTATCTGCAAAGTCAACAACTGAAAGTATAGTACCAATTGGAAATGTATTCTTACATATGCGAAATTGTCCATCAAGCCATCTAGAATACTGAGAGTGTTTAACATATTTTGGTATGATCACACTCTTAAACTCATCCATAAATGCATGACAACTAACTTTATCTGTAACTAGATCACACATTCTTCCAATCTTCCCATCCTTCAATAGATATTCAATAGTTTTGAATCTTTTTACCTCAACTAATTGTTGTCCAAAAGTAGTCATAGCATTTTCATGCAAACATTAATCCAACAAAGAAAGATTGCCGCACATATCACATGTACTAGAAAGAAATGCATTGAAAAGAAAGTATTGATCATTAGGTGGCTTACAACAAACTTGATATGAAATCTTTTATAGTTTGAGGTGGTATTTTTATACCACATTCTTGCAACATTTCTTTACTATGCATGGTACCACGTATAGATTGAAATACATCATAATGGTAACGAAATTGAATATGAGTTTTACAACAACATGTGATTCTTTCCTTGTTAATCCTTACATACCATGGTTTACACTTTTCAAAAGATCTTTGACTAATGGTAATATTTAATACCTTACCATCTACAAATTTTTTAAGCAATTCAGTTTGAGTCATGTCTAAAAGGTGTTTAGGATGTGGATCATGTATTTTTAACCAATTCTCAATTTAAGAACATCTCTTGAATTAGGTGATACTCTTGTATTATCATACCAAAAATTTTCAATCAAACTTTTGATTTTACTAGTAAGTTTCATATCACATCTCGGGAGTCTACCACTAGAAGTCCATAAACTATTTTCTGGATCACATTCAAACTTAACCCTTCTCTTTATAGCTCTTTCTAAAGTCTTACAATTCACATTAAGATATCCACTTATGTTGGTAATCAATCTTTTGTCAGATGTTGATTTGTTAACTAAAGTTTTTGTTATTGCTCGTTGTATTGCATTCTTATCTTTAGACTGACTTCTCTTTTCGATAACATCAAAGGCACTAGCAACAGTGGATACTACTTGTTTTAAAGACTCATTTTTATTCTTGGGTTTTGCATACATTCCCAACCTTCTCATTACTTTTTGCATTTTAGACATTTTAATTAGCTGCAACATTAGCTAACATTGAAACCCAAATTTCTTATTATAAAAAAAATGCCTATACAATCTATTAGCATGTGTCCTAATCTGTCTCCATGAAACCAATCCCTCAAGATTATCTAACACATCATTAGGAATATGAAAATTATGTTCAGACACTTTACTATCATCCTGACATGTTTGTTCAGTAGTTGGTGTTTCTATGTCTACATTCATGCAATTTTTATTTTTAGACACTTTACTATTTTCACTGTTATTTGGGATTTGAATATCATTTTCAAATTTTCTTGGTATTTCTTTCGGCGTAGGCATTTCAATTGGAGTGTTTTGTGCATGATCGTTTGACAATTGCTTCTCATGAAGAAAATCTAAATCGTTTAAATCGTAACCTACTTCTAAAAAATCACCAATTTTATCATGAGAGAAAATTCAAGGGTTTGGAGACACACCTGTATTGAACGCATGATTAGAATGTGCACCTAAATTTCTTGTATTGGGTTCTCTTCTTTGACCTCTTCATCCATCGTGGTATCCTCAGTGTCTTTCTCTTTTGAAACATTGTTCAAGTCTCTAATTCTCTGTCTTCTCTCTCGTTGACGTTGTGCTTCATTCTCTTTATTTGTTGCAATCTCCTCATCTATCAAAACTCTTTCTTTCTTCTTTCTTCATTTTTTTGATCCCATGTTTGCACCAATTTTGAATTTGAATCAGTAGCCTGCAAATTGTATAAGAGGACAAGAAAATAGAGTAAGTGTGATGAAATTCGGTGTTGCAGGTCGAAACTGTTGTTCAATCATTGAAATTGGGTCGGTGGGGTAGCTTTTGGGACCCAATGGGTACTCAATTTCTTAAAAATTAGGCACCCGATTCTTTAAAAATCAGGTACCTGTTTATAAATCGGGTACCTAATTTTTAAAAGAATCGGGTACCCGATTTGCAAAAAGTTGGGTACAATGGTTCAAAGCAATTGGGCATCTAATTTTTGAATTACAAATCGGGTGCCCGATTCGTGAGACATGAGCAAAAATTTGGTATGGCTTCCGACTTTTGCATAGGGTTTTGCCTTGGGGAAAGGCATGGCATAGGCTTGGTGCCACCAAGCTATGCCTTTGTGATCCTTTTTTTTTCTAAGGCATTTAATCGAGCAATTTTTGGTATTGTCGTAATTTTTTTATAGTCATTCCTATTGAATTTTTTGACGAGACAAAAACCCATTATAGGTCTTATTGTTCTGATTTCAAAAATGTAAATTTTATAGTGTTATTAGTTTATTTTCTATTTTTCCATTATTTATTAATCAAAACTATCTCTTCAATGTTAAAAAGTGACATTCACTAAAACTTTAATAACTTTTTTATTTTATAATTTTTCTTAAATTAATGTATATGTCATCAATCTACATACAATCCTTTTGATGTTTAAAAAAAAATGAAAAAAGTGATATTTTGATTAAATTATGTGGTTCGTACATGAGTGGTTTTAAAATTTACCTTTATAGCCAATTAATAATTAATAATAATAAAATTATTCAATAAAAAATTAAGAAAAAATATTCTCATCAATCTTAGGTGTATTAGGTAACTCCCTTTAAAAGGATTTGTAGAAATTCATTTATTTGTGTCAAATTATGGTGTCTGTACATGAGCATGGTATGGTCCTAAAACAGGCATTTTGAAAAAGTGGTTTTTAAAGATCCATACCAAAAAAATAATCTATCATATGGGTGCACAAATAAATTACATATTCAAAAACTAGATTCCGAACACTAAAATTTTTATTTCTAGAGTTTTTTAATATTCAATGTCTAAATACTTCAAATTTTGACATCAATTGACAAAAAATTTCAAAAACAGGAAAAGTACTTCCATTTTTTTGCCAAAAGTGAGACCCAACTTCTTGCACTGACCCTATATACTCAGTTTATATTTCAGATTGGTCTCATGATGATATATTATTAGTATTTAATTTGGATATGTATGATGAATTGTTGGGTCTACAAGTTGTGCAGTGTTGTAAGCAATCTATACTTACAGGTTGTATTTATGACTCGGTTATGGGTTGTCTTTACCCATTGATCTTTCATTATTGATGCATATTCATATTGATGGCTTGGATTTGGATTGCCTATGCCCTTAGTCATATGACTTTTTGATTTTTCTTTAAGTAGAAGGGATGAGATGTTGTTACCAGGTATAGTCATGGTGGAGAATTGTGGCTGACTATTTTATGCTAATAGGTTAGATATTTTGAGAGTTAGATGCTCAGTTCATGGATGTGATGATGGCATCATGGATTTTTGCATGACATGATTGAATATATAGGTACATCCTTAATGTTCATTGGTTTGGATTCCTAACTTGGTTATCATGGTATGTCTTCTTGGTTGAGGATCATGGTTATTTGGTTTCTTTTGAGCAGCTCATTATGTGCACTTTGAGTTCTTTGAAGGTTTGATGCATAGGTTTATTTCCATGGTTGGAGGATAGTTCCTAATTTGGTTTGTATCTTCTTGGGTTTGGAGATATTGGTTTCACTTGGTATTGAAAATTTGGTTGTATGTTTATAGACCTAGAGGATCTTCATATAGGAGATGAGTTTTATGATACCATGGGTGAATCAGTACCATGGTTGAGTGAGCATTTTTGGCATTGATATATATTTATTGAGAGTTTTTAGATGTTGGAGGTTTGTCTTAGATCTTGTTGTTGTAGAAGTTTCTTTGACATTTGCATGGTGCACTTGTTATCTTCATGGTGTGTGGAGATGGTTCTTCACGGTGTGTAGAGATGGTTTTCTTCATGGTGTGTGAAGAAGGTTGCATCTTGAGGACTAATGTGGTTAGTGGAAAAGGTGTGGTTTATGCTTTCATTTGACATGTTATCCTTGGTATTAGGATGGTTTCATTATTATATCATGGTATACTCTTGATACACGTTTAGAGTTTTGACATGTTATAGTATGTTCATATGGAGCATGTTGTCTCTTTTGAGATGGTAAGATCATGTTTTCATGTTTATGTTGCTGAGGCCATGGTTGGAACTTTGGCATTGATCTTGATTTAGTTTCTTTGTATTGAGTACATTGATCATTTGTTAGATACTCCATAATATTGTTCTGTTGCATTTGGAGTTGGCATGGATTGATTGGTTATAGGTGCTCATGGATACTTAGAGATGATGGTGATGCTAATTTATTTTGGATTAGAGAAGTATTTTTTGGGACAATTGATAGTTTCAGTAGGAATTTTGAGGGGCATCCACCTGATATGGACTTGAGAGGAGATTTTTCTTGGACAAGTCTTGGTTGGAGACTTGAATATCTTGATGAGCCTATTGTTTCTCTCAGATGCATTATATTTATGCTTGTCTTTCATGTATATGGATCTTGAGCTATGGTACTTGATTTAGTTCTAGAGGGTTCATTTAAAAGGTGGATTAGCATTGGTTATCTCCTTGTGCATATGTTTTTACGCTAGTTGAGTTTTGGAGATGGTTTTATATTAGGAATATTCGTTGGATTAGGAATGGTTATTCCATGGTTTAGGAATGTTTTTATGAATTTGATCTTCTTGTGAGAGGCTTACATCCATGATTGGTTATATGATATGATTTGGGTGTTATAATAGCTTCCTAGTTGGGGTTTTATGGAGGAGATCATACTTGGCATAATTTACATCTAGAGGTGTGTGTAAAAGGACATGATATAGGTTATGATTTGCATGGTTTCTTTTTGGTATTGGTTATCTTCCTAGATGTTCATTTCACTTAGATTGGGTTTGAGGTTGGTTCAAGATTTTGATCATTGATTTGTGTTCATGTATGTCATGTGACAGATGACATGGCTATTCTTTTATCTCTTTCCTTTATTGGTTGTGGAGAGCTTGGGAGAGTGTTGGATACTTGTTATGAGATTTGTTCTTGCAAATTATTGGTTTATGTATTGTGGATATCCTTAATACTACATGGATTCACTTCTTTAAGATGTTGTGAGTGGATTGGTTACATATTTGACAATATCTTTTGCAGTGGGGTCTTCTTGGTATATATGTGGCAAGTATTGCTGTTGAGGCTTGTGATTGTAGGTTACAGATTGGATATGTTAGTGATGTGAGATTCACTTAATGTACCTTTAGAAGTATGAATAGTTGGGTAGGGTGGCACTTGCTGTGGGTGCTATTTCAGCTATGGAAAATTTGATAACTACAAATACATGTGATTACCTTTTGGATCTAGTGTTTTGTGTTTAGCATTTCATTTGGTACATGATTTTATGATCTTCTAATGTAATAGGTTGGGTGGATTTCTCTTTGGATAGCTTCTATGTATGTTCGATGGCAGTGTCATAATAAGAGGTGACATCATTCATGTTTGAAAAGATGGATGCTTTGATTTTTTTGCAGGTACCAAGTTGGAGCACATGGTGTACTTTGGTCCATGATGGTGGATGTGCTAGGAGGGAGAATTTCCTTGTTTATTTATGTGGCTACGGATTAACCCTATGCAATGTATACAACAAGTGAGAGATTTTTGAGATTATGGGTGTTGCACACATTGCATGATATTATTATTTTATTTTATTTTATTTTTCACCTAGGACCGCCTAGATAAATGTGCAATATGTAAAGATTCCAATGGGATATACTTGATGAGTTGTATTGTAACATTGTGGTACTATTTGATGTAATTATTTAACATTGGAGAAAATAATTAAATGTCTAATATTAAATGGTCAATGGGTTAGGTAGCACGTGGTTCTAGCACATGGTTTATGTAATACCACTTGGTGGTTTTGTGGGACTTGTACTATATAAGCAACCACAAGGGTAGTACAAACAAGAGGAAAAGGCAAAAAGGCAAGAGTTGAGTAGGACAAGGCTTGACAAGGTAACCAAGGGAGCATTTGTGAAGGTTGGAAGCATGGGATGGGATGTGTGGATGCATTCTTGTTCACATAGATTTCTTGGTTTGTGGCTATGGATTTGAAGGCTTCCATGGTTGTATTGCAATGGTATTTTTGTTGAATAATATATGGTGATGGCTGCTTATGGAGGCTGAGTTTTTTCCCTCAATGAGGGTTTCCCAGGGTATATCTTGTGTCATATTTTTGTGGGTATGTTGTCTACTATCTCGCATGTGGATTTTATTGCATATTTATTTCAAATCTATTATGGGTTATGTAGAAATAGTTATATATTTGTTGCAAGTTTCTTTATAGTTTATACCATAGGTCATAATCTTTAGTTCCTTTTAGATATATGAATATCTTTTTCACAGCAGTCATATGTATCTCCTTTGGATTAGATGAAAACCTTGCAAAAATTCCAAAAGCTAAGGAAATATTTGGTCTACTATGTACAACATATTGTAGCTTTCCAATCATAGATCTCTACAATGTTTGATCAACCTTGCCAGTAGTATTTTCTTTTGATAATTTTAAATTGATCACAATAGGTGCACTGATTGAATTTTAGTGTTTTATGAACTTGTAATCCAATAAAAAAAAATTATCTCACCAAACATTGACATTTCAAATTTAGTACTCATTTTTTCAGCAAATGTCTTACTCAACATATCATTTCCTCTTAGTATTATGTCATCAAAAAATATCTCAGTAAGCAACACTGTATCTTCAGATTCATTCTTCAAGTATAGATTTTTTTTTTCACTTATTATAGTAAATCCAATCTTAATCAATTAAGAGTGCAATCTTTCATACCATGCTCTTGGGGCTTGTTTCAATCCATACAATGTTTTGTTCAACTTGCAAACCATGTTATTATTGTCAAGTTCAATGAACCCTTTAGACTAATCAATGTAGACTTCCTCTTCAAGTATTTTATTTAGAAATGCAAATTTTAAATCCATTTGATAGACCTTGAACTTCTTGTCTATAGCATAAGCTAATGATATTCTTACTCCTTCAGATCTTTCCACAATTCTAAAATTTTCTCCATAATCTATCCCTTCTTCTTGTGCATAACCTTTACAAACCAACCTTGCCTTGTTTCTTACCATTTCTCCATTCTTGTTCAACTTGTTTCTCAAAATCCACTTGATTCCAATCACATTTTTGTCAGTCTGTATGGGTACTAGTGTCCAAGTATTTTTATTTTCAATTTGATCAATCTCCTAATTCATAGCATTAACCAAACATTCATCATCGAATACAACTTTTACTATTGTAGGTTCAAAATTAACTATTAAACATGTACCTCATCTTATCTTGGTTTTTGTGTGTACTCCAACACTTCTATCTCCAATTCTTTTTTCAAGTGTATGGTTCTTCCTCACATGTTTGGCCAATACAAGTTTAGTTCTCTAATTCTTTGCATCTCCTTCACTCGGTAGAGGTTCAACTTTCTATTCGAGTTGTATTGTCTGGTGTTTGAGTATAACTATATGTGACTCGATAGAAGAGGTTTGTGACTTTGTAGTCATTTGTTGTAACTCAAGTAGAGTATCAAGTGTCTCTTAATAGACATATTTTTACTTTTTGTAATCTTTAAGTTCCTTCTTGCTTTCCACATCATTCTTCTCTGCAAACTCATCAAATCTCACATTTTCAATTTCAATCATCTTGTTAGCAACCTTGTTTTAATATTTGTATGCTTTACCCTTAGATGAATAACCAAGAAAAATACCTTCATCTCCTTTAACATCAAGTTTACCATTCCTTTTATCCTTATGAATTTAACACCCACTTCCAAAGATTTTGAAATTACTTACATTCAGTGTATGACCATAGCATAGTTCATAGTATGTCTTATTTGTTTATCTATTCAATTAAACTTAGTTGAGAGTAAAAACAACAATACTAATTGATTCTCTCTAGAATATCTAAGAGACCTCTTTCTCAATCATCAGTGTCCTTGCACAATCCATGATGTATTTATTTTTCCTTTCAAAAATACCATTATGTTGTGGTGTCGTTAGTGAAGATAATTGTCTTTTGATAGCATTCTCTATACCAAAATTAACAAATTTAAGAAACATAAACTTGCCATCTTTATTAGATATTAAACATTTCAAAGATTTACCAATTTCTTTTTCAACTCTAACTTTATACCATTTGAACATATCAAAAACATGTGATTTTACCTTCACAAACATTACAGTCATCAACCTTGGATAATAATACACAAACAATATGAAATATTCATCACAATAGTAACTACCAATACTAATTAGACCACATAAATATGTATATACCAGTTCAAGAATATCATTTGAAGTGTGTTCCTTGCAAGAAAAACTAGACATTATAATCTTACCGAGATGACATTCTTTACACATAACATTTGCAAGTTTTTGAAATTTGGTAAGCCTCTTACTCTTTTCTTTCTTTTGATTGTCACCATACTCTCAAAGTTTACATTACACAACGTCTTATGACATAACCACACATCCTCAATTCTAGAAAATAAACATGTCTCAACTATAGGATCAAGGTAGAATAAATTACCTTTTTTTTCCATTCCTATTCCAATTATATTTCCCTCATCATCAAAGATCTTGACTTTTATTTTCTCAAATTCTAGCTTGTGACTCAATTTATTAAACTATACAACACTCAAAAGATTATATTTAAGTCCTTGAACCCAATATGCATCATCACATATGATTTTATCAGTAAACATTAGTGATCCTTTACCTTTTAGAATATAGAACATCACTACCAAGATTGACATTTCCACCATCATCAATTTATTCAACTTTATCGAACTTGCTTAGATCACTAGTCATGTGATGTGAACAACCACTATTGATAATCCATGAGTCATTCTTAGTAACATGTGAAATAAGGGAAATTTCATTCTCATAACTTTCACCATTTGGGTCTTCCTAGTCATAAACTATTTCTACTACAAGTTCCTTGTCATCATAAGAACCAAACTCGATGTTCTCTTCCCTAGAAATGTAACTTGACTTCTTGCCTTTGTGTTTGCAATCCCTATTCATCCTATACTCAAAATCTTTCTTATCATTTCTATCTGACTTGCTTCAATTAGCACATTTAGCAACAAAGTGACCAAGATTATTACATTTAAAATAGATCAAGGGTAGTTTACTTTTGTATTTACCTTTACCTCTTGATAATCTTCTTGTAAGAAATGCTTCAATATCATCCAGATTATTTTTAATTTTAAACTCACTTTCTTCTTTGGTTTTCTTCTATTTTTTGAATTGATGATGGTTAGTGAAGACTTAGAATAATTTCCTATTGTAACCATATTTTTATCATTATTTCTCAACTCAAATGTTGTCAACTGACCAACCAGACCATCAAGTGTTAGAAAATTTCCAAGCATAGCTCTATCTTCTTGAATTGCAAAAAAATTGATAGCATAAACAGGTAGAAGAATTCTAAGAACTTTACTTATAATTTCAAAATCAGCTATAGCTCCTCCAACAACTTTGGTTGCACTCACAACATCCTTTATTCAGTTCATATATTGATCATCATTTTCACCTTCTTTCATTCTCATATCATCATACTTACATCTCAAACTTTTAGCTTTGACTCTTCTTAAATTATCATCTCCACCATGTACTAGCTTCAATTTATCCCATATTTTCTTAGCATTTTCACAATTCTTGATAGCATGAAATTCAACATCATTGAGAGTAGATGTAATCTCAATCATTAGACTATAGTGATTTCTCTTCTCATTCATTTGCTCCATAGTTAGGAGACCAATTGGGGTAGTATACTCATTCTCCAAGCAATGTGTGACATTATCTCAAATACAGAAAGATGTTGCTTTATTTAGTCCTGACATGTGATAAAAGGATCTCCTTGTTTAACTTTGGTACTTCTCTCTTATACATCTTCAATCTTTAGTTCAAGTTCCTTTAAACTTATTTTCCAAGAATTTAGCTCTAATACCAGATAGATAGATAACTGAGGGGGGAATTAGTTATGTCTAGTTATCTCTCGGTCTCTTCGAATATTTCAATACCAATACATCATCATAATATTTAACTTCAATCACTTAGTCTAAATATTAATCAACTTTTTCAAACATTTTAATCCAAACTTCCAAATCATTGTCCCTTGCATTACCGACTGGTAGTAAAATTCCTATTTATTACCTAGTAATATCTTAGTTATTGCTGAGTTGTAACTTAAACTATAAAAATATGTGAAAAACTTGCAACACAAATAGCAATAACATAATTAACACCATATTTTACATGTGGAAACCATGTGAAAGGAAAAACCATATGGGACCAACATGATCCTAAAATTTTCACTCTTTTGAAGTGAGCTCCACTAGGAGCCAACCTTGTTAACAGTTACATACACATTGCTAATACGATCTTGTTAGAGGATTTCACTAAAAGATCATCTAGATCTTATGACTCCATGTCCTTGACGAAAAAGAGTGGCCTAGTTCAAAGGACTTAAAAACACCACTAATCATTGGTACCATATAGGATTTTACAGATTTGCTAAGTCCACTCGATTCTTTCAAGATTTTTTGCTACAATGGCTAAATAGTAACAATATAAAATTGATTTGACACTAGAGACTACCTTTTTCTTGTTTAAATCTTTGTTCTTTCTCTTTCTCTATCTTTTTCTCACTCAACTAATTCACCCTTTCATGAATTCTTATTATTGTCTTTTTTATGCTCTGCTCAGTTCACCTAGCTCAACTCTCTTTTCTTTCACCTTCCTTAACTTCCCACTATGATCTCTTCTTATCAATGTAATCAACAACATCTTTATCCAACATCAACTTTGAACTAGCAACCTAAAATAGTCTTGTTCTTCTCCTTCAATAGTTTTCTCAAACCTCCAAATCCTTCTATTTTTTGTCATTTAATCACCATTTTCAATCTTAGGTTTATAACAAAATTCCTTCCTACAATGAATTTAGACACTTTGAAAGTATAACTTGCATAGAAACTTGTGTCCATCCTTATCTTCATTCAATTTCCTTCATCAAATCCTTCTTGAATTTTATCAACCATAGATCTCGCAACAAACTTTGACTTGTACTTTAGACCTCAAACTTTTCAAATTTTCATCAAAGTCGGCCTCAAATTCTAATTTTCCAAAATTGTTCACCCAATTGTCACTCAGTAAACATAACATTTACCCAAGAAACATAACACTTGGTTAATACTGACTCGCTCAGGTAACACTATGTTTCCTTCTTTTTTTTACCAATCACTTGGTCAATACTATAGTCACTTGGTGAATAGAGTCTCCCTTCATTGAGCTTATAACTTAGTTGACCCTGTGATCTTTAATACATTGCAACAAAGCATGATTATAAAAAAATCAAAACAATAATACATTATCACTATCCAACCCCCTTATGTACCGATTGAATACCTTACATATCACTTATGTCTTCATCATTATTTCTTCAAATCCTCTTCAACAATCAAATGATATGGTACTTAAATGAGTTAGCATAATGTCTAGCCAACTAAGACTTTGACATCAATGATAATGTAACAACTATTATGAATCTTTTACAGACATTCATAGCATTATCAACTAAAGATCTCCCATTATCAATTACATTATCAATTGTGGTTACATTTTCATCATTACACTTGTAGCCTGGTAAGCATGTACAAAGTACCCTGACTCCATGAAATAGTAGCATCCATTTGTTTCTCTTCCAAATCATCACTTCCTTATTACACTCAATATGTAGTCTCTTTCCATTAACGTGACTTTCCTTGAAAATTAAGACAAAGGCAATACCAAGCACATACCATATATTCAATGACTTATAGATTCACCTCTTTATATCCGTGCACTTAGATATATCTTAGATAAAAAAGGGATTTGATTTGAATTTCTTTAGTGATATATTATTTAACTATAATACAACGATATCAATGAGAATCTCTACTAAAAATCTTTGATATCAATGTCAATACTTCTATTAACTATTTGATATTATATAACATATATTTTTTAATCAAATTACATAACAATATTTATTTTAAATGAATTTATATCTAAATTAAAAAAATAATTAAGATGGTCTATTATATAATAATTAACAAATAATTATACAGATATTATTTTTAATTTCAATTATCATATGATAAGAAGTTGCTATCTTTTAATTAAGACTACCAAATAATTCAAATATATACTAAGTAAAGGTATCTCAAATTATTATTATGATTATATTTATTATTACATATTCTATATTTTGTAATATATTATATTTATTTTATAATTTTTATATCTAACTCTTTTGTTAATTCCACCAATTAAAATTAATTTAAAGCATATAATTTCATATTTTAAATTCTAAAGTTATTTTTTATATTATTTTTCTATTGACCGCTCCCATTAATTGGAGTGGTTCAATTATTTTTTCTATTAAAAATAATAATAATATCTACATAAACATTCTTTATGTATAAAGGAAGATTAATTTTTCTTAATAATTTCTTATATTGATAAATTGATAGTTTTTCAAAATTCTTGAAATTTATTTCAAGAATCTTGTGGAATTGTTGATTTAGGTTTTTTGGAGATTCTTGAACATGCTAGAAGAGTATGATGTTTGAATGAATATCTATTGATTTCAATTATTAATTTAATAAAATCTCAGCATTAAAAGAGAAGTGTAGATAACACTTTTTGATAAGACTATATTTGATAAGTAGGAAACTCTGTGGTTAAGTGCGCTTAGGCTGGAGTAGTACTGGGAAGGGTGACCTCTCGGGAAGTCCTGGTGCTTCACCCCTATGAGCATCACCTAGATCCAATGAGTGCTAAGTGTTCCATTTATTCTCATGAGAGATGGGTTCATGTTGAATCACTACTCATGAAACATGGGTCAATGAGTTTGACTCAAAAATCACACAGTTAAATCCTGATAGCAATATCACAATAAGACTATATTTATATAATTGTCTATATATAATTCCAATTTAACCACATGATTAGTTTGATTCATCCATTAATTATTTCTAAGTAAATTAAGACCTTCAATTATCCTCAATACTAAAGAAACTGAATTTGTTTAACTATCTTTCTATTATTGCTTCTTCTCTTGTTTAGTCCCCATATCATTAAACAAGTATATTCTCCATTCTTAACAAAAGGTTGGGACTCTAGTTCCATAAGACCTCTTGTCTATAAAACATATTACACCTATTATTTATATTTAACTATCTATAATTTCATACTATAAATATAGTCTAAACTTATTTTCTACTAAATTTTATATCATTTTAAGTAATAATTATTAAAATATTAAACACATAGTATAAAATATTTATATTTCATCAATTTGAGTTTTGTACTATTTAAGTATAATCTAATATTTTCTACTGTTAAAATTGGAATGATCTACAATAACAACTTTTAAAAAATTAAGTATGAAATGTACTAAATATTTAAATTAGTATCATATGTAAGAAGTATAATATATATTAGTTTTATTTATATTTAATATAATATAATATATAGAGCATCATCTTCAAAAATAAATATAGCTGACATTTGGATCATGGAAGTTAAAATAGAGAGTTGCATTTCCCATAGACATAGTACAACCAAAATAGTAACTACTAATCACACTTTAGTGTGTAATAGGTACTCTCTCTCTCTCTCTCTCTCTCTCTCTCTCTCTCTCTCTCTCTCTCTCTCTCTCTCTCTCTCTCTCACACACACACACACACACACACACACACACACACACACACAAGTCACCTTATATTCATCTTTGTCTTTCAATATCTCTCGCTCCCATTATTTCCTAATTTCTCCTCTATATATAATTATGTCTATGATCTCTATCTACCATTTTCTCCTCCCTCTTCATCCATCCCTTTCCTTCTACACATACCCTCTATTTCGTACCCATCTCCATCTCTATATGTTTTCTTCTTTATCTCCATCTCCTTACCTCTTTCTTTCTCACTCTTGCTCCTCCATTATCTACTTCTTTCTATGGCTATATTTCCATTTAGATATCACGCTTCCTCCATACATCAAACATAACATAACCTTTTTGATAAACAAATTAAATAACAATTCATAAAATCAAATCTATTTTTATTATTTTTCAATTTTATAAAATAATTATAAATACACTAATTAAATAATACTATATCTTTCACTTATTTACTATTAGTAATAATGACAATTATAAATTAGAGAATTATCTTTGCATATGTGTGGAGAGATGTTTCATGGATAACCATCAGATACATTCACTAGTTGCAAAATTTTATCATCCCTAACCATTGACATGGTATTCCTTGCTTTGTGTTGACATACATCAACCATTGCTTGCTGAGGGGGGGATTCATTATGTCCAATTATCTCATAGTTCCTTCAAACATTTCAATACCAATAAATCATTATAAAGATTATTTTAATGTGACCTTGTTAGAGTGTTTCACCAAAAGATCATCTAGGCCTTATGACTCCATATCCTTGACTAAAAAGAGTGGCCTAATTCAAAGGACTTACAAACACCACTAATCGATGTTACCATATATGATTTTACTAACTTGTTAGGTCCACTTGGTTCTTTTGAGATTTTATGTTACAGTGACTAAATAGTATCTAAAAATGATATGTTACAATAGAAACTACCTTTTCCTATTTAGATCTTTGTTCTTTCTCTTTCTCTATCTTTTGCACACTCAGCTAATTCATCCTTTCACCAATTCTACTTATTGTCTTTTCTCTGCTCTGCTAGGTTCACCTGGCTTAACTCTATCTTCTTTCACCTTACTCAACTGTGCACTATGATCTCTTCTATCAACATGATCAGCAACAATTTTATCCAACATCAAATTTGAACTGGCAACCTAAAAAAATCTTGTTCTCATCCTTCAATAGTTTTCTCAAAGCTTCCATAGTCTTCTATCTTTTTGCGTTTAATCACCTTTGTCAATCATAGGTTTATAAAACAATTCTTGCATACAATGAATTTAGACACTTTTAAAGTATAACTTGCATAAAAAATTTTGTCCATTCTTATCTTCATTCAATTTCCTTCATCAAATCCTTCTTGAATTTTCTCAACCATAGATCTCACAACAAACTTTCACTTATTCTTTAGACCTCAAACTTTCCAAATTTCTATCAAAATTTGGCCTCAAATTCTAATTTTTCAAACTTGTTCATCCAATTCTACTTAGTAAACATAACATTTACCATGGAAACATAGCCCTCGGTTAATATTGACTTGCTTGGTTAACACTATGTTTCCTTCTTTTTTGACCAATCACTTGGACAATACTATAGTCACCTAATGAATATAGTCTCCCTTCATTGACCTTATAACTCAATTAAACTTGTGTTCTTCAATACATTGCAACAAAACATGATTGTAAAACAATCAAAACAATAATACATTATCACTATCCAACTCACTCAAATACCCATTGAATACCTTACATATCACTTACGTATTCATCATACTTTCTTCAAATCCCCTTTATCAATCAAATGATATGGTACTTAAATGAGTTAGCATAATATCTAGCCACCTAAGACTTTGACATCAATGATAATGTAACAACTGATATGACTCTTTTACAAACATTCATAGCATCAACTAAATATCTCCCACTAGATCAATTACATTATCAGTTGTGGCTTACATTTTCATCATTACACATGTAGCCTGCTAAGCATGTGCAAAGTACCTGACTCCATGAATAGTATCATCCATTTGTTGCTCTTCCAAATCAACACTTCCTTATTACACTCAATATATAGTCACTTTCCATGAAGATGCCTTTCCTTGAAAATTGTAGATGAAGGCAATACCAAGCACATACAATATATCCAATGCCATAGAGATCCAGTATATCTCTTTCACATCTTTTATACCTATGCACTTAGATATATCTTTAATTAAAATGGTATTTGATTTAAATTTCTTTAGCGATATCCTATTTAACTATAATACAATGATATCAATGAGAATCTCAACTAAGCATCTTTGATATCAATGGCAATACTTCTATTAACTATGAACTATTTTATATTATATAATATGTATTATTAAATTACATTACATAATACTATTTATTTTAAATGAATTTATATTTAAATTTAAAAGAATTCAGATGGTGTAATTATATAATAGTTAATGAATAATTATAAAATTTTATTTTATTTTCATTTCAATTATCATATGATAAGAAGTTACTAACTTTAAATTAAGACTACAAATAATTCAAATATATACTAATGTGAAGATATCTCAAAATATTATTATGATTATATTTATTATTATATATTCTATAGTTTATAATATAGTATGTATATTATAATTTTTATATCTAACTCTTTTATTAATTCAACCAATCAAAATTAATTTAAAGAATATAATTTCATAGTTTTAATTCAAAACTTATTCTTAATCATTTATTTCTTTTTTCTATAGCCCACTCCTATTTGTTTAAGTGGTAATAAAAATCTCTACATAAACATTCTTTATGTACAAAGGAAGATAATATTTCTTAATAATTTCTTATATTGTTTTAACAATATTGATAAATTGATAGATTTTCAAAATCCTTTATTTCGAGAATCTTTTAGAATTGTTGATTTAGGCTTGTTGGAAATTCTTGTACATGCTAGAAGAGTATGATGTTTGAATGAGTATCTATTGAATTCAATTATTATTTTAATAAAATTTAAGCTTTAAAACAAAGTGTAGATAACACTTTTTGATAAGACTATATATATATATATATATATATATATATATATATATATATATATATATATATATATATATATATATATATATATATATATATATATATATATATATATAATTTCAATTTAACCACATGATTAGTTTGGTTAATCTATTAATGATTTCTAAGTGAATTAAGACCTTCAATAATCTTCAATACTATGGAAAATAATTTTCTTTAGCTATCTTTCTATCATTGCTCTTGTTTAGTCCCCGTGTTTTGATCATTAAACAAATATATTCTCCATTTTTAACAAAAGGCTAGGGCTCTAGTTTTATAAGGCCTCCTATCTATGAAACATATATTACACCTAGTATTTATATTTAACAATCTATAATTTCATACTATAAATATAGTCTAAACTTATTTTCTACTAAAATTTATATCATTTTAAGTAATAACTATTAAAATATTAAACATGTAGTATAGAACATTTATATTTCATCACTTTTAATTTTGTATTTGTATAATCTAATATTTTCTAGTGTTAAAATTAGAATGATCTACAATAACAACTTTCAAAAAATTAAGTATGAAATGTATTAAATATTTAAATTAGTATCATATCTAAGAAGTATAATATATTATATAGAACATGGTCTTCAAAAATAAATATAGCTGACATTTGGATCATAGTAGTTAAAATAGAGAGCTACATTTCCTGTAGTCATATTAAAAACCAAAATAGTAACTACTAATTGCACTTCAGTGTGCAGTAGGTATGTTATAGAGGAGGGTCATTTGAATAGGCTCTCTCTCTCTCTCTCTCTCTCTCTCTCTCTCTCTCTCACACACACACACACACAATCTCCCTCTATCTCTCCCTCTCCTTCTCAATCTCCATCTCCACACCTCTATCTATCTCCTTACTCTTTTTTTTTCTTCCCTTTGCACTCTTCCCTTTTTCTATTCTCATCTCTCTCTCTCCCCACCAAAATTCACCCTCTCTTTGTCTCCGTCTTCGTCTTTCGATGTTTCTCACTCTCATTATTTCCTAATGTCTCCTCTACAAATAATTATGTCTACCATCTCTATCTACCCTTTTCTCCTCCCTCTTAATCCATCCCTTTCCTTCTTCTACACATATCCCTCTATTATGTACCCATATCCATCTATATATGTTTTCTTCTTTATCACTATGTCCTTACCTCTTCCTTTCTCACTCCTCCAATATCTACCTCTTTCTATGACTATATTTTCATTTAGATATCTCACTTCCTCCGTACTTCAATCATAACATAACCTTATTGACAAACAATTTAAATAACAATTCATAAAATCAAGTCTATTATATTATTTTTAAATTTCATAAAATATTTATAAATACACTAATTAAATAATAAATAATAGTATATCTTCACTAATTTACTATCAGTAATAATGACAATTATAAATTAGAGAGTTCTCTTTCCATACGTGTGGAGTGGAAAAGGAGAGATGTCTCGTGGATAACCATACATTCACTAGTTGCAAAATTTTGTCTTCCCTAACCATTGTTGACATGGCATTCCTCGCTTTGTCTTGACATACATGAACCACTACTTGCTGAGTATATGTGTTTACTCTAATTTTTGCATTGAGACGGGGGAATTTCAAATTTGTGCAAGTTTCATCGAAATAATGAGTTACCATTGAATTTTCACCGTTTCAATCAATATATTTTTCCATTCACTGATAATAGAAACTCTTGAAGACTCGCCAAATTTGACATCATCTAATAATCGTAAACAGTACCGTACATCAATTTTCCCAAGCCATTTCGAGCATTTTGGATAAAATAAAATTACAAAATCTATGCGGGGAAAAAATGCCTGCATATCTATCTGCAAAATATATAAAACAGATGACGAAAATAGTTAAAACAATCCCAATACACAGAAAAATCACAAATATTCCTGCAAGAAATACTGAGTAGATGATGCCCATAGAACAGAGCACCATCGGAACCATCATTACAAAAAAAACTGTAATAGTAGAAAATCCAATTGGTGCTGCAAATTGTAGAAACTCAAAGAACAGCAGTAAAAAAAATAAAAGAATTTGAATGCACAGCAAATAGTAAAGGACTCTGTTTTTACACAGAGAAATGCTTTGTTTTTGGAGGTGGGAATAAAAACCTTTTTTATTGCAGCTTATTCTGGTTACAAAAAATGTATTGCCGCATTCTGTATTTATCTATTAGAAAAATCACACATGCAAAAGAGAATATCTCTTGGAGAAACCTACGGTGGCTATTCTAGACTTGACTTGCTTGTTACTGCAGTTAGATCGCATATAATGTAAGATGTCACTCCAATTCTTTCTCCATCTGCATCTTCATCATTCGTTCTAGCGGTGCAAAGACCAGTCTCCTTGGCTTTGTTCGCCCACCCACAACATCTATCCTCATTCTTCCCCTTTGCAGCCTCCCTTGCTTCTTCTCTTCTCCCAAGCCGATCTCCTCAAATCTTCCACAAGAATTTTAAGCTGAAACTTCTTTGGATCTCAATTCAACATCTTTTGAAGCCAACTTTGATACTTTTTCCTTCTTTTCTCCACTAAGTGATTCATCTTTCCACCAGGTCCCCTATTTAACCACTCTCCTCTTTGAACATAAGTCCTTCATAATCCACTCACCGTGTGATAACTCAACTGGGAGTGCTTTCATCTGAGATGATAACCAGCCACAAGAAAAAGGGAAAATATCGCATCTCTTGAAAAATAATCAAGAAACCTAAAAAAGCTGCGCTAATCAAACTCTGCCCTTCAGAAGACCCCTAATCCTCACCAAGGCACGAGTGCATGTAGTATCCATGACCATTAGCTGGATTGGGCAATGACACCAGAGAAGAATTGGGCAAATTGGGTAATGGAGCGTAGTCATTGTTGTTCATCATCGCTGGCTGATGAAGAAGAGCTGTAGTAGCAGGGTGCACATTTACATTTGCATGAGATGGTGATGGTGGTGGAGCATGACCTAAAGAATACCCATTGTTCTGATGAGCTGCATAATTCGGAGGGCAAGCATGGTGAGAAGCTGAAGAAGAAGGAAGGGCTACAGGAAGATGCATATTGACATGCCCAGAGTGAGCTCCGCCATTATCATCTTGGCCGAAACTAATGTCATAGTAACCAGGATTGGCTAAGCATATGACCACAATCGTGACTGGACCAGCTGCCCAAAGATTGTCTTCAAAAATGTCTCCGGTGATCTGCCCTTCCAGAGTTGCTGACAAGATGCTACAAGGAAGATTCCACATGGGAGGCATAAAAGAGCCGCTCAGCCTCTTCAACTCAGAGGGGCCTCCCCAGATCAGGCGGGGTTGAAAATTGGGGGATTGAAATTGAACATCGCATACCGACCCACGAGATGCCAAAATGGAGATTCCAATCTGGTTCCTTCTGCAGAACTCGGCTAAGCAATGAACAATGTTAGACCCTCTTTGCAGGTTGAGGGCCATTGGCCTCGCACCACCTTCAATATCTCCCACCATTGGAACACCTAATTCTTTGCCTTTGCCTTTGTTCTTTGACCCGGGAGGGCGCCCCCTTCTCTTCTTTGGCTCCTCTAAACTCCTCTTCTCGCCATTTGCATTGTTATCATCTTCAGACCACTGGTTTTGCCGCTGATCAAGGAGTTCTGCCTCAATTCCGTCCATGCTTAATGATTACCTTTGCTCTGGATAGATGTGCACTCCAAATTCAAGAAACTAAAATTGATTTGTAAGAATTGTGATTTCGTAGTACGTGTATATATACGCAGGGCAAACAATTAGCTATTTTTAGATTACCCCACGGAACTTTAAGTTGTTTTATCGAGCTGGGATTAAGCGACTTATGCGACAAGCAATGCAAAAAGCAAAAATATATTGATCTTTCTAACGTGCATGTCGTCGTTTTTTTTTTATTGTTTTTTGAAGCTTTTTAAACTGTTTTGCCATGAGAAAATCAAAACTAATAAAAACAAAAATATATAAATAGAATATCTGAAAAGCTTTATGTGAGAAGTTAGCTGGTTTAGTGTGGCACAAACAATTAGAAAACAATTAGTTAATTGTTAATTTTGAATTATTTTTAAGATTATTGTGCGTCGTAATGTAAGAATAGACGTTGCCATGTAAGCACATCTAAGCACTAGATAACTGAAGGAAATCTGTCCGCTTTCATGTCACGATGTTTTCTTTTCGCACTCTTGCGTTTTTTGTGTTAAGCTATGGAGTACAGACGTACGTAGCTCTAATTTTTAACGGGGTGGAAATAAATTTGCCAAGTCAATCCGTGTAGGTGGCTTGTGTGGGCCCTATAAATCTAGTGAGTTTCCAGATTCCCGTGACTAATTCAACCGTTTCTTCTTCCACTGATCAACCTTCCAATGAATTTTTCCCTTTATGTAAATGGTGGAGCTGATCAATAATTAATGTTTTATGTGAATAGTAATTGGGATTGTTATGAAGAGTTAAATCAAAAATATGAACCATATCATTATTTTTGTTTTTATTTTTAAATATTATAAATAATTAAAAATTAAAAATTTGAAATGAATAAAAGAATGATTGTCCATTGATAGGTAAATTGATAAGAACATTGAGAATACGAATCTTGATGATATTAAGGTGGCTTTCTCCTTATATTATCAAAATATTTTTGCCTCGGAAGATAATGTTGAGGCTAAGAATCTTAGAATCAAGTGCAAAGATATTATACCTTACAAATCACTAGAGGTGTTTGGATTTTCTCAGCAAAGAGATTTATTTCTATAGATGAGATCCAAAAATACATTACTATATGAAAGAATGACAAGGCCTCGGGCCCCGATGGTCTACCTATTGAATTTTATAAGGTTAATATCAACTAGATTCATAATGACCTACAAAAGATCTATGTTGAAGCTTTAAATAAATGGGAATGGTTTCATATTGATAAAGTTTTCAGGTGACTAGGGCTTAAGGATCTTAGAATGCAAGTGATTGCCCTTGCGAAATGGATATTTCACTCTTAGAAGGCTATGAACCATGGATGATCTTGATCAAGAATAATATCCAAGGTGGTGTCCCAAAGAATGCTAAAACTTGGAAGAATCTTCCTCTTGGAGATCTTATTGAAGGGAATTTCCATGTTGTTCATGGTTTTGTTGCTTTTAAATCTATATGGAAGGCTTGGGAGCATGTTTAGATATTCGTCCCTTCCAAATCATTCCATGATAATAACCTCCTGTATGGTGAGCCATCCATTTGGTGGAACCTTAGCATCTCTGGTAAGCCCTTTGTGCTTTCCCAAGGCTACTAAGCTAGAGCTTGGAGTGGAATGGGAATATCTCAACTTGTAAACCTATTTTAATATGATAGGTGTTAGCACTTATATTTTTCTCACACCCTTGAATGTTTCGGTCCCAAGTCTTCTTCCCTTCAAGTGGAACTTGAAGTTTTAGTTTACTTCAACTTCAAGTTTGGGCCTGCGTCTGTCTTCATACATCAAGCCCAATTTCTTTTCTCGAGTCGGCCTTAGTAAACTCGAAGTAGAAGTTGAAACCTGACCACCCAAAACTTCAACTTCAGCTTTAGTGTTGATGTTGCACACTAACGAAAGTTGTATGCAGGTTTCAAATCTTCGAACCAAATCAAGGTGGCTCCCAGTATAGCATTTCCCAAGACATGCAAAGTTATGAATGGAAGGGTTTAAGGCAGTACGTGTTCGGCTATGGTAAGATTTGATTGAGGGTTAAAATTGTCATGTCATGATCACTTAGCATAACAGCATATATGCAGATTTGATGGAGTATTCAAAACAAAGCACACGCGGCGTCTTTTCCAATACATGCCACATGAATGAGTAATTATTGCACTTACTGATGCAGAGCCACACCTTGGAAAACTTAGGAGGAATCAGTCACTCAACTAAGTTGCTTCAAGGGGCATCTAAAACCTTCAGGATCACACACTAAGATCAGATTCAAAACAAAACTTTGAAAATAAAATCCCCAAAATATCTTCTTACTACCTCCGGATAGACATGCACTCAGACATGAATAACTTTCGAACCAGAAAATATTTACTCAATCCAACCGTTGAGATTTGGCATAACTAGGTTTCAAACAACATATAAAAATTTGAGAGACATCCAATGGTTCAAACCTGAGATATTGACCACGCATCATAGTACATTTTTCTGCAAAACATTGCTTCTTGTTGTCTCTAGATAGACCCGTGAACAGACAGGTATAACTTTTGAACCAGACAATATTTTCTCAATCCAACCATTGATATTTTGCATAACTAGGTTTCAAGCAACATATAAAAATTTGAGAGAAATCCAATGGTTCATTTGGGAGATATTACCCATGCACTGAGACTAATTTTCTGCAAACATACCGAATTCAACCCAAAACTAAAACTTTTTAATCTTCTGCAAACTATCAACTTGTTTCCAATGAGAAGATAAGAAAAATCCGTTCAAAACTCAGACCATTGAAAACTTGCACAAAGATAAAAAAATATTCCATATCTCTCCAAATTCGGTTCCTTTGCTACATAGCCGACTGGCTCTCATTTTAAAACTAACTTTCTTTTCCTAATTAAAGGATGTGAAACATTTTCTTCTTATTTAGAAAAAAAGAACGTCTTCTATCCAAAAAAAGGATAAGAATCTGAAACGTTTTTTCTACCAATATTAGACAGTCATTTTCTAAGTCAGGAATATTCCAAAAACTGCCTACTACCTATTATTGGATTCTAAAAATCATTAAACACTCCACCTACGAACTAAAAAAAACTATTCTAATTTAAGATCCACACACCTGGTCCTAGGTGGCTATATCTGGAGAGCTTATCGAACTGCTACTCTAGGTATGCCACCACATGTAGGACGTTATTACAAACTTCAAATACTAAAAGCATTTAAAACATAACATTAAATTCCCTATTACATTTTCAACAATGTTGCCTCCTATAGCATTTCTCTTCTCTGCCACTGCAACATACTCCCCTGTAGAATGAATCTCAAGTCCTCTTGAGATGATGTGTTGTAGAAATGAATCTCATTCTTCTTTCAAACTTTTCAATTTCTTTGAACTAGGATGAGCATATCTACAAGAAAAACAAAAATGATATCCAACTTCTCCACCTTGTAGCTTTGATTCTTTAATGCTTTAAATGTCACAGAAAATTCTCCAGCATGATTCACTATACATGAAATCTGCATCCCTGCATAAACATTATTAGAAGAAAACATATAATCAGCATTAAGATTATTTGAGTTCTCTTTTTGAATATGAGCTTCCTTATACACCATGTAATGTGCATCATATCTATCTTAATCAATAGTAATCATAAACTTATCTGCTTCTTGACTATCAACCAGTTTCACATCTTGAATCTTAAGAATTGTATTTATCTCTTCTTCCTTTATTAAACATTTATCATCATCTTGATCTTCTGTAGTAATCTCACTTTCAAATATCTCTTTCTTATTACAACTTTTCTCAAGAACAATAACAATATTGCACTCTTTCATTTCTTCTTCAAGCTGAGTTTCCATACTATCGCCATGCCTTTTCCATTCTCCCACAATGGCTACAAATTTTTCCCATAAATCAGATTCTTCTTTAGAACTTGCTGTTACACATTCCTTAGCTTCATCTTCATGCCATTCCTCTTGACATTTTTCTTCATTATGCATATTTAAGGCTTCATCAGTTTCCTCCAAAATCTTTTCCATAGGAGTACCTTCCAACATTGTACTCTTCTCTATTTTCAAAGGACATGTTACTGTTCCAACCACAGATTGTTTGCATTCAAATCCAATAGGGCTTGTCTTGTTACTGCTCTCGTCAAGAGATACTTGCTGCACTTCTTGTCGCTGCACTTTGTGTTCTTGTTGCAATTCTTTCAACTTAGCTTTATTCTCTTTCAACTTAGTGGCATTCTCCTCAAGTCTCCTTCTCAAATTGTTTATCTCCTCTTCTATCTTGCTTAGCTCTTCTCTTTGTTTTCTCCTTTCTTCTTTCTCTCTTTTCTTCTTTTCCTCTATCTCCTTCTGTTTAGAATCCTTTCTCTGTCGATACCTTCTAAAAAGATACAATAAAGCTGCTTCTTCTTGTCCCATCATTCCTCAGCTAGGTTATTTTCTTCTTATCTAGTCTCCTGGACTTCTTCTCAGACTATTTCTCTCAATCTTTCACAATCACACAAACATATACACAACTACTTTTTCTCAAACCTTTTACTGAGCTCTGATACCAAAAATGATGCAGAGCCACACCTTGGAAAACTCAGGAGGAATCAATCACTCAACTGAGTTGCTTCAAGGGGCATCTACAACCTTTAGGATCACACACTAAGATCAGATTCAAAACAAAACTTTGAAAATAAAATTCCCAAAATATCTTCTTGCTACCTCCGGATAGACCTGTACTCAGGCATGAATAACTTTTGAACCAGAAAAGATTTACTCAATCCAACCATTGAGATTTGGCATAACTAGGTTTCAAACAACATATAAAAAATTGAGATACATCCAATGGTTCAAACCCGAGATATTGACCACGCATCAAAGTACATTTTTCTGCAAAACATTTCTTCTTGTTGTCTCTAGATAGACCCGTGAATAGACATGTATAACTTTTGAACTAGACAATATTTTCTCAATCCAACCGTTGATATTTTGCATAACTAGGTTTCAAACAATATATAAAAATTTAAGAGAAATCCAATGGTTCATTTGGGGGATATTACCCATGAACTGAGACTAATTTTCTGCAAACATACCGAATTCGACCCAAAACTAAAACTTTTTAATCTTCTGCAAACTATCAACTTGTTTCCAGTGAGAAGATAAGAAAAATCTGTTCAAAACTCAAACCATCGAAAACTTGCACAAAGATAAAAAAGCATTCCATATCTCTCCAAATTCGATTCCTCTGCTACATAGCCAACTAGCTCTCATTTTAAAACTGACTTTCTTTTCCTAATTAAAGGATGTGAAACGTTTTCTTCTTATTTAGAAAAGAAGAACGTCTTCTATCCAAAAAAAGGATAAGAATCTGAAACATTTTTTCTACCAATATTAGACAGTCGTTTTCTAAGTCAGGAATATTCTAAAAACTGCCTACTACCTATTATTGGATTCTAAAAATCATTAAACACTCCACCTACAAACTAAAAAAAAACTATTCTAATTTAAGATCCACACACCTGGTCCTAGGTGGCTATATCTGGAGAGCTTATCGAACTACTACTCTAGGTATGCCACCACATGTAGGACGTTATTACAAACTTCAAAAACTAAAAGCATTTAAAACATAACATTAAATTCCCTATTACATTTTCAACAATGTTGCCTCCTATAGTGTTTCTCTTCTCTGCCACTACAACACTTACTTGTCGAATCTATCCTGCAATCTTCTACGCAAATCATTCCTTAAATGCATTCATTTTAGCCCTTTCCCACTCATTCCACTTTCTCCAAAGAAATTCCAACATTATCGGATAAGAAGGGCAAATTGCAGGCTTTGTCTTTGTCAAACTGTAAGTGCATTTCCATAACCCTTTGCATTTCAAATTGTGTTTGCTTTTTTTTGAGATATTTCAAGCCATATATCAAGTAAACCTATCTTTCTTAGCAATCATGATGTTTTTCTACCCAAAATTGCCCAAGTTAGAGAAGCCATCTTTGCTCAGTTCACTGCCTGAAATTCGTGACACGTTTCTGGTAAATAGAAATTTATCTGAGGTAACTGAATGAGCCAAGAACACCCAGTCAAGCCCTATTTACCAAAGGCTAGTTGATAGTGGATTATTAGAAGCTGCCGCTTTTCCCACTGCTATCACATACCCAGAACTCATCCTTGAATGTGCAAGCCATTATGACCCTTTTTTCGGGTGTATTAAGAAAGCCTTAGGGAAAGTGATTGTTAGAATCAATAGAACCAGTGTCCATTCGGCCTTCAGGATTCCTCACAAGGAACCCTACGAGCCATGGATGTTCGAAGAAGCTGAGTGTCTGTATGTCGAAAAAAAAAGCAGCTATGATAACAAGATAGCTCAGTCTTAGCTTTTGAAACCAGCAGAGGGAGGTTCTAGACTTCCTAAGCCATTGACTATTGAGCATTTTATAAAAGAAATTGCAGACATCGTTCTTCTACTGAATAGGATTAAAGGAAATGAGCATGCGTTCCACTAGGAATCATGGATGTACTTTTTCGTACAAAAGATCGTTGAAGGAGTTAAATTCATTAATTAGTTTGACGTGATAGTAGAAAACTTGCATAGGGGTTTAATAGCTGTTAACAATTGTGGTCCATTTTTCTTGTCTTCTTATCTAATTTACATCCTAGCGGCATCTAAAGAATGGGACTATCTTCCACATGCACCTTGGGTTGATGACATGCCCATCTACCAATATTACGGTGATCTTCAAGAAACTACATTATGCAAAGAGTTTAAAAGGGTAAATGATGTCTTTCTAGGGAAATTGGTATTTGAACTCCAAGGTTGGGAGAATGATAGGATGTCACAAGAAGCTATGCAAGTTGTGCAAATCTATGGTTGCTATTGCATTCAATTCCCCAGATTTACATATATCAGAGTGGGTGGTTTTTCTGATGAACCTTTAAAGTTACCACGTTATTGTTTAGACTCTGTAGTGTTATCTGAGATGTGTAGGCAATTTGTTTCTGTGGTTGAGTTGTTTCATATTTCAAAAAGATCTTCTTTAGTAGTCTTCCCAATTGAGATTGGACACTATAGATGCCCCAGCCTGAAAGAAGCCATATTGTCAGCAAAATCATTAACCTGCTTATGCTTTAAGCCTTTCATTTCTCGGTTAGATTTTGACTATGTTGGCTTTGTCACAAACAATGTTAAGAATGCAGTATCCCTGGTTCATTCCCCACAATTAGAAGATTTGTGGGAAAACTACCTTAATGAATTTGAAGTAAGGAAAAGACTGTGGTCACGCTTAACCATTAAATAGATCACTCTGTTTAATGTGGAGTTGGATACTTATGGATTAAAAGATGATGATTCTGAAGAAGTGCTTGATCAATTTTATATGGACCAGATTGAATGCATGCCCATTCCTGAAATTGACTAGGAAAAGAGGGAAGAAAATGATGTCTATGCCCGTACTAAAGATGTAATAGCTAGAACCACCAAGTGGATAAAATTAAAGGCAGTGGCTACTCCAGACCTTTCTGGGAAGTTTTCAAAAAGAAAAGATAAAAAGACTGCCAAAAACAAAACTAATCGAGGTGTTCCTGATTCTGTTGCAGGTCCAATTGAAGTTGAAGTTGAAGCAATTCCTGAATCACTTCAACTTCAATTTGAAGAGGCAACTCCAAAGAGCAAGAGGATAACCCATTCAAGCACAAAGAAGGCATCAATCGTTAGAAACAAGAATTCCATAATCGTCAACCTGGAGGTAGCAGAAGACCCATCTATGGCAGATAATGTACCTGAATCCCAGAACTTGTTAGTGACTACCGAAGGCCAGGAGAGTAATCTCACCTTGGTCAAATGCTCCCCTGCTATAGAAAAAGATCAGGTTATGCCTAAATGGCTAGAGAAATCAATGGAGAAGAAAAGGAGCATAGTCCCAATATCGATGCCAATTGATGATTTGGTTAGTAAGTGTCTTGGTAAGACACCTAAAGTAAAGAAAGCACATAGGTCACTTGGACCATGCCTCGAAGGAAATATCAAACATTGCTAAAAAGGTTGAGACAAGCAACGAAGGATATGAAAAAGAGAAGAATAACTGAGCAAAGGTGGTGATGTGGTTGGAAGATGTGCAAGAACTCGGCTTATAGATGTTCTAGGTTGAGTGCCCTATAGCTGGTCTAGATGAAAAGGCCCTGTATGTCATCAAAGACTGCATCGAATGGAGGAATGAAGTACTGACACAAGGAGTAACTAAAATTAAAGAAGCGTTGCAAGAACTTAAGGTTATACACTAGATTATTCAAAATGACCTTAAATGGTTTGCCAAACAGTTCATGGGAAAAGAAGATGACTTTGTTGCCCAATCGGATGAGATAATCAAAGAAGTCCAAAAGAAATTTCAAGAATGGCAAGACAAGAAGGCACCAGCTAAGCAAGACTTTTCTAACATGGCGCATACTGAGGCTATGTTAATCATCAATCTAAAGCACTTGGAAATGCATGAAGAAAAGGTTGTTGAACTAAAGAAGATGAAAGAAATATGGAAGCAGAGGTTCACCTATATTGGTTTGCCACATCAATCCATTATCTTAGCCTTTTCGACTACCTATGAAACATGGAAATCGGTGAAAGGCGTGGCTAGTGGAGACAATGCTACCTGATCAAGACAAGCGGTTACACTTAATTGCTTAGTTATATTTTGTTTTGCCATTTATTTTTCTTGCATTTCAGTTAGCAATTACTTTACCCAAGGACAGTTAACTCCTAGCGGGGTAATTTTGGCAGTAGTCCAGCCCCATGCCTATATATATGTAATAATTAGTATGGTAGAGGGGTTAGAATTCTCCAGCAAATCGATAGACAAAACTATTTTTGTTTATGGTTTTATTCCCAGTTTAGAAGTAGCATTTCAGAATTCTACAGATACAATGAAACTCTACAGTTTGATTTATGGTTAAAGGCTTTGTAAGTAGATACTATTATATGCCTATTTAAATCAGTATTTCTAAAGATACTATTTAAGCTTTTGGATGTATCTGTTATTGGTTTTGAAATTGTCAATTCAGAACTTGGGATGCTGTGAGAAGTTAGTTTTATCGAATTTGCCTGCTCGATGGTTTAATTTTCAATTATGTGGATCATCTTGATAATTAAAATCAAGTGGTTCTTTTGCATAAAAGTTTATTTTGTATTGATGAGATAAAATAAGTTGATTCAACATTTTCGACAGATTGTTTTCTGAAAAGGTCATTCTGTTGAATCTTTAGATCAAAAAACTCTCATTGTAATAAAGGTAACTGCGCCTATTTTCATTGAAGAAACTTTAAGCAGAGAATTCCTTAGCCTCTTCCATAGGAATTCATTTGTTAGTTTACATTCTTTTTCTCTATTCTTACATATGAACATTTATGAGGAAAACTGTTTACTAACAATAGGCTTATAAGTTGGGAGGCCCTCAGTTCTGATTATAACATTCTACATTCTCAAAAGAAGACTTATAATATGATTGTCAAAGCTTGCAAGGACCTTCCTACTACTTGTCATATTAACTCCCACATGTTTCTTGATATGAAGTGGCCTGATGAGACTTTTATTACTAAAATTAAAGCTAAAATTATCTACAACATTCTGGCTTATAACAACAACATTATAAATCATGTCAATAATTTGTAGTATTATGATTTAGATAACACTACTTGGAAGAATTTTTTTAAGATTTTGTGGAAAAATCCTATTGATCCAAAAATTAATTGCTTCAAATGGCTTATGCTATTGGATATAATTCCTCTTAGAAAAGACCATAATTGCATGGAGGTCTATAATATTTGTAGATTGCCTGGTACTTGCAGGCGTATTCTTTTTTTATTATAGTATTGCTAAAGAAATTTGGTTACTTTTTGGCATTTCATATCCACAAAATGTCACTATATTGGAAATTGTTACTGGTTATATTTCTGGTCTAACAGAGAATTCTAATCTTTTCTAGAATATTCTTTTGTCTAACATCTTATCGAAGATTTAGAAAATAAAAAATGAAGACAGGTATTAAAATAATGCTAGAACCCTTTTTGAATCTTTTAGAAGACTTTTTTTTTTAAATCTCCTCGCATGCCATGATAACTATGATGATTGATTGTGAGAAGTTGAAAAGGTTCTTAAAAGTTGGGCATGCTAGGATGTATGTATTTGAGATGAAGAACAGATATGATTGGAGAAGGACCATGGACAACCTTGTCACGTTTGAAGATGCAACGAAAAAGTTGAACCAAGAAATCAAGAAGAACAAAAATGCATCAGATGAGAAGATTCATATCCTAGACCACTCTCAGGACATGATAAGCATCATTTGGATGGAAGGCTCGAAAGGGCGGACCACATGGGCTCAATCATATGTGTGTCTACTGCACTACCTTTCCCCTATTTTGTTGTTCTCTTTTGTACTTTATAATCATGTGATGTATTTAGAACTCTATAGTATTTGGTATATTATGAACTTTAATGGATCGTTGATACACTTGGTGTGAGGCCTCACCTCCTAAGGTATCTTGTATTTTGGTTATCCTTTTTTTCATCTACTCTATAATTAATTTAAAAAATTAAATGAAATTCTTAATAAAACACAAATTTATATTTATATAAAATCAAAATTGTATTTAAATTATAAAATAGATTGCAACACTTATTTTTTATTCCAAAATATATATTGAAATCTATTTTAAATTTAATAATTTTTGTTATAAAATTAACTTTTTTTCATTTCATAAAAATATATTATTTCACTAAGTTAATCCAAACTAAGAGACATTTAACATTCAAAATTACTTTACCTTCATCAATCATACCTTTAAGTTTTAATCAGTGATAGGTGCTTATGAAATTAGTTTTGCATCCTTTTTAATTAGATCTAACAATTATTGTGATGTTATGAATAATTTCATGCTAAAATATGACAAATTGAGAATACTAGTGAAGATATAAACCAACTTGCTGAAACAAATTCTAGCTTGAAGTAAGGTGAGATTTAATGAATAGTGTGCTAAATTATATAAACAGGCTATATATATGATCATAATATTATAATATCCCTTATGACTATTTCATATGCACTCTTATTGGCTAATTCATCAGCCATAATTCACCCTCTCTTGGTTATGGTTATTAATGGGGATCCAACATGCAGTCCAACAAGAAATTTTTGGTGTAACCATGGGAAGTGTTGTAGTAAATATAACTGGTGTGGATGTACATCAAATTATTGTGCATCTGGAAATTGCCTCACTCAATGTTGACCTAATGTGCTTCTGCTAATCAATCTAGTTTGATGAATGTATCACAAAAGAACATTACCTATGCTTCTCCATAAAAATCCCATAATGTATTTGCATTTATGTGATATATTGTAGAGACAATTTGTTCTTCCTTAATATCTATCTAGAAATGCAATACAATATCATTTTCATTGTTTTGCCTATTTGTAATGAAATTAGCAAGGTGTGGCCAATTTTGAAAATTTTAAGCTTAAATCATTCAGTATTGTAAAGTCATATTTGTAATTTTTAATTTACTACTAAATATTGTTTAGAAGAAGAAAAAAATATATGCCCAAGCAGTGTCTAGATGTTACTGGTTGAAACCATTGTTCATCTCCATTGAAATCTCACTTGAATAAAAACATAACATTTGTCAACACTCTTACAATTCTTTTTAAGAAAACTATAATAAAAGATACAAAAATCAAAGTTTCAATTCTTATTAGTGAATATATCTACAATCTATTCATTAGAATTCACATACTCAAGCTTTACTTTCTTCTCTTGAACTTGTTCCCTCAAATAATGATACTTTATTGATATGTGCTTTTTTTTGCATGCATCACCAAAATTTTTGAAATATTTATGGCACTTGTATTATCACAGTAATTAGTAATAGTCTTAATTACCTTTTATTGCATTCCTTCCAACAATTATTTGATCCATAAAATATTTGAACAATCGATTGCAACAATATATTTAGCTTCAACATAAGATTGTGAGATACAACTTTGTTTCTTTCTTATCCACATAATCAATCTTTCTCCTAAAAAGAAAGCTCCACTCCTTGTGATTTATCATTCATCAACATTTCTAGCCCAATCAGCATCAATGTAGACTTTAATATTAAAGGTGTCCTCTTGTTTATACACATGTCATAATATTTAGCTCCTTTTAGATATCTGAATATCCTTTTTACAGCAATCATATGTGTCTCCTTTGGATTAAATGAAAACCTTGCAAAAATTCCAATAGTTAGGGAAATATCTCATCTACTATGTACAACATATTGTATCTTTCCAATCATAGATTTCCAAAATGTTTGATCAACCTCACTAGTAGCATCTTCTTTTGATAATTTTAAACCAATCACCATAGGTGTACTGACTAGCTTTTAGTGTTTGATGAACTTGTAATCCAATAATTACTTTTATCTCACCAAACATTGACATTTCAAATTTAGCACTCATTTTTTTAGAAAACCTCTTACTCAAAATATCATTTCCTCCCAATATTTTGTCATCAACAAATATCTCGACAATCAACACCATATGTTCATATTCATTATTTAAGTATAGATTATTATTTTTACTTATTCTAGGAAATCTAATCTTAATCAAGTAAGAGTGTACTCTTTCATACCATGCTCTTGGGGCTTGTTTCAATTCATACTGTGTTTTGTTCAACTTGCAGACCATATTATTCTTTTCAAGTTTAATAAATCCTTCAGATTGTTCAATGTAGACTTCCTCTTCAATTATTTTATTCAAAACTACAAATTTTAAACCCATTTGATGGACCTTGAACTTTTTGTATGTAGCATAAGCCAATAAAATTTTTACTCCTTCCAATCTTACCACGAGTGCAGAAGTTTCTCCATAATCTATCCATTCTTCTTGTGCATAACCTTTATAAACCAATCTTTCCTTGTTTCTTACCACTTCTCTATTCTCATTCAACTTGTTTCTCAAAATCCACTTGGTTCCAATCACATTTTTGTCAACTGATATGGGTACTAGTGTCCAAGCGATGCAGGTGCATCCTAGGTTGCATAGCTATCCTGCATGTTTTTTTTCTTTGTTATTTTTGAGTTCTCTATTGTTGTCGAGCTCTTATTCTTTGTTGAGTTCTCTATTGCTTCTAAGTTCGTAGTTGATGTTGAGTTCATGGTTGATACCAAGTCCGTGGTTGGTTTTTGAGTTCGTGTCTATGTCAAGTGTTTGTTGATGTTGAGCTCGTGTATGTGTCAAGTGTTGCTGAGTGCTAGTATTTTTTTGGGTCTTTCTTTGGTCGAGCTGTCTATTTCTAGATCTAGTTTGGGCTGACCTTACACATCAATTTTGTGAATTATATTTAATATTTGTTGAGATTTTACTTGTGACTTGGTTATGCATTCAATGTAAGGGTTTATTTAGTTGGTAATTTGTAGCAGGCTAACTTGTGGTCATGCAAGTATTTAAAGGGGTCTTGGATAGAGTCTTAGGTATGATTTGTGGGATCAAAAAGAGTAGAAGTAGAGTGAAGATGTGAAGAACATCATTGAAGATCAAATTTTGAATTGTAATGTTTTCATAACCCAAAAGGCCTTACAACTAGGCATGTATGTGGATGATTCGATTAATCAATAAAGTTTTTTGCTTTTCTACCTCCTTTGGTTGTTGTTCTTGTTTTTTTTTTCGTTGTGTTTACTCTTGAATGTGAATGTGACTTTGGTAGCTAGGTGTGTGTTGTGTTTTCATTGTGTTATCCAAGTTTTTCCCTGCATCAGGTGGTATCAGAGCTTGAGGTTCATACTTGTGGAGATTGGATCATGCCTAACCTAAGTTGATTTGGTTGTAGGGTAGTAGATCTGAGGACTTGACCTACAACTTGTAGGATGTAGTGCCTCTCATTTTTGTAGTTTGTACCTTGTTATATTTTGATCTAATAGATCCTTGTTATTCATGTTATTTATACATTTGAGATGACTTGAGGGTCAAATGTTATACTTTGATTTCAATTTCATAGATGTTACATTACTATGTTGTTCAGTTGATCATATTTGCATGATGATGCCATTTTGAGATGACAACATGTTTTATGATGATATCTAATTATTTGGTATTTGGACATATCTTGGATTTGGTTATATGTTGGATTTAATGCTATGGTGATTTACTTCATTCTTTCTTTGTTATGCTTTATGTGAACGTGAGTGATGTAAATGGATTATTTTAGTATAACTGAATAAATGGTTAAATTATGTTATTTAATGCATTTATTACTTTGGCTATGTTATTATATGCACTTGCACTTGATCATGTGTTTTAGTGTGCAAGATTTATATCCTTGGCAATGACACATGGAGTTACTGATTCAACTATTCATATTTACCAATGTTGTTCCTGTATGGTTGATGTATCTTATTTAAATGTTTAAATTAAACATTTTGTTGATTTGATTAAAATCTAGACTCATTTGCATTATGTTACTAGACTTGTGAATGTGTATGTACATTTAGAGGTTCACATTTGTCGCGAAATATGTTTCATAAATTCTGTGATTTTGGGTTTTTGGGATTTATTTTTATTGATTTTAATTTCTAACAACTTTTCCATAGATTAATTCTAATAACTTGGAATAGCCTATTTTTGTTTGGGTTGATTTCAGGTTTAGCTAGTCTTCCTGGTTGTTCACCCTAATTAATTATTCACTCAAAAAGTGAATAAGTATCCAAAGAGGAAATTAATTCCTCACTCCTCACTTTTGGAAATTAAGAATTTGAGAGCTTTTTCCAAAATCCTCTTCTGGAGGATTACTTCTTTGTTTTTTGTGAGAGCTACGAGTGTGGGGTCTTCATGAGGTCAATCTTGTTGGATCCAACTCAGGGAGACCATGACTTTCGACAACTTCTATAGATTATTCATTTTATTGTGTTGATTCTTGTTTCTACCCTTTTGGTTGTCAAGTAGGGCTCTCCCATTTTTGTATTTCATCTTCATTTCTAATTCTATTTCTCGTAGTTGTATGTTAGGAGGCTAATAACTAGTGTTCCCCTCAATTTCTAATTGCTAGTTCTACCTGGTTGGATGAGTATGACCGTTTTCCCTATTGGGGGTTCACACCTTTATGTTGGCCATTTTTGCATACGGTGTTTGGACCTGAAGTTTTTTGGATTTTCATGGCTTTTGTGCCCAAAGACCAATTGAGTTTTTATTTTGAATTTTTTTGAGTTTTAGGGTTTTTACCTCGATTTGTGTACCAACCATTTTTCTCAAGTTTTCTTGCCATGATATTGGTTGTGGACCAAAATCATCCGTAGGATGTTAGTTAGACCATTGTTGCACTTTTATGGTGCATTGGGATGTGTTTTGCATCCATTCTCCTAAGCTTGTATTTGGTTGAGTGTTATTTTCTACTTTTGTTCTCATCCAAACCTTATGTTATGATTTTCTTGATGGTGGTGTGCCACACACAAGCATGTTCATGTGCATTTTTCAGGTGACTTGTGAGGCTCAATCTCTCATTTGTATTTTGGTTGAGTATGTTCATTTGGGGTCAGGTTGGAAAAATGCATGTCTACGAGCACTCATTGTGTGATGAGCATGGGTATGTAGGGTAGACAGTGGAGGGGCTTCTCTTGCAACCTTGGTGACTATTTTCCCAGTTGGCATAAAGAAGTTTTTAAATAAGTGATAATTATATAAATTAATGGGTAATAAAACTTAATTTAGATAAATGAATGCATGTACAATGTTTTTGAAGGCATGAAGTGATAGTTTCTTGAGGGACTTGTTCCACGTGGGTGTGATGGTTTCCTGAGGGATTCGTTCCACACTGGTGTGATGGTTTCTAGAGGGATTCATTCCTCACTTGATTCTAGCTTGGGGTACTTGATGCCAAGTGATTCACCCTCCATCAAGTCCCTAGATAGTGACTCAGAGAGCATCTGACCAAGACCTATTGTTCTTGCATTGTCTCATGATCTTGGTTTCATTGATCTTTATTGTCTGGCATGAGTGTTAGCCATGGATGTTTTTTTTATGTGTATTTTTTATTGGATCATTATCTCCATCAGCACGATGAGAGTGGACATATGTGTTTCACATGGTTGGAAGGCATAGCTACCTATACCACTATTGGGGACCAGTGTATAGAGATGGTCTATTGTTCCAATGTGACCATTGCTTGATGTTCACTTGGTATATTTAGGATTTTGGAGTATGTTTTCTTGTGATTTATGCTTTCATTGGAATGTATGGATATCATGTTTAGATGATGTTAGTTTATTTGATGCATTCCTCTATTATGATGTTTAGCATGGGAGTAGATGATATATCTTGATTAGTTGGAATATCTATTGCTTTACTTGTTAGTAAGTTAGATTTCCTATTCTTATGATGTTATTACATTTTAGTAGTGACGTCCTCATAAGATAGCTTTGACTATCTAGTTGGTAATTTGGGATGTTACGCGCAAGGGATGGCTAGGACCTTCAAGGTCTCATGATGCTATTATGGTTGGGAGGAACCACACATTTAGTTAGTTATTTTTGTACTTTTTGATGTTGCTTTTAGTTATTTCCTTTACTGCTATGTTTCAAATGGTCAGATGTAGTTTCTATCTTTTAGTTATTGTGTTTGAGTGTCTAAGCCTTGATTTGTGGATCTAGCACTCACCGATGTGGAGGAATAGTTTTACCTTTCTTTTCATCATTACTTTTCCTTGCTTATTGTTGTTATTCTTCACACAAGAGTGTGAGGTTTCGCATGGCTTTCTATGTTTCCTCGCATGGCTTTCTTTGTTTTATTGCATGGCTTTCTACATTTCCTCGCATGGCTTTCTACATTTCCCTACATGGCTCTTTGCATTTCTTCACAAGGTTCTTTGTACTTCCTCATGGGAGCCTTGGCACCAATTCTGTGAGTTTGGTGACAGGGCCATGTATTCCTTCATGTGAGAGGGTAGTTTCTCACGTGGTATGGTCCACTTCCTCACGTGAAACTATCATTTGTGTTTTCTCATGTGGAAAACAAAGGGTACCTCCACTATTTTTCAAAGATCGCATTTTGGCGATTTGAGTGCCCTTTTGAGTTGCTTGTATTTCCATGCTTCAACAAATCTAAGATTTTATATTCTATTGCTATCATTGGATTTTATTTTTTCTTTTGAGTATGTCAGTTTAGTAGTGACATTTGGAAATTTTTTGGCTTCTAGGATTGTTAGTTAATTCTTCTGTTGTGATCTTAATGATCCTCGTATGTTGTATGTCATGTGTATCCATACTTCTTAAGAAAAAAATATCTTGGATTGTATTGAATCCTTGTTCCAAAGATCTCTAGGTGGGGCATTACACAGAAGGTTATGATCTTGTAGGAACCTGATTGTAAAGATGGTTCTAGGTAGAGGAAATGTTGACAATGTCATATTTGAGACAATTACAGCCAGATTAGATGTTGTAGAGACAACCTATAGGAGAGGAGTGCATCTTGATTATGTGGGTGATGATGAAGCAGCAACACCAAAACCTAATTTAGAACTTGAAGAAGATCAAGATGAGGCAAGATTATTGAGAGTATTGTCTAGGGAAAATTCAAAGCCAGATGTAGAAGTTATTCCTTAGGATGGAAAATTGGATACCAATGCTATGTTGGATTGGGTATCTGATATGGAGAAGTTCTTTGAGTACAAAAATAATCCTGATAATAGGAAGGTGAAAATTTGAAATGCCCCTTTACTAATTTTGCATGGTATTTCCAGCTTCAAATCAGATCTTTAAAATCAAACAACCAAAATTACAAAAATCTGCCAATTTCCCAATAAAACCCAAATCGGGTATGTCCAAATTAGTGCCAAAAAACTTCACAACTTCACAAATTATTAATAAATTTGAGAATGGAAATTTTTACAGAAATTTCAGTGGCATAACAACCTAAAAAATGACATTTCCAGATTTGTATAGCCTTTACACAACAGCTCACAAATGTAGGACAAAACTATGCTCAATCGGGCTCCCGAAATTAACACACAATGCCCGAAAACACCACAAAAACACTCATAAACTATTTCAGAAGTTTAATCACAACCCAACACATATATTCAGCTCTATTTTAACATCTTAAAGTCTAAAATACAGCAGCAACCCAAACTGATATGAAACACCAAACTCAAACCAAAAACAACCCCGAAAACTCACAAATCGGCACTATTCAGCACAAAGGCAAACTCTGTATGAGCATGCACATAGAATGGCTTCAAACTCCCATCCTTAGCCTTCCTAGAAACCTACAAACTCCCATTCTTGGGTCTCCTTCTCCACAGGTTTGGCAGCCTCTGAAGAACAACAAGAAAATTAGCAAAAATCCAGTTCTAGAATGAGCCCAAAATGCCTCCAAACCCCCTTAAAAGAGAGCATAAACCCAACTCACATCCAAGAGGGGTTAATAAAATTTAATTTAATAATAATTTTTATTTATTATTCCATTGGTTTCCAAAGATTAGCCCCTTTTTCCGAAACTTCACCTTTTTGGAGCCTGCCTACCTTAGCAAAGTTTATTATTTTTTTAATTATTTGAAAAGGGGACATGACAAGTCCTCCCCTCCCAAATATTGCTTTTCCTCAAGCAATGAAGGTTTGAATTCTCAAGAATATGTGCTCCTTCCCAAGTTGCATCCTCTAGTGGTAATCCTTTCCATTTGACCAAATGCTCTATGACGCTCCTATTTCTCAACCTTTTCTCTCTTGTATCCAAAATCTCTTTTGGTATCAAAACTAATTTCCCTTCATCATCAAGAGGTGGTAATTCTATAGATACCATGGTTTGCTGGCCTAGAACCTTCTTTAAGTAAGATACATGAAAAATATTATGTATTTTTCTGTTTGGTGGGAGCTCCAATTCATAAGCTACCTCTCCTACCTTCTTGATGATTTTATAAGGCCCATAGAACCTTGGCTTGAGTTTCTCTACCCCACTCCTCTTCAAGGTGCTTTTCTTATATGGCTGCAACCTAACAAATACCAAATCTCCCACCTCAAAAGATCTTTCAATCCTTTTCCTGTCAGCATATATCTTTTTTTGGTTCTGTGCATGTTGTAGATTATCCTTGAGGGACCTTATTATGTCTTGGCTTTGCTTGATGAAATCACTTGCTGCGGGTACTCTGCTATCAAAAAGTATTAGATCAATAAAGGAAAGGGCATCATAACCATAAAGAGCATGAAAAGGAGGCATACCAATAGACATGTGATGAGATGTATTGTAACAATACTCCCCTAGGTGTAACCATTTCACCCAAGCATGTTGTTGATTTGAAACATAGTTCCTCAAATATCCCTCTATCCATTTATTAACTATCTCTGTTTGTCCATCTGTTTGAGGGTGATAGCTAGTACTGGGAGTGATTTTAGTTCCTGCCAAATGAAAGAGCTCCTTCCAAAAAGAGCTGAGGAATCTACTGTCCCGATCACTAACAATGTTTCTAGGCAAAGCATGTAATCTAAAAATTTCCTTGAAGAACAATTATGCCACTTGTGATGCCTTGAAATCAGATGTGATAGGAAATAAATGTGCATACTTAGTTAGTCTATCTACCACCACATATATGCAATCCTTACCTTGAACCTTGGGCAACCCAGTGATGAAATCCATGGAAATACTGTCCCATTTTTGTTCGGGAATAGGAAGTGGCTGCAACAACCCTACAGGAAAATTTTGCTCACTCTTGCTTTGTTGGCATACCATACATTCTTTAATGTGTTTAAGTACATCCTCCTTCATACCCTTCCATGAAAACCGCTCTTGAGTTTTCCTGTATGTCTCAAAGTATCCCTGATGACCAGCCAAAGGTGTGTCATGAAAGGCCCTCAATATCCTCTCCTTAGTTTTTGACCCTAGTACTAAGAAGATCCTGTTCTTGTAATAAATCAATTCATCAACAACCTTGTACCTGTTATCATCCACTAACTTATCCAAAATCTTGGTGGCAAATGAATCTTTAGCATACTCTAAAATTATGGAGACTTTCCAATTAGCAGAGATAGATGATAAGGAACACAAAGTGGGCTTTCTTGAGAGAGCATCAGCAACCACATTATTCTTTCCTTTCATGTATTCAATATCAAAATCATAAGCTTGCAATTTGCTTACCCATTTTTGTTGATGATCATTCAAATCCCTTTGGTTCAAGAAGAATCTGAGGCTATTATGGTCTGTCTTTACAATGAATCTCCCACATACCAAATATTGTCTGAACTTATGAAGTGCATGCATGATTGCCAACATTTCCTTATCATAGATGGAGTAACCTTTCTCTGATTGATTTAATTTTCTACTCTCAAATGCTATTGGATGTCCCCTTTGAGTTAGGACAGCCCCTATACCTTCTCCAGAAGCATCACATTCAACAACAAAAGGTAAAGAGAAATCTGGAATTACAAGCACAGGGCATGAACTCATTACCTCCTTAAGCTTATCAAATGTTTTTTGTGCCTCTTCTGTCCAAAAAAAAGCTCCTTTCTTTGTCAAATCAGTCAAGGGGGCAGCAAGCTGAGAAAATCCCTTGGCAAATCTCCTATAGTAGCTACACAACCCGAAGAAACCTCTCAACTGTATAAGATTAGTGGGTGGAGGCCAATCCAAAATTGCTTGGATTTTTTGTTGATCAACTTGTACTCCTTTAGAACTTATAATATGTCCCAAATATAGGATCTCTGTCAAACCAAACTCACATTTAGATAGCTTAGCATAGAAGGATTGCTGCTCCAAGATTCCCAAAACAGTGTCTATGTTCTTTAGATGCTCTTCCCATGTTTTACTGTATATCAAGATATCATCGAAAAATACCAAAACAAATTTTTGAAGATGCTGACTGAATACCTTATTCATACAAGATTGGAATGTTGCAGGTGCATTAGTGAGTCTGAATGGCATAACAAGAAATTCAAAGTGTCCATAGTGACATCTGAAAGCAGTCTTTTCCACATCTTCACTCCTCATTCGGATTTGATGGTACCCTGATCTTAAGTCAATTTTTTAGAAGTATACAGCACCATGTAACTCATCAATGAGTTCATCTATGCGTGGTATGGGATACCTATTTTTTATGGTCTTCTTGTTTAGAGCCCTATAGTCTATACACATTCTCATTGTACCATCCTTTTTCTTGACAAGTACCACAGATGATGCAAATGGACTAGAGCTAGGCCTTATGAATCCCATGTCCAGGAGTTCTTTAATAGTTTTTTCAATTTCTTCCTTATAACCTCTTGGATGGCAGTATGGGGTTGTTATAACTGGTTTGGCACCCTGTTCTAACTCTATAACATGCTCAAAACCTCTATCTGGTGGTAATCCTGGAGGCAAATCATTGAAAACTATACTATGCTTATCAAGAATATTTTGAATTTCAAAATGGAAATTACCTTGATTCTTTGGAGAGCTTGTCGGTTGGATTATGACTCCTGCTGCCCATGTTATTTGTCCTCTTCGAAAAGTCCTCTCCATCCTCTTTGCAGAGATCGCCTTAGGTGCTCCATTCGATAACCCTCTCAATATGACTTCTTTCACATTGGAATTAAATTTAAACTCCATAGTTTGATGGTTCATGTAATAGCCTCTGATAGAGTGCAACCATTGAACACCCAATACAAGATATGTCTCCCCAATACCAACCACATAGAAGTCATCACATAACTCATACTCTCCTAAGGTCATCTTGAGTTGTTTCACCACCCATGTGCAAGGCATAGTGAATCCATCAGCTACAGTAAGATTGAATCCCTCAAAATCTTCTGCTTTAAGCCCTCTTTTCATGACAAATCCCTCATCAATAAAATTGTGAGTTGCCCCACTATCAAGAAGAACGGTCAACCTTTTCCCTGCTAGTACCCCTCGAATTCGGAAGGGATGGTATCTTGGGACTCCTGATAATGCTGCTAAAGTGCCATCCTTGCTGATTTCTTTTACTTTCTCTTCTTCTACCTCCTCCTTAGTATCATGAAATTCCTCATGCTCATCTAAATCAGATTCTGAAGGAACTTTAATATAGTGCACTTGACCTTTCCCCAAACATCTGTGTCTTGGAACCCATGGTTCTCTACAAGTAAAACAAAGCTTTTTTCCTTTGTAATTCACTCCTAGTCTCTTCATCTACCTTCTTTTTTGCCACATTTGTCACATCTTTTGGTGGTAGTGTTGGAAAAGTCTTTTTCTGAAAATTTCCCTTATGTTGCCAAAGATTTAGGGGTTTTTGATTAGTGATTGATTTCATAGGCACACAAGTTTCAAGTTGCAAGCTTCTTTTGATAGCTTCCTGTAAGGTTGAGGGTGAGAAAGCCTTAACCAAACCCTTAACAGAATCTTCTAAACCATCAAGAAAAAGATAAAAAAATCCTCTTTTCACTCATATCAGGTACCATAACAGCCACTTTTTGAAATTCTTCTATATACTCATTAACTGATTTGGTTTGCTTCAACTTTGACAATTATTTAAAGTACTCTTCATCATCCTTGAGGTCAAATCTATCTATCACTCTTTGACTGAAATCTTCAAATGTAGTTACCTGATCGTGACCTTGAGTAGTCATTCCATGATACCACCAATCATAGGTTGCATCTTCCAAGTGTAGACTTGCAAATTGAACAGCATCACTCTCTTTCATGGGGTTAAGTGTGAAGAAAGTTTGTAATTTTTGTAGCCATGCTCTAGCTGAAATTTTATTTGTTCCATCAAAAGTAGGTGCTGTAAACTTGCTTATTTTATTTTTGATCTCTCTTTCACTTGTGTCATGCTCCCTCCTGTTCTCTTTCTTGGGCATCAAAGTGTTCATCATATCCACATATTCTCTAAAAGGAACTGAACTACGAAAGTCATCATCTAAGCCATTGTAAGTAGCTCTTAATGTAATCAAGTTACCTGTAACCTCTTCCACTAGATTATTGGTTGGATTTGGTACTGGTGGCTCATCTGCAGGCAAGAAAATAGTTTTGGTTGATTTAGATGGTGTGGATCTCCCATTTCCTAGCTCCTCTGAAGTGCTCCCTTTCTCATTAATAGATGCAACTCCTTGTAATTTTTCTGTCAATATTCGCAAAGCCTCTCTAGTTTCCGCCAAACCATCCACTGTTTGCTTCTGATTATTTTGGATGTCTTGGAAGAATTTCTTTGCCATCTCATCTGGATCAGCCATACTTTTTTCTTCCTTGGATTTTGTACTTTTGCTTTCAACTCGGGGTTTGATCAAAATTTCTTTATTCTTTTCTCGCTGCAAATATCTTTTTTCTCTTTCACTTAGTTGCATGCGATCATAAATTTTGACATGCAACTAATTAGAAGAAACATGCAACCATAAAATATGACATGCAAGATCTGGGTAGTTGTCAAAACTGACATGCAAGATCTGGGTAGTTGTTAAAACTGACATGCAACTTCTACAAACCCTCAGGCTGGCAAGATCATGGCTCTGATACCACTAAAATGTACCTTTACTTATTTTGCATGGTATTTCCAGCTTCAAATCAGATCTTTAAAATCAAACAACCAAAATTACAAAGATCTGCCAATTTCCCAATAAAACCCAAATCGGGTATGTCCAAATTAGTGCCAAAAAACTTCACAACTTCACAAATTATTAATAAATCTGAGAATGGACATTTTTACAAAAATTTCAGCAGCATAACAGCCTAAAAAATGACATTTCCATATTTGTATAGCCTTTACACAAAAGCTCACAAATGTAGGACAAAACTATGCTCAATCGGGCTCCCGAAATTAACACACAATGCCCGAAAACACCACAAAAACACTCATAAACTATCTCAGAAGTTTAATCATGACCCAACACATATATTCAGCTCTATTTTAACATCTTAAAGTCTGAAATACAGCAGCAACCCAAACTGATATGAAACACTCAACTGAAAACACCAAACTCAAACCAAAAACAACCCTGAAAACCCACAAATCGGCACTATTCAGCACAAAGGAAAACTCTGTATGAGCATGCACATAGAATGGCTTCAAAATCCCATCCTTAGCCTTCCTGGAAACCTACAAACTCCCATTCTTGGGTCTCCTTCTCCACAGGTTTGGCAGCCTCTGAAGAACAACAAGAAAATTAGCAAAAATCCAGTTCTAGAATGAGCCCAAAATGCCTCCAAACCCCCTTAAAAGAGGGCATAACCCTAACTCACGTCCAAGAGGGGTTAATAAAATATAATTTAATAATAATTTTTATTTATTAGTCCATTGGTTTCCAAAGATTAGCCCCTTTTTCCGAAACTTCACCTTTTTGGAGCCTGCCTGCCTTAGCAAAGTTTATTATTTTTTTAATTATTTGAAAAGGGGACATGACAAAATTGCAATTACTAGGTTGAAGGGTCATGTGTCACTATGGTGGGGGAATTCGCAAACTAGTAGACAAAGGAGAGGGAAGGAGAAGATCAGGACTTGGCTGAAAATGGTGAACAAGGTGAAGAACGCGTTCCTTCCTATTGGTTACCAAGTTATCTTATTCAGAAAGATGAAAAATTTGAAGCAAAGAGACATGACCATGAAGGAGTATACTACAGAATTCTATAGATTAAACATTAGATCTAGACATGTGGATGATGATGTTGAGAAAATTGAAAGGTAAAAAAATGGATTGAAGTCTAGGATTCAAGATGAGATAAGTTTTATGAAATTAGAAAGTGTGGAGGAAGCATATCAATATACCTTCAAAGATGAGGAGATCTTGACAAAGAAGCATGAATAAAGACAAAGAGGTAGATGTGGTAGATTCCAAAGAGACAAAGGTAGATCTTATGGAGAAGGTGGTAGTTTTGATAATTTTGTGCAAGATAAGGGAAAACCTGAATGGAATAATGATGATAAAGGCAAGACCGAGTGGAAAGGTGGTGATTCATATCGAGGAGATACTGGTTCTTACCAAGGAAGAAGTAATTCTTATTCTAGAGGTAGTTTTTGTGGTAATTGTTTCAAATGTGGTAAAGAAGGGTATAGATCCTTTGAGTGTGGGTGCTCTGAAAGTGGGGAAGGTAACATAAATGTTGTGCTTCAAGGAGACACTAAGGGTTCACCTAGAGGACCTTAGGTTGGAGAAAATTTGATGGTGAGAAGAACCTTATGTAATAAGGGAAGTGATGAGGAACTTGTTCTAATGAGAAGTCTTTTCAAGACCAAATGTAAGATGGTTGGAAAATGTTGCAAAGTGATCATTGATAGTGGAAGTTCTTCAAATTTGGAATCAGAAGAATTGGTTACCAAGGTGTAGTTGCAAAGGTTGAAGCATCCTAAACCTATCATATTTCATGGATAAAAGATGAGCATAAGATATTGGTAAGTGAACAATGTATTATGAAGTTCAAGATTGGACATTATTTTGATGAAGTTTTGTGTGATATTATGCCTATAGATTGTTCTCATATTTTTTTGGGTGGACCTTGTGAAAAAGATATGTATGTTGTACATGATGGAAGATTGAATCAATATACTCTTTGGGTGAATGGGAGAAAGAAAATATTGTTGCCTTTGATTGAAAATCAGATAAGGTTAATTATACTATTATGAGAATTTTCATGGTAATTAATGGGAAGCAATCTAAAAAATATGTGAAGAAGAATCAACTCTATTTTTTCTATAATTCCTAGGAAGTTGACTTGTACCAATAATAGTCGAGTCACAGAAAATAGTGATGACTGAGTAACAACTAGTGATGGTTGAGCAACAAAAACTAGTAAAAATCTAGTACCAAAATAAATTGAAAATTTCTTGAATGAGTATAAAGAAATTCTTTCAGAAGATATTCCTTATGATTTACCACTAGTCAGAAGTATAAGTCATTGTATGGATTTGATTCCTGAAGTTAGTTCACTAAATGAAGCACCATATAGATTGACACCTATAGAGAATGAAGAGCTTAACAGACAAGTGCATGAGTTGTTGCATAAAGATTTGATCAGAGAAATTTTGAGTCCATGTGCTATACCTATTGTATTAGCACCTAAGAAGAATCAAGACTGGAGAATGTGTATTGATTCTAAAGCTATTAACAAGATCCCAATTAAATATAAGTTTCCTATGTAGAGGTTGGATGACATAGTGGATTGTTTGAGTGGAGAAAAGTATTTTACCAAGATTGATTTGAAGAGTGGTTATCATTAGATCAAAATTAGAGAAGGTGATGAATGGAAGATTGCCTTCAAGACAAAAGATGGTTTGTATGAATGGTTGGTAATGCATTTTGGTTTGACTAATGCACCTAGTACTTTCATGAGGTTGATTAATGAAGTTCTCAAGATATTTTTGGGTAAGTTTGTGATTTTTTATTTGGATGATATTGTGATATTCAATAAGACTAAGGAGGAACATCTTGAGCATGTCAGACAAGTATTGCAAAGATTAAAAGAGGAAAAGTTGATGATTAACTTGAAAAGGTGTTCTTTTATGCAAGAGGAGTTTGTGTAATTTGGATTTGTGATTTTAGCTTATGGTTTGAGAATTAATCTCAAGAAGGTTAAAGCAATTTTGGAATGATCTACACCTGAGAATTTGAGTGAGGTAAGATCATTTCATGATTTGGCTAATTTTTATAAGAAATTTATAAATAATTTCAGTTTTGTTTGTAATGCTATGACTAAGACAATGAGAGGAGACAAAAATGATTTCAAGTAGACACATGGAGCTAACAACAGTTTTCAGATTTTCAAACAAAAGGTTGTTGAGTTACCTGTATTGACTTTGTCTGATTTCAATAAGGTGTTTAAAGTTGAATGTGATGCAAGTGGTATTGCAATAGGAGTTGTATTGAATAAAGAAGGTTAACCTATCTTTAGTGAGAAATTTAATGATGCTAGAAGGAAGTATTCTATGTATGATCAAGAGTTTTATGATATTTTTCAAGCCTTGAAGAAGTGGAGACATTATTTGATTCATAAGGAGTTTGTGTTGTATACTGATCATAAAGATTTACAGTACTTGAAAAGTCAACATAAATTGAATAAGAGACATATGAAGTGGCTTAAGTAATTGTAGAATTTCATATTTGTGATTAAGCATAAGAGTAGAGTCACTAACTGAGTTGTTGATGCATTGAGAAGAAGACATTCTTTGTTGACTGAGATGAAGGTTGAGGTTCTTGGTTTTGATGAGATGAAAGAGTTGTATGATACTGACCCTAATTTTTCTAAGGTGTGGAGAGAGTTTAGAGCACCAAATCTATCATATCACATGATTACGTATGATGATTATTTCATTCAAGAAGGTATGTTGTTCAAAATAATTTAGTTACATGTATACCTAGAAGTGATATGAGAGTTAATCTTATTAAGGAAAAACATAATGGTGGATTGGCTGGACATTTTAGAATTGATAAGACATTAAGTTTGATGAAGAATAAGTATTATTGGTCACATATGTATAAGGATTTTTATAAATTTGTAAAGATTTGTGGAGTTTGTCAAGTTGTAAAAGGAGTAAGTCAGAATATTGGTTTGTATACACCTATTTATGTTCCTCGGAAACCTTTAAGTGACATCAGTATGGATTTTATTCTTGGATTACCTAAGACAACAAAGGGGTATTATTCTATTTTTTTTTTTGTGGATAAATTTTCTAAGATGGCTCATTTCATAACATGTAAGAAGACATCAGATGCCAAGCATGTTACTAAGATTTCCTTCAAAGAGATTTTTAGATTGCATGGATTACCAAGAAGTATTATTTATGATAGAGACAATAAGGTTTTTGGTTACTTTTTGGATACTTTATGAGAGAAGATGGGTACTAAGTTGAATTTTAGTTCTACATTCCATCCACAGACAGATCAATAGACAAAGGTTGTGAATAGAAGCTTGGGTAATTTGTCGAGATGTCTAGTTAGAGATAAACCACATAATTGGGAGTTAGTATTAACACAAGCTAAGTTTTCATATAATAATTCTATGAATAGGAGTACAAGGAAAACACCTTTTGAGATTGTTACTGGAATGGATCCTAGAGGAATATCTAAATTGAGGGATGTCACTAGTGAATAAAAGAGAAGTGTTGTAGGGGTAGAAAATTTTGATTTTATGGATTCTTTGAATAAGGAAGTGAAGTTAAGGTTGGAACAAAGTAATCAAAAGTATAGGGGGAATTTTGATAAGTCTAGAGGACATCATGTTTTGGAGTTGGTGATGAGGTGATGGTTCATTTGAAGAAAGGTTGATTTCCCAGTGGAACATACATTAAGATAAAGATGAGGAAGTTTGGACCTTGTAAGATCTTGTCAAATTTTGACAATGGTAAAGATTATGAAGTTAAGTTACCTAATGACATGGATATATCTCCTATATTTAATGTTTCTAATTTGTATAAGTATCATGAGTCAGATGATGAATTTTTTGTATCAAATGATTATCCTAAGAAGTAGAAGATGAATTGAATCAGAGAGTTGGTAAAAGCACAAGAGCAAAGGATTACTATGAGTATTTGGTGACGTGGAAGAAAAAACTAGTTGAAGATGCTACATGGATTTCTCAATCTGAGTTGGATTCAGCTCAAGTTGTGACACTTTCATGATTCAAGATAATCATTTCTTTCAACCCTAATTGTTTGAAGTAGGAGCATCCTAGGTTGCATCATTATCCTACATGTTTCTTTTCTTAGTTGTTGTCAAGTTCTCTATTGCTGTCGATATCTTAGTCTTTGTCGAGTTTTTTATTGTTGTCGAGTTTGCAGTTGATGTCAATTTCATATTTGATCTCAAGTTCTCTATTGTTTTTAAGTTCCTTTTGGTGTTAAGTTCTTTTTGGTGCCAAGCTTGTGTATGTGTCGAGCATTCTAAGTGCCAGTATTTGTTCTTTTCTTTCTTTGGATGAGATATCTATGTCTGGTTCCAATTTAGGCTAACCTTGTATGTTAATTTTATGATTTTTATTTAATATGTGTTGAGAGCCAACTTGTGGCTTGATTATGAATTTAATGTAGGGGTTTATTTAGTTTGTAATTTGTAGCAAGTTGACTTGTGGTCATGCAAGTATGTAAAGGAGTCTTGGGTAGAGTCTTATGTATGATTGTGGGATTAGGAAGAGTAGAAGTATAGTAAGAATGTGAAGATCATCATTAAAGATCAAAGTTTGAATTATAATCTTGGACATAATCCAAAAGGCCTTATAGTTGGCCATATATGTGGATGATTTGATGATTTAGTAAATTGTTTTTCTCTTCTACCTCCTTTGGTTTTTGCTCTTATGTTGTATTTTCACTATGTTTACTCTTGCACGTGACTTTGGTAGTTGGGTGTGCCTGTGGCCCTAGTTACCCAAGTTCCTCCCTATGTCACCACATATTGTTCTTTTCAATTTGATCAATCTCCTCATTCACAACATTAACCAAACATACATCATCTAATGAAAATTTTACTATTGTAGGTTCAAATTCAACTATTAATCATGTACCTCCTCTTATCATACTTTTTTTTTGTAATCCAACACTTCTATCTCCAAATATTTTATTTAGGTGTATGGATCTTCCTCACATATTTAGCCAATACAAGTTTAGCTCCCTGATTCTTTGCATCTCCTTCACTCTATAGAGGTTTGACTTTCTACTCAGGTTGTATTCTCTAGTGTTTGAGTATAAGTATATGTGACTTGGTAGAAGTTGTTTGTGATTCAGTAGTCATTTGTTATAACTCAAGTAGAGTATTAGGTGTCTCTTACTAGAAATATACAAACTCATAGTAATCTTCAGGTTCCTTCTTTCTTTCCACATCATTCTTCTCTACAAACTCATCAAATCTCACATTTTCACTTTCAATCATCTTGTTAGCAACCTTGTTTAAACATTTGTATGCTTTACTCTTAGATGAATAACCAAGAAATATACCTTCATCTCCTTTAACATTGAGTTTACCATTCCTTTTATCTTTATGAATGTAACACCGACTTCCAAAGATTGTGAAATTACTTAGATTGAGTATATGACCATTGCATAGTTCATAGTGTGTCTTTTTTGTTTCTCTATTTAATTGAACTCGGTCAAGAGTATAAGCAATAGTATTGATTGCTTCTATTTGGAATATCTAAGAGACCTATTTCTCAATCATCAGTGTCCTTACACAATCCATGATATATATTTTCTCCTTTCAGAAATACCATTATGTTGTGGTGTCCTTGGTGCAGATAATTATCTTTTAATAGCATTTTATATACAAAAATTAATGAATTAAACAAACATAAACTCACCATCTCTATCAGATCTTAAACATTTCAAAGATTTACCATTTTCTTTTTCAACTCTAACTTTATACCATTTGAACATATCAAAAACATGTAATTTCACCTTCATGAACATTATAGCCATCATCTTTGAATAGTAATCCACAAAAAATGTGAAATATACATCACCATAGAAACTATCAATACCAATTAGACCACATAAATATGTATACACCAAGTGATAGATGTCCTAAAATTGTAAAAATGCAAAACTTGTCAATAACTGAAAAGTTGCATGACAACATTTGAGCAAGAATTGAACATGTCATGGATTCGAAGTTGATAGTTACTATAATTGTTTGAAGCCTCTTGGTAAACTTATAAAACCATTAAATTACCCCATTCCAAGGGTTTGGAATTGTAACAAGTAAAAATTTGCAATTGGATCCACAAAATATAATTCAAAATTTGACAATTTTTGCATTTCATGACTACATGTACAAAACAATGGATTGAGAGACTTAATTTTGTTTTTGGTTCTTATTGCTCACACTATTACAGTACTATTCCTTTTAGAGTTCAATTTTATTAGAATCCATCTATACATAGTTGGAAAACCATTTGTATATAGGTTCTTTATTGTTTTTGCTTAGATAGTTTTTGGGAAAATGGCACCCCCATGAGTTCCTAGCATGGGTCCATCACGACCTTAAGGGGAATGGAAGTGGAGCTATTGTACATAATGTATATTAATTATTGGGCCTTGAAAATATGGTTAGCTATTTTTTCATGTGATGTCCTAGGCAAGTCATATACACTTGGTTAGGCACTTACGTTGCTTCCAATAAGCTTTTGGAGGTTTGAATGTGATAGATACTTGAAAACATGAGATGCAAAATGAGGAGGTGTGAGTGATGTTTTTATATGAAATAGGAAGAAGTTTCAAATAGATTTTTTCTAATTCTTTGAATACACCCTAGGCAACACTATCTTTTTGATGTGAAACCCTTGATTATAGGCATAAAAATTGCTTTCAAGTGTATAGATGGCTTGGGAACCTGAGACCCAAAAAAAAAAATTGAAAAGGGTACTCAAATCCATGATTGTATTTCCACCTTGTTCAGAGAATTTTTGAGATATAGTCCAAAAATCCAATTTGGAGGGCTAATTCAAGTAGGCCTATTTTTGACAATTTTTGAGTAGCTGAAAAGAACTTGAGAAAAACTTATGGGAATTTTGTCCAAAATCCTAGGTGAAGACTAGCACTACATGTATGAGCCCCTCACCCCATGTAGTTGAAGAAATTCTCAAGGAAACCAAGGAAATGAAGTTGCCAAGTTAGGTTGAAAATGTAAGGAAACTCAGGTGCGGAAATAGCTTCCTACACTAATCTCTTAAGAGAAGTATGGTGTAAATCCTATTAAAATCTTTTGCACTTACAGATTCAATATCATGTAAACAACAATATTTCAGCCAAGCAAACATAAAGAAAATAGACAGAGAAAGAAACACATAACACAATGATTTTCCAGTGGGGAAAAACCTTTCGGTAAAACAACCCCACCCCTTCAGAACCTGCACAATGTATTATCTTCAACACAAGGTTACAATACACTTGCAATGCAAGTTCAACATCGACAACAGAAGACTCCAATAGCAACTCACAGTACCAACAATACACTCTCACGCATCATCTCTCTTCGCAACCCTAAAAATGCTTATAACATGCACTTCACTTTAGGGCTACTCCCAAAGGTAAACCGTATTAGGGTTTTACCATTCTCTGAGAAAATAGGAAGGGTTAGAGTGTACAATACTCAAATATCTTAGTTGCCACATGTCTTCACCTATCATTGAATCTTTCTAACATAGTTCTTACGAGTCATAGGAATCCATCATAACCATTTTAGTCATGATCTCCTTACACACAATTCAAGATGTCGACACATCAACATTATTTACAAGAAATACATTTTACAAAACAAATAATAAGAATAGGAATTATACAAGGTTGAGACACCTTATTCCTAATAGAAAAGACATTTGGCAAGTACAAGAAGCAAAATTCTTGGTGTATCTAGATGGTGAAGAGTTGGGGGATAGGAAATTAATTCTCTAGATGTTAGGGCATCCAAGTGGACATTGTTAGGCTAGGAGAAATCCTAAGAAAGTCCTAGAGAAGAGTAAGACTAAGTAAGAAAACTATCTAGTATTACATCAAAATCGCTGAAATTTGATAGCATAAATAGGTAGAAGAGTTCTAAGAACTTTACTTATAATTTCAAAATCAGCTATAGCTTCTCCAATGGCTCTGGTTGCACTCACAACATCCTTTATTCAATTCACATATTGAGCATCATTTTCACCTTCTTTCATTCTCATATCACTATACTTACATCTAAGACCATCAACTATGACTCTTCTTACATTATCATCTCAACCATGTACTAGCTTCAGTTTATCCCATATTTTCTTAGCCTTTGCACAATTCTTGATATCATCAAATTCAACATCATTGAGAGAAGATGCAATCTCAATCATTAGCCTATTGTGATTTCTCTTCTCATTTGTTTTCTCCATAGTTAGGGTACTAATAGGGGTAATATATTCATTCTCTAAGAAATGTGTGTCATTATCTCCAATACCAAAAAGATACAACTTTATTCAGCCTTGACATGATGATAAAGATCTCCTTATTCAACTTTGGTGCCTCTCTCTTATACATCTTTGATCTTTACCTCAAGTTTCTTTAAACCTATTTTCCAAGAACTTAACTTTGATACCAAATAGTTAGATAACTAAGGGGGGGTCAGTTATGTCTAATTTTCTCACAGTCCCTTCAAACATTTCAATACCATTAAATCATCATAAAGATTATGTTAATATGACCTCGTTAGAGGATTTCACCAAAAGATCATCTAGACCTTATGACTCCATGTCCTTGACTAAAAAGAGTGGCCTAATTCAAAGGACTTACAAACACCACTAATCGATGTCACCATATAAGTTTTTACTAACTTGTTAGGTCCACTTAGTTATTTTGAGATTTTATGCTACAATGACTAAATAATAATAGTATAAAAATGATCTGTTACAATAGCAACTACCTTTTCTTGTTTAGATCTTTGTTCTTTCTCTTTCTCTATCTTTTTCTCACTTGGCTAATTCATCCTTTCACCAATTCTGCATATTGTCTTTTCTCTACTCTGCTAGGTTCACCTGGCTTAACTCTATCTTCTTTCACCTTACTCAACTTTGCACTATGATATGTTCTATCAACATGATCAATGATAATTTTATCCAACATCAACTTTGAACTAACAACCTAAAACAATCTCATTCTTGTCCTTCAATAGTTTTCTCAAAGCTTCCATATCCTTCTATCTTTTGTCATTTAATCATAATTGTTGATCTTAGGTTTATAAATAAAAAACTTTCATACAAAAAATTTAGATAATTTTAAAGTATAAATTGCATAGAAATTTTTGTCCATCCTTATCTTCATTCAATTCCCTTCATCAGATCCTTCTTGAATTTTCTCAACCGAAGATCTCACAAAAAATTTTGAGTTGTGTGTTAGACCTCAAACTTTCGAAATTTCCATCAAAATTCAGCCTCAAATTCTAATTTTTCAAACTTGTTCATCCAATTGTCACTTGGTAAACATAACATTTACCAAGGAAACATAACACTCAGTTAATACTAACTCACTTGGCTAACACTATATTTCCTTCTTTTGTTACCAATCGCTTGGACAATACTATAGTCAGTTGTTGAATATAGTCTCCCTTCATTGACCTTGTAACTTAGTTAACCTTGTGTTCTTCAATACATTGCAACAAAACATGATTATAAAACAATCAAAACAATAATACATTATCACTATCCAACTCACTCAAGTACCCACTGAATACCTATCACTTTTGTATTCATCTTCAAATCCCCTTTATCAATCAAATGATATGGTACTTAAATGAGTTAGCATAATGTCTAGCCAACTAAGACTTTGACATCAATCATAATGTAACAACTGATATGACTCTTTTACAAACATTCATAGCATCAACTAAAAATCTCCCACGAGATCAATTACATTATCAGTTGTGGCTTACATTTTCATCATTACACGTGTAACTTGGTAAGAATGTGCAAACTACCCCAACTCCATGAATAGTATCATCCATTTGTTTCTCTTCCAAATCAACACTTCCTTATTACACTCAATATATAGTCGCTTTCCATGAACATGACTTTCCTTGCAAATTGTAGACGAAGGCAATACCAAGCACATTCAATATATCCAATGCCATAGAGATCTAGTATATCTCTTTCACCTCTTTTATATCTATGCACATAGATATATATTTAATTAAAATGGTATTTGATTTGAATTTCTTTAGTAATAGCTTATTTAACTATAATACAATGATATCAATCAGAATCTCAACTAAGCATCTTTGATATCAATGGTAATACTTCTAGTAACTATGAACTATTTTATATTATTTAATATATATTATTAAATTACATTACATAATACTATTTATTTTAAATGAATTTATATCTAAATTTTAAAAAATTGGGGCAAACTCTGATGGGCAAGCTCTGATTTTGTGAACTGCTATAGATTTATGTGCGTAGATTCGAACCGTGCTATTGATGGTTCTGTGTTTACAATTTTTTGAGGGAAAAATGATTAGATTTCATTAGGATCTATAGGAGGTCTACTAATATTCACAATTTTTCCCTATCTTTGGTGCTAGTGTTTTGTTTTAGGGTTTCTCTACCGGCGAAGGTGGCGTCGTCAGAGAGAAAGGAAGTCGACGGCAGTGGACGGATGGATGTCCCTGCGCGTACAACTAAATCTGGTGGTATTCTACTGCAAACCTCCTTTAATGCTTATGTCATTTCAAGTCTCTGCAACCATCTCTGCCAATCTCAATGGCACTCCTTATTAGGCTTCTAACACCACTTTCAAAGCTAAAACATTTTTGGAGGTGGTTGCTCATTCGGTTGGGGTCATCGATGCTAGAGAAAGGTTTGTTGTCACTAGTCCTAAACACAATGAGGTTGCCCATGATGGTAAGATTCCTCTAACTTCCTCGGTTCCTTTTTCTTTGACTCCTAATTCAGAAATGATTGCCGAAATTGTTAAAGAAAAAAATAGGCTTAAAGACATTGCTATATTTTTTGTTGTGGTTGAAATTGATAAGTGCCCTCCTCACAAGTTTTTGGATGATTGGTTCCATAACTTCTAGACCATTAAGTTAGGGTTTCATATTTCATTTTGTAGACAAATTCAAAAAGGCTTATTTGTTATCTTTTTTGCTAATCAAGAGGCCCAAAAAGAAGTTCTAAAAAAACAATACTAGGCGGTAGGGTCAACTTCCTTTCGTGCTTTGGCTTGGACCCCTGAAGCCATCCATGAGGAAGTTTTGGCTCTTTTAGCCCCAGATGGATACTTTTGAAAAATACCCCTCCCTTTCTATGGCATTTTTTTACCACAGTTATTGGAAACATTGGGCAAAACTATCTGAATGGATGACACTATTAGACTTGTTCCTCACATGGATGCTAGGGTTCTCATCTCACTTCTTCCCAGAAAATAAATCCCTTCTAAGATTACTATTAATGTGATAAATGAGAATTTTTTTTTCCCTATCAAAATTTTAGGGGGCTTGAATGCTTGCTTTCTGTGTCAGAAAGAGGGTCATCGCAAGAGAGATTGCCCCATCATCAAGAAGTCTTCTGCTAAATCCACTAATAGCCCTAATTCTCCTTCAAACTCTACATTGCCAGTTAACCCCTCTATTGATTCATCATCTTCTGTTCATCCCACTAAGAAAGTTCCTGACACCTCTGGTGTTGCCCAAAATGCTCCTGCTTCCAATTTGCCTCTATTACCTCCTCCAGAGCTAGTGTCGAGGCTTGATCTTAATGAAGGATTTACGATGGTTAGGAACAAGAAGAAGAGGAAGGGGAATACCTCTGGTAACCCTACACCCAAGAATTTTATCGATAAACCCACTACTCTTACCATAGCTCATTCTCCATGTATTAATATGATTGAGTATCCTACTCCTATTACTGAAACCATTAAACCCGTTTTGAATCCTCCAAAGTTACCACCAAAAAATTTTAAGGAAATAGATGATGAATATGTTTTTGGAAATTATTCTTGCTTCTATGTTGCCTCAAAATGAGCTTAATATGGATATGGATTCGTCTGACTTTGTAGGACTCCTAGGTCAGATACTCTTACCACAAAAAGGCGTGGGAGGCCACCTGGGTCAAAAAATAAACAAGCGAGTAAGAAATATGGGGATAATTCCAATAGTCCCATAATGCCTATTCAAGATGTGTGTCATACTCCTTTCAATGTGTCTCAATGAATTTTTTATCTTGGAATGTTAGGGGGCTCGAATCTCCAAATAGAAAGTATGTTGTTAAGCATTTGTTAAATTCTTTTAACCCTATTGATTTATTTATGATGCAAGAAATTAAAGCTTCTGGTTTCACTCTTGAAACCAACTTTAATTTTATCTAGAAAGATGCTATTAAGTTTTACTCTAATCACATCAAAGGTAAAGGTGGAATTACTATCCTTGTCAATCCCAAATGGGGGACACTCATCTTTGATAATGGTGTCTCTCCCTATCAAAGGGTTGTCTGGTTTATCATGAACATTAATAATAAACCTATTGATTTTTTCTCTATTTATGCTCCTAATGATGTTAAAGCTAGAATCTCCCTTGGAAATTGGTTATCCACTCTTCCTGATATTCCTTGGTTTTTTGGAGGAGATTTCAACATGGTTGAGTCCCTAATTGATAAAACTGGTGGCAATCCATTCAAATGGAAAGATTATGAAAATATGCATTGGTCTAAATTTATAAACTCAAAAAACTTGTTTGATCCTCTTGCTAATAATAAGGATGCTCATTCTGGAATATGGCACACCTGGTGCAATTTCCAGCAAGGTCAATCTAGGATATATTCTAGATTAGATCATTTTTATGGAAATAAAGATTTATTTTCTTTTCTTCCTGATAGTAATGGTAATATTGTCTTGGTCATCGCTACCACCCTGTCTTATCATCATCCTATATTCACTCATATTAGTATCAATTTTGTGCCTATTAGACAGAAACCCGCCTACACCAAATTCTTGTTGAATTCTAAACTTCTTCAAGATGAAGACGTTCTTTGTGCCATTCAAATCATTAGAAGCGTCAACTTTTTTAATCTTAAGGAGTTTTCCATGATTAACAAGTGGAAGGCCAATCTTCCTGCATGGAAAGGTTTTCTTCAAACCATAGGTCAAAAGTGTGCCAAAGATTATAGATTCACTAAAAAACATCTCTACTCTGAACTTCAAAATGTTGAATATAATGTTCAGGCTGACCCCTTCAATCCAAATCTCTTGAACCATGTGATTTTTGTCAAAGATGCCCTGAGCAAGCACCAACAAACCAAAATTCAAGGAGCTAAAATTTGATCTAGGGTTAATTGGCTTCAGCATGGGGATCATGGATCTAAAAATTAGGCAAAGAATTAGGTGTTACAATGGTGGGAGATTTCAAAGGTGGTGCGAGGCCACTGGCCCTCAACCTGCAAAGAGAGTCTAACATAATTCATTGCTTAGCCGAGTTCTGCAACAGGAACCAGATTGGAATCTCCATTTTGTCATCTCGTGGGTCGGTATGCAATGTTCAATTCCAATCCCCCAATTTTCAACCCCCCGTGAGTTGGGGAGGCCCCTCTGAGTTGAAGAGGCTGTGTGGCTCTTTTATGCCTCCCCCGTGGAATCTTCCTCGTAGCATCTTGTCAGCAACTCTGGAAGGGCAGATCACTGGAGATATTTTTGAAGATAATCTTTGGGCAGCTGGTCCAGTCACGGTTGTGGTTATATGCTTAGCCAATCCTGGTTACTATGACATTAATTTCGGCCAAGATGATAATGGCGGAGCACACTCTGCGAATGGCATTGGCAATGGCAACATGCATCTTCCCGTAGCCCTTCCTTCTTCAGCTTCTAACTATACTTGCCTTTCAAATTATGCAGCTGATCAGAATAATGGGTATCCTATGGATTCTTTAAGTTATGTTCCACCATCATCACCATCTTATGCAAATGTAAATGTGCACCCTGCTACTATAGCTCTTCGTCAGCCAACAGTGACGAACAACAATGACTACACTAGTTCATTACCACCGATTGGATCCCAACCCAATTTGCCCAATTCTTTTCTGAATGGTGATGGATACTACATGGAGTCGTGCCTTGGTGAGAACTGCGGGTCTTTGGAAGGGCAGAGTTTGAACAAAGAGGAGAGTGCTTAAATAGGCGGCCTGCTGATTCAGAACACAGAGAATATGAAGAGTGACGATCAGCACACAGAGTGACGATCAGCACTCAGAACACAGAGAATATGAAGAGTGACGATCAGCACGCACTATGGATCTCACACCATGGGAAGAAGATTTTACTTCAATGCATCTCTTGCTTTGAAAACCCGTTACACAAAAAAGCTCACTTGGGAATATAGACAAACTTCCATAAAAAGTATTCATCCTGAGGAAGTGAATTGAATTCACCTGACAACTGCAATGTGAGAAGAACAAATTACTGCAACATATCAATCAATTGAATACATTATTACTCTTCAGCTATAATTGCAATTGATGTTTTCTGGCAATTTATATTTTCTATTGACAATCTAGTGATCTATTTTTCAAATTCTTGTCTGCCTAATTAACATTTCTATATTATGGATAAAATTTCGATAACAATCTGTATACCAGTAAATATGGTGCAGATAGATGGTTAAGGGACCTTTATTGGCCAATTCCATTTCTCTGTTTGAAACTTGATATTGTGTGGTAGTTATTTTTGTAAATTTTTGGTATTCTGGGCCGCCAAGAGACCTTCATGTTCTCTCACAGCTTTAAATGCCTATAATTTGCCTCACTTTGCCTTCAGTTTGGTAAAGTTCTGCTAGACCTTTTTGTCCCACAGCTTTAAATCCATGGCTTTCTGCCTCCAATTTACTTCATTTTACCTTCATAACTGAAGATAATGGAAAAAGGGGTTTTCAGAGGCCAAGGAGGAGCAGTTGCCACCTCGAATGAGGTATGTTGGTGTAGGAGTGCTTGCTTGTAGTGGCCAAAGTGCATTTTTGGATGGAGATTAGTCTATTTCTAATATTATCATATTTGTGCTAAGTAATAGTAATATTTGATATTTTTTCTAATGGGCTGCTAAATAGATAATATTTTATATTTAAAGATATATAAAACATTTTATAATTTTATAAAAATGTTTGAGTCCTAGAAAGCAATAGTATTCAAGAACTAATAATTCTATTTTGGTTGTACTATGTCTATCTGAAATGTAGCTCTATATTTTTACTACTATAATCCAAATGTCAGCTATATTTACTTTTTAAAATTATGTTCTATATAATATATTATATTATATATAATTATAATTAATATATATTTAACTTTTACATATGATATTAATTTAAATATTTAGTACATTACATGCTTAATTTTGTAATACTATTGTAATCACTTAAGCTTAATTAGTGATTAATCTTTTCTATTTTCACAAGTTTATTATTAATGAATATTACTTATGAATTGTAATTGTAATGCATTAAAGATTGTTTTTATTTGCCTTTGTTTATTTTGTTAGACAATGTATACATCTAAATGATGTGATGGGAACTCCGAACCCTATTTTAGTTATAATAAAGAAATTGCATAGTATAGTACACATAGTATTTGTAAAAGCTTACATTTTCACCAATAAAATGTATCACTTAATTTTATTATTTCAATTAAAATGATGAGTTAAAAAGTTAAATAATAGAAATTTAATAATTTTAACTAACATGATCTAAAATAAAATCTAGAAAAAAAAATGCCATTACAAATCAAGTGCAAATCCAAAATTCATTAATCTTTATCCTTAAATGTTTCCAATTAACTACAACATGATTTTTTAAATTAGTTTTGCATTCAAAAAATAGTTGTGCTAAGAATTAGTAAAATTGAAAGTTTGTAGTGTGGATTTTCATGGAAGAGATTGTATCTCCATACTTTCTAATTATATCAAAGTTTGTATTGTTGGTTTTTAAAGGAGGTGTCTTATGGATTAGTTTTTATTTTAAAAGATTTTGAATTTTGAAACTTGTTCAGGTCTTATTTTTTAAGATCATTATTAGAGGCTTTTTTTATAGATACTTATAAATTAGAGTTCCATTTTCAAAGACTCTGGATTTGGATACTATTTTTGAAGATAGTTATTATGGTGTCTTTTGACTCAAGGTTATGAGATTATAGTTTTTTTTATTTGGGTACATATACAGAGTATATGCTTGTTGATTGACATTATAAACTTTTAATTGTGGAATTTTTATTTATACAGATTATACACTTGTGTTTGTTGGCTGATTTTGAAAACTCATTGTAGGATTATATGAGTTAGACTATTTTTAATTATATTTTTTATATTCGAAGGTTGTATTTAAATATTTTAGTATGGCATTTTATATGATTTAAGGTTTCCTTTTTAATAGATTGTAAGTGATTGTGAGACAGAAGGCCCCATGGGTTTTGTTTCATGGCTCTTAGCGACGAGCAAATGGTGATGAATGTCATTGAATACCACAATGGAGGAGAAGCTACATGTTTACAACTATGGTGGTCATGGTCATCATAGATATGAGCATGGATGTGGTATTATAAAATTGTAATTTGGAATTCAATCAAACATTTGTCTACCCATTAGTTCTTGATGTATATATTTTCTCAAATGAAACTAGACAATGTTGTGATTTAATGTTGCACATTCTATTCATTATTTTATATATTTTTTGTAAGTACGTTCTTTGTCATTTAGTGCATTGTTTCTACTTTCTATATTTTAAAAATATTATTTGTTTATTTATAATTAATTTAATATTGAATAAAAAATCTTATTAAGAGATTGAGATAATAATGTCTTAAAATCAAAGAACGAAATAGAATTTGAATATTGTTCGATACAATAATGCCACCACTTTGCTAATAAACTAAGCGATTATAACTTCATCATATCATAAATAATTTTGAGCAACTATAATAAGATTTATTTTATTTTATGAAGGATGATTTAATACATCTTTTGAACTATTTAGTGTGGTTGTAAAATATTATTCATCTAATTTTTTATAGTACAAAAACTATTTTAATATATATAATTATATATATCTAAGTTCATTTGTGAAGTTATAATATTAATTTAATATTTTACTTTAAATGTTAGAATGATTAGAATAGTTGGGAGAGGGGATGGGTGAATCAGTTTTCTTCTGGTCCATATGTATGAATTCAACTTTTACTAACTTCAAACAATTTAAACAAACTCTTTAAACAACTCGATGCATATAGCAACTTATCAATAGATTAACATTGTTTAACTCTCTATCATGTATATATGCCAATGAATAGTAAAATAAACAACTATAAAAATATCATGAATAACATATTAAAACATTCACACAAGTAAATGACACTTTGGGGTGAGAAGATGGTGTACAAAAAGGGGGGGTATAAGTGGACACCTTTTTCTTGAAATCAGGTAAACCTTCACTTGGACGAGACATTTGAGGGTCATCCACTCAAAATGAAAAGATGTGTAAAATATTTAAATTGCAGTACTCTAAATCTACTTTCTAAACTACTAGAGTTTTTACAAAAGGGATAAGAAGATGAGGTGGGTCAAACCCCATGCACACAAAAAATAGTTCCTTGTTTTTATAGAAAAGATAACATAGTTATTTTTGTGTGCAGTGCAAAAAACTTATTTATATTCAATATTTTGTAAATCCCTTCAAGGTAGGATGATAGATACGAGTGATATCTAGAAGTTGTATATTTTCTTATAATTTTCTAATGATTACTTTTCTTTAATGAATAATTGAAGTGACTGCATCATGAAATTTCAATACCTATTCGTGTGTAGGGCATAACTTGTAGGTCAACATATTCAAAAATGGAAACTTTTTTTTTTTAAAAAGTGTCTAGAATGAAGTGTAGGACAATAATATTTAATTTATTTTTTATTTGGTTAAGTATATTAAAAGTTATTTAAAAAATTAGACATGTGTCTATGAGGACTATGAATATAGTGGCAAAACTAAGTAAAGTTGACAATGTTAATGTTGTCCAAAAAAGGAAAACTTTATATGTTTAGAAAGCTAAGCAGACATGCAAAATTATGGTGGTGATTTTAGCCATACCCACTTTAACAATTGGAAACTTGATGAAGGGAAATATGAGAATTCATCTTATAAGATGAAAAAATGTCTAAAAGAATAAAATTCGAGGGAAAATAAGTTCCCAAGCCATTGGATCAACTCCCAAGGCTATTACCAAGTCATAAGTTGATTGGGTTTTACATTTTAAAATAACCCGATCGAGTTATTAAAAGCAAAAAGTACATTCAAAACTCGATTGCATTTTGAAGCTTGATCGGGTAATGAAGACGTACGACTTTACTTTTTCAAAACCCAATCGGGTTTTGAAGAAGTAAAATGGGCTCTACTTTGAAGGCCATAACTTTCACATATGGAGTCCAATTGACTCCACTCAAAATGTGTTGGAAAGGTATTGAAGAGATCTAAAAAATTATGTAGATGAAAAAAATCCTATAACATCAGAAAAAAATTTCCATCCATTTGAATTAAGAATAGTCTAAAATATGTACTCATTATTTTCTAGACATGCAACCAATAGGTAAATACGACTACAAACATATTTTGAATCATCTCACTCCCTACCTCTCCCTCCTTCACTCACTAACTCCTAAGATATATATCTAACTCCTAACCTCTCTCCTTCATTCACTAAGTCCTAGCCTCTCTCTCTCTAACTTTTTACCCTCAACCTTTGTCTATCTTTGAGTAACCCCTAGGCCCACCTCTCCCCCCCCCCTCTCTCTCTCTCACACACACACACACACTCATTAAGTCATTCACTCACTAAATCCTAATCTCTCTCTTACTAACTTTTAACCTCTCTTATTCTCTCACTAACTCATATCCTTAATATTTCTCTCTAACTCATAATCTTTACTCTCTCTCTCTCTCTCTCTCTCTCTCTCTCTCTCTCTCTCTCTCTCTCTCTCTCTCTCTCTCTCTCTCTCTCTCTCTCTCTCTCTGATCCCCTTCTTTCTCTCCATCACTCCCTCTCTCTCTATCATATATCCTCCTCTTTCTCTTCAATCCCCTTCTCTCTCTCATAATCTCCCTCTGTCCCCATCTCTCCCTCCCTAACCCCTCTCTCTCTCACTCCCTTTGTGTAGTAGTAATACATAATCTAATCGGGTTATTAGTCAATATGGATATTCAGCTATGACTCAATAACCCAATTGAGTTATTGAAAAATGTAAATAAAATAACACGTCATTGATTATTATGTTGTTTTAGTATGGTCCACAAGATTCTACTATTGTTTCACATGTATTTGTGTATCAAGTATGCAAGTATCAAGGTTTTTTGTGCTTGGGAATGCTAAATTTGATCTATTTTCATGTGCCAACATCTTATTGTATGTTTAATTTTGTATCTTGTGATTGAGCATAAAATAATCATGCAATTTTTTTTTAATTTTGTATTTGATCATTTACTTTGTTCATGCTATTGTTTATACCTAGGGTAATTTTCTTGGAAATGATGAATTCATTCTATTAAATCTTGTGTCCACATGTTAGTTTATGTTTGTATCTTGTGATTGAGCATAAAATAATCATGCAATTTGTATTTGATCTTTTATTTTGTTCATGTTATTCTTTATAGGGTAGTTTTCTTGGAAATGATTAATTTGTTCTATTAAGTCTTGTGTCCACATGTTACTTTATGTTTGTATCTTGTGATTGAGCATAAAATAATCATGTAAATTTGTTTAGTTTTGTATTTTATTGTGTGTTTTATTCATGTTATTTTTTGTAGGGTAATCTGCATCTACAATCATGGGAAAGAACAAGAGAGGAACACTTGAAAAATGAGAGGCAACAAAGGCACAAACAAGGGAGCATATGAGGAGATTACATGAAGGTACATCATCAAATTCCTTCAATATAAATGATGAAAATCTACCTATTGATGTTGATGTCACAAATGCACTTAATATGGCAAACGAAAATGTTCAACATACCCCAATTGAAATGATTATGACAAATACACGTACATCACCTAATGCCCCTAATGCGACATCTCAAGTTGAAATGATGAATGCACATAACGTAAGTAATGAAAATATAGAGCATGCACATACATCAATGTAATGCCCTGCCAAGGAACCCAAAATAAATTAACCCAAAGTTTCACTAAGTTTGTCAGATATTATTTTTTGAAAGATTAAAACAATAAGAGCTAATATAGTGGAAGCAATAATTGGCATACATACAAACAATCCATAAATAGATTACATCTCTTAAGGGTTGCATGTCATTGAATCACATATATAAAAGTTTCATTAATACTAAATCTAATACATAACAAAATCCACATTGAAGGATAACAAGTAATATTCAATTACATAAGATGCCACATGGCATAACCAGAATGCATAGTCATCCACTATAGGAGTCATAGGGTATGAAAAAAAATCAAAGAATATACATCATGAATAAATACATCATCTCAAAAGATCTCTAGATAAATAAGTACGGTACAACAAAATATAACCATCCAACAATAATACAAGATTAGAATGAAATGAACAACTACACAAGTACATCCAACAATGACATCTAGCTATCAGATCTCAATGGTATAAGAAACAATAACACCCAACCTTGTGGAGCCTAAATGGTCCACTCCCACCGTGTTGAGGAGATAATCTCAAGTCCCAAATAGATAACAAATCCAACAGTCATAACCAACATCTAGGTCAAGGAAAAACTTGATAGCAATCTATCTCAAAGGTACTACGATACAAATAACATCTAAACCCAAAGGCAACAAAGACACATAGGAAATCTACTATGTAAGTGGGAAAGTGTCATTGCATGAGCTAACTCTAAGGTTACCCTAGTAGCCTCTCTGGACTCTACCCCCTGGTGTCTCTATGCAGCATTAGTATCCTTTCGTATAGACGAGGAATACTAACAAGGTAAGGTTGCAACAAAGCATTCCTTCTACTCCCATCCTAGCCTATACTAGTACTCAAGACATGGGCGATAAAAAATACTAACTCTTATTAATTCATTTTAAACCAGTTTAATGAAATGTTATCACTTTTTAAAACAACTTACACTAGGTTACCCAAGCAACCTCTTTAGGACTCCAACCTCCATTGCAAGCCACTTCCAAACATACACAGATAACATGCCCTAATCTCATAAAAATTACAACTCACAAATCACAATATTCACCTTAGTCATATACAAGCAAATGGAAAGCACAAAAAAATAGTCAATTGAAACTCAAAGGTTACAACTAGAAAATCACAATATTCATCTCAGTCTTATGCAAGCAATTAGAAAGCATCTAAAGATAATTGATCGAAACTCAAAGGTTACACGAGGAAAATTGCACCATTCACCTCAGTCATATACAAGCAATTGGAAAGCACTAGCAAATAAATAATCAAAACTCATCACAAAATTATATGAATGCATCACACTAGTTGGAAAGATCATGACCAAAATATTATACGTAACATCATCATAGAACAAAATCTCTCAAGCCTCTGGTAAACATCCTAACTGGTCAATGTACTAAGTCAACCCTAATCCCAACACAAAGTAAATTGTACATCACAACAAGTCTAGTTTCATAATTTGTTGTGTTTTGAAAATATAAGATTTTGATTTACAAAAAGGGTCAATTTTTCATTCTTCACATGTCATATTTGCCAAGGTCTTCGAGTCCACAAGAATCTCAAAAGACTCAACAATTCTTAAAAACTCATCTTAATATGGAAACTCATATTTATTTTATAAAATGAACTATCATTTACACAAAATCCAAAACTCATTAAAATTCTCTTAATAAAAAAAAATCGGATTTATAATTATAAGTTTAATATCTAGATATATATTATTTTTCAATTATAATGAACTAATTAACAAACACCTTTAATTTAAACTTTATTAAAATTTATTAATAAATATTAAATATTATTAATATAATTATTAGTTTATTAAAAAATAATTTAATTAATTTATTAATAACTAACAATTAATTATTTTAATAATAATATTTAATAAAAAATATTAATTAAAAAAACTAATTAAAAAACCCTTACCTTTAAATTTTTTAAAGCCTATGGGTTATATTTGTTGTCATGACAGCTCTGTTGATGCATTAAGAAATTACTGCCTACGATAGTACCTGCTACTATGGCAACATAGTACTATCTATGACAGTACCTATTGCTATGACAACAGAGTCTATCATGTGACAAGCCTTTAAGGTTGCCAACAACACTCTCACAGTCGCGCATAGGAAGTAGGAAGAAGGTGAGGGGGAGGTGTGGGTGGTGGTCTGCCTCCCAATTTTATATTATTATTATTATTATAATTAAAAAATCAAGCCCCTCCAAACAAGCACATTTTCATAATATAATTATCACAGTAATTATTAAATACTATGGTAATTATATGTGTTATATATATATATATATATATTGATAAAATTCCAATATAGACCTGATATAGCAACCATAATTAAACAGTAAAAAAAAAATTATATATGGTTTTCTTTTCCAAACCCACATCTTAATTTCATAATTTTTTTAAAATAATCTAATTACAAATAACAAAATTCCTAAAACAAGGGTTTCCAATTGATTTCATCCATAAAAGTTTTTAAAAATTAAGAATGGTAAATTTTAACAAGGGTTTCAACTAGAATTATTTATGAAAATAGATCCATAACAAACACAAAGAAGATAAAGAAATTTTGAAGGAAAATTGCTATGCAAATCTCAACAAGATCTTACCTTGATTTGATACTAACCAAATGAATGCTTAGAGCTTCCAAGAATTCACATCGTCTCGAAAACCCTCTTTCTCAAAATTTGCTCCTCCAAACCTATGTTTGGAGAAAATGAGCTCTAATTTCTTAATAAAGAGCTTTCTCCTTTAGGGTTTTGGTTTTGCAAACATGCAACCCCTTTTCTTTATTATTTTAATTTCATGCAACTTTTTGCATTTTTAATTAAAATAAACTTTACCTATCTCTCTCTCTCATTAAATCACAAGATGTATTTAATAATATATTTATTAATTTATCTAATAATAATATTTAGATTTAATTATAAAATGAAACTCCTAAATAAATTATTATTAAATTAAATAAATATAATTATACCAGATTTGAAACTTTAATCAAATTTTTTAAATTTAATTCTTTTATTTAATTAATTTCTCATTTTTGGCAAAATACCTAGCCATTATATTTTTATTAATATATATTATTTTTTAAATACACTACTTCAGGAAGCTCTAGAGGGAAAGAAGCAGGGAAGAAAACCCTCTTTCTCAACCCAAAAAGAAATAATATAGCTACCTAAAATAGAACTATGCTTTTTGGGAAAGTGATCACGAAAAATACATATCAAAATTTTGAAGCCCATACATCAAATATCGAAGATATGGTAGATATATCCAAGCCTTCAAGCCTTTAGGATAATAGCTTCTAATCGTGTCATGGGTTTCATCGACCAACCAAAATTTTGGCTTGAGGAGAGTCAATGGCAACCTGATCAAAACTTTAACACTTCCAGAATGGAGAGACCACGAAAATTGCAGAAACCCACAAAGTAAGATTGAAACAACTAAAGCATTTGTAGAAGAAGCCTTAAATATTGAGTTTATAACTTTCACAAAATCCCATAATTACTTTTTCATCTTCATGGTTGTAGATCGACCATCTCAACCATAGGGTCAAGATTTTACCAAAACCTCTCTATAATTTCAATTTCCATTAAAATTTAAATATGTGGCACGCCTGCCAATAATTAGACCTTTTACTGCAAGATAGAGTAAACCTTTAAAAAAATGCTATTTGAAGGTCCAAGATGCAAAACACTCGTCACAACTAAGATAGTTCTTTAGACCCCAAAAAACCCTCTACTCAATTGTATTAGTTACCATTGTTGGAGTACGAAGATACTCTTGTTATTTTTCTACTTTTGGATATTTTGACAATGTTCTCAATTTTAAATCCTCATGTTGTGGCTTGGATGATTTAGTTGTCAAATCCCTATTTATAAATAGAGAAAGAATAAAAACCATTGAAACAATTGACAATATGTTTCCACAATCATTTTTTGGTTTCAATTTTCTTGAGTGTGCAAACACTACCCCAAGATTGAAGTTATTGATGTAAAACAAATTGATTGAAATAAAATCAACAGTAAGATTCAAACAAACCCAAATTGATGATGGTAAAAGAACTTCAGATGAATTCTATTTAAACAAACAGGCCTAGATGGATGATGGTTAGAAACTTGACAAATTGTATTTTAAACAATTATAATAATAAAAACTATGTGCCACCATATACAAATTAAACATAAAATTTACAGATTGGGCAAGAGAGAAGCCCATAAAGCATATGAGTAATAGAAATAAAGGGGCAACAATGAACAAGTTACCTATTAGTGCTTGTCATTAAGCTCTTTAGTTTTGACCTACTATATATATATATATATATATATATATATATCATTAAATTACAAAACTATTACAACAATATAATATATGTACAAAATAATTTTATATATTATTAATTTTTTAAAATATATTAAAAATTATTTAATATATTGAAACTTTGAAAATCTAAAATTAGTAAAAAGCACCTTAAAATAATAAAACAAATAAAAATGAAATAAAATGAACAAATAGTTAACTTATGTTAATTAAGGTGATAGGTTTATTCCTAGAAGGATTGCCATCGGGATGTTAGGACTTTCAGATGTTGTCAGAGCTGATAAATGGAAAAACAACACCAGAAAAGTGTGAATGTGTCAAAAAGTGTTGCACATATTTCAAACTTTGCAGGGCATAAGAAGCATTAGCGTGGACACCTAGCAAGTAGTCTTGGGTGACCGAGGAAGTTTGAGAGGACATAATCACACCATAAGAGTGAGGATCCCATGTTTGAGTGCAAGATAGAAGAAAATTAAATACAAATCTACCACCTGGACTATCATGTGGACTGCACTAACCAAAGTCACCATTGTTTATGCAACACCAAAATGCACAATTTACTATAATTATTAATTAATGAAAATATATATATATTCATTTTATTTCAACTTTTAATTAATCAATCTATATTTCTAGGAAATAATTTTTTAAAGAAAGTATTTTGTGAAGGCCGCACTCTAAGGAAGATCGTCGAATTTTATATATATATATATATATATATATATATATATATATATATATATATATATCATGTGTCTAGAGTAGAATATTATTGAAGCAGATGGAGAAAGAGCTTGTCACCCACTATAAAGGAGTCATTGATCAATAAAGTGGTTTGTTGCTATTTATTTTAAGCCATCACTATCATGTTGGTTTATTGCTATTTATTAAGAAATAAATTTACTATGCAATGTATTTTTGAAGTATTTCATATAAAGTTATATTTATATAATTATGAAGGGAGGGAGATAAGTAGACAAAATGATACAGATATATGAGTTGGTAGATTAATAATGAATAGATAGATCTAGATAGAGCATATACATAGAATAAATCAAAGAGATATATAGTAAATATTATATAGATAACTAGGAGTAATAAATCAAATGTATTAAATTTCTTTAGTTAACAAAATTTATATTTTAGTGAACATTTTCTATTTCAACATCTTTTAAAAACTAACATTTAAAAAATAATGATATAGATTTTGATATTTTATTTATATTTTGTTAAAATATCAATTACTTATAATAACTAAATTAAAAACTTATGTAATAGAAATATTATAGTTTAATATGTAAAAATTAATTATATTATAGTATATTAATTATATTTTACATTTTAATTAATATAAAATGTTTTTGTTTTATTTTTAAATTTAAATATATAGCGATCTTAAATTTTTTTTGACAAACAAGTCTTCATTATTAATTTATAGTATTATAATACATTTTCCAAAAATCAAGCTTCCCTACAAGAGAGTCAAATGTTATATGTAAAATAAATTAAGATATCTAAATATAAAATAAAATATTAATAATAGAACATTATTTAAAATGTTAAAATATGGTAATTTCAATATAATAATAGTGATAATAGATTTTTTTTAATATTATATACAATATACAAATAATATATTTATAGTTAACTCTAGAGTAGTCAATGATAATTAGGGAGTAGAGAGATACATGGAGGGATAGGGGGAGAGAGGTTAGGGTACTCAATAAGATGAATAATATGAAGAGAGAAGAGAGATAGAGAAGTGAAAAGATGAAATTGATAAAAATAGGGAAGGAAAAATAGCAAGAGAGAGTGTGTGATTATGTATGCTGGAGATAAATATCAAGGGAAACACAAAAAAGGAGGATGTGGGAGGGAGAGCAATCTAAGAGAGGAGAGTGTGGAGATGAAGAGATAGAATAAAGATGTTTGAGGTTATAGATATTATATAAATAGATTTGCATAGAAGATCAAAGAGAAATAGAGTAAATAGAATATAGATAGTGAGAGGTAAATGGTAAAGAGAGGGGAAAGATAACATAGAGGTAGTGATGGACAAAGGAGTGTATATGTGTACAAGAAATATATAAGAAAAAGGATAGGGAGGTAGATTGGGAGAATGTGTGAATTAGAGAGAGACATATGGATATAAAAATCTAGATAGATATATAAATATAAACTAAGATGAAGAGTAATAGATAGAGATGACAAGATAGAAACAATAGATTAGTTGTTCATTTCACATATGAAATGATAGTTAGTGGGATAGATATTTATAATGAAAGATAAGGAGAGACTGAGGGGGATGGAAGAGAGTGATTAAGACAAATAATATAAAGAAAAAAGAGGAATAGAGAGGTAAAAAGATTGATAGAGATAAAAAGAGAGAGGAAAACATTAAGAGAGTCAGTTTATAAATAGATGGATCATAATCGAATACCAAAGTGGAGAATAGTTATGAAGGGATAGACAAAGAGGAGGGAGAGAAATAGGAAGATTAAATGAGGAATATATAAAGAGAGAGAATGATAAAGATATATGAGGTGATAGATAGATAGAGTATGTACATATAGTAAATCAAAGAATAATATAGGAGATAGGATATTGATACATAAGAGAAAACAATAAATGAGGGTAAGATAAAATATAGATAAGGAGGGAAAAAAGTGTGTCATGTGTGTGAATAGGAGAGATATAAATATTAAGACAAGAAATTAGATTGGAAGAGTTTATAAATAACTATTCAAGAACATTATAAAAATTACACACTATCGACTTAACCCTTGTACCCTTCAAAAGTGCAAGCGCTAGTCTATATTAACATACAAACTTGACTATTAGAAAACTAGAAAAAAATTAGCTAATTATTAATTTTGAATTAATTAAAAATTATAGTGCATGGTAATGTCTATATGTAGACATTGCAATGCAAACATATCTAAGCACTTGTAGCAATGCAAGATGATTGAAGGGAATCTGTCCACTCATTTTTATGTCACAATGTTTACTTTCCCACTCTTGCTTTTTTTTTCAATACACTATTTATTTAGCATGGTTGACATTATAAAAAAAAATTATATGGAGGATGAAGAATTAGCCCTTTTTAGAATATCCCACGAAACTTTAAATTGTCTTATAAGATGGGATTGTTTTAGAGCTTGAGTCTACCTCAAGCAATGAAAAAATGCATAAATTTTGTAATTTTATTAACATGCTTGTCCTTGTTTTGTTTTTTATTGTTCTAATTAGCTTTTAAATTGTTATGCGGTGAGAAAATATATGTATAGGCTTCATTCATGTATTTCTAATTAATGAGATTGTGTATATAGTTTCTAATTAATTTTTGGAATCATATGTTTTTATCTATTATTATATTGAAAAAGAATCCAATAACGAAAATGATAGATGAAAATACCTTAGCATTAAAAAAAAAACATTAGCATCAAAACAATTTTACAAATTTACAGATATTCATTAGATGGGCTTTCATTGATTTCAGCTAGATGAGGCAAGGAAAGATAGAATTACATCAAGGCGTGATGCAGAGAAAAATTGAACGGAAGCAAAAACAAAAGGAAGCAACATCAAAAAGAGATAGATAACAATATTCTTCTAATTGATTCATCAAATGAACAGTATATACACTTGCTCTAATAAAGATTTATTCTCCCTGTAACTTCCTATCCAAAAACTTGACTAAACCTAAACCTAAAAACTCTATTTATACTTCCTAGGACTATCTACAAAACATTCTACATTATTACAAAATAGGAAAACCTACCCAAAGAGACTTCCCATCAAAATAGCTTACAGAATATTCTAGATCAATATAGAATAAGGAAGAATGGCCCCACAATGGTCTGAACAAATCCCAAGAAAAGATCTTATCCTAAACAATTTCTGGTGCTCGGTAACTTTTGCAATGTGGTAGAGTCTGAAATGCGGCAACATGTACAATCTTTATGTGGGTGCTCCTGCACCATACTCCCCAAGAAATTCTATCTCAAGCCCACTTGAGATGAGCTCTTGTAGAGTGGTATCCTGCTTCTTGATATCTTGTTTGGTCATCCACACAGCATCTACATCCAAATAACCTATGAGTTTTACCAAATACTGCTTGGACTCCTTTCCTCTTGTTTGCTTTATGACTTTGGTGTCAAGTATCCTTTCTAGCTATGGTGTCTTCTAAAATGGTAAATGTTGAATGTCTTTTGTCTCAGTAATCTATCCTGTATCAATTTCTTCATGGGGTGCTTTGAATGGTGTGAGGTCTACTATGTTGAAGATGGGAGAGATGCCAATCTCAGGTGGCAATCGAATCTCATAAGCATTGGTTCCAAAATTCTTCAATATTTGACAAGGATGTAGTTTTCTCAAAATAAGCTTGATAGATTTACCTTTTGGTAGCCTCTCTTTCTTGAGATTTTCCCATACTAAATCTCCCACTTCAAATTCTAAGTGTCTCTATTTCTGATCTGCATGCTTCTTATACTTGTCAGAGGTGTGTTGGAGTTGTGCTTTGACTTCATCATGGATTTCTTTTATGGTTGTAGCAAATTCTTCTCCTTGGGCACTAACTTGTTGTTGTGAACTCATATCTCTTAACTCAAAGATCCCTCTAGGATGAATTCTATGCACCACTTGAAATGGTGACTTTCTTGTACTTCTATTGATGGAGTCATTATATGAAAATTTAGCTTCGGGTAGGATTACATCCCATTTTATTGCATGTTGTCTTGTCAGTGTTCTTAACAAATCGCCCAATGTTCTATTAACTACCTCTATTTGGCCATCAGTTTGACGATGGTAGGCTGATGAGAATGATAAATATGTTTCAAGTTTCCTCCATAAAGTTCTCCAAAAGTGTCCTACAAACTTCACATCCCTGTCTGAAACTATGTTGAGAGGTAGCCCATGAATCATTATGACTTCATTAAAAAAGAGATATGTTATATGAGAAGCATCATTGGTTGACTTACATAGTAAGAAGTGAGCCATTTTGTTGAACCTATCTACTACAAGAAATACACTATCATGCCCCTTTTGTATTTGTTATAGCCCCATTGCAAAATCCATCATTATTCTTTCCCAAGGTCTAGATGGTATTGGCAAAGGTTGATAAAGCCCTGCATTTGTATTCCTTCCTTTGGCCCTTTGACAAATCATACATGTTTCCACAAAGTTTCTAACATCAGTCTAAATTTTAGGCCAATAGTAGTACCTTCTAACCAATTCTAAGGTTTTATCCAAACCAAAATTTCCACCCATTGTTCCACTATGCTTCTCTTAGATAATGTTTGTCCTTATAGAGCACCTAGGTACACATAGTTGTCCTCCTTTGAAAAGAAGTCTATCTTGTATCAAAAATTAGGAAAATCAGCATGGTATCTTTCACCAAACTCCATACATACCTTGTAGATGTCGCCAAAAATTTGGATTTGCTACATACATGTCTTTTAGTGCTTCAATTCCCACACTTTCTAGTTGTATCTGGGAGACAGTCAAATTCCTTCTACTAAGATCATTGGCAACCTTGTTTTCTATTCCCTTCTTATGCTTGATGGTGAAGGTATAGGCCTATAAATACTCCACCAATTTCATGTGCCTATGACTTAATTTTTCTTGGCTATTCAGAAAACTAAGTGCTTGGTTATCGGTATACACAACAAACTCCTTTGGCAATAAGTAATGTCTCCACCTTTTGAGAGCTTGAACCAATGCATAAATTTATAGGTCATATGAAGAGTATTTTTTCTTGGCTTCATTGAACTTTTCACTTGAGAAAGCCATTGGTTTTCCTTCTTGACTAAGAATTGACCCTATAGCGACCTTTCTAGCATCACATTCTACTTGGAAAACTTTGTTAAAATCAAGTAAAGAAAGAATTGGCTACTCACTAACCTTTTTCTTAAGCAATTCAAAAGCTTCATTTGCTTATTGACTCCATGCAAACTTACACTTCCTTCCTCCTTTAATAGTTTCTAACATAGAAGCACATATATGACTCAAATTTCTTATGAATTTCCTATAAAATGTAGCAAGACAATGAAAGCTTCTAACATCTCCAACTTTTTTTGGGGGCGACCGAGATAGTATAGCACTTACCTTATCTTTATCCATCTTCAAGCTACCTTGGAAAATCACAAAACCAAGATATGTCATCTCCTCTTGCATAAACAAACACTTTTCCAAGTTTATTACCAATTTATCCTCATGAAGTCTTCTTAAAACCATGTCAACGTGCTCTAGGTGTTCTTCCTTTGTCTTGCTGAAAATTAATATGTCATCTAAATATACTATGATGAATTTTCCATTGAAGTCTTTGAGTATTTCATTCATAAGTCTCATGTAGCTACTATGAGCATTAGAGAGTCCAAATGGCATTACCTTCCATTCATATAATCCATCATTGGTTTTGAATGTTTTCTTCCACTCATCTCCAGCTCTTATCCTTATTTGATGGTAGCCACTTTTTAAGTCAATCTTGGAGAAATAATTTTCACCTCCCAAACAATCAAGAAAATCTTCAATTATTGGCATTGGAAACCTATATCTGATTGTAATCTTATTAGTGGCTCTAGAATCAATGCACAACCTCTAGGTTCCTTCCTTCTTGGGTGCCAAAATATTAGGTACACCACATGGGCTTAAGCTTTTCACAATCAAGCCAAAATTGAGTAACTCCTTTACTTGTCTAACAATCTCCTCATTTTGTTGAGGTGTCATCTTGTATGCAGTGTTACTGGGTAAAGTAGCTCTAGGAATGAAATCAATACAATGAATAATGTCTCGTATAGGTGGTGAAGACTTTGGCATACCTTCTGAAATCAAACCTTCATACTTATCCAAAAGTTTTTTCACTTCATTAGGGATTTCCTTCTTTGTTTCAGCCTCCTTTATGTCATTTCCAATAGGTTCTTGTGGTTCTGTGTTAGGCATCAAAAGAAAACAAGGCTTAGGTTCATCCTTCATGTCCTGTAAGAATTCATTTTTATCAACCATCATAATTTTGGCTTCCATCTCTTTATTTTCTTCCACTTCTTCATGATTAGCAAATGGAATCAATCTAATCACCTTTCCATCCTTCTTGATGGTGTATATATTTAGTTTTCCATCATGTTGTCCTTGCAAATCATACTTCCAAGGCCTACTAAATAATAGGTGGCATGCATCCATGTCAGCTATATTACACAAAAAAAATTCTTTATACTTTCCAATCTGAAAATCAACCTGTGCTTGCTCATTTACAAGAGTTTGTTGACCCTTTGTTAGCCATGAAACCTTATAAGGAAAAAGATGAGGTATTCTCCTAAGTTTTAACTTCTAAACCATCTCAAGAGAAACTAAATTCTCAGTAGATCCTGAGTCAATAATGACTTTACATACCTTACCTCTAGATTTGCAAGTAGTCCTAAAGATAGTTTTCCTTTGTGGTGGTTCCATGATAGTAGGCACTTTCAAAAGTGTTATTTTCATCAATAAACTTTCTCCTCTTTTAGCTACACTATTTGAGTCAAACATCTCCTTCTCTTGGTATTCATCATCTTGTACCAAATGTGTTCTTCTTTCACCTTGTGAACTTGAACCAACTCTATCCAGACACCTAGATGCATAATGTCCCTCCTTATTGCAATTGAAACAAATGATCGGACTTGCCCTTCTACCACCAAATCCACCTCTTGAATTTCCTCTTCTACCTCTAAAATTACCTCTGAGATTTCCTTCGGTTTGACTGGTTTCTTACTTTATCTCCTTATGATCTTCATGGTTTTTTCCTCTTCCTTGGAAATTTCCTCTTCCCCTTTGATTTCTTCCTCTTCCTCTGCTATTTTGTTCTTTCGTTCTTTTCAATTTGGCTTCCACCTTCAATGCTAGTTGATACATTTTTGTACTGTATCAGGACACAATAAATTAAGTTCTTCTTCAATGTTCAACCTCAATCCATTGAGGTATCTAGCAACTTTTACAATTTCACATTCACTCTGCTTTGCCCTTAGGCTTAATTTTTGGAATTCTTCAGTATAAGTTGTAACATCTAGCTCCTTTTATCTTAACCTTTATCTCCTTCAATGAAGTTGGATTTCATAATCCTCAAGTAAGTATGTTTCTCTCACCTTGGCACACGTCGTTTCCCATGAAGTTATCATGTTCTTACCTTCTTTGACCCTTTCTCCTTGGGTGAAATTACACCAAGTGAGGGTTGGTCCCTTCAACTTCAACTTGGCAATTTTTACCTTGTCCTTTTCTGCTATATTTTCACATTCAAAATGGTTATTCAAGGCTTCTATCTAATCCACAATAGCATTAGCATTAGCATCCATCTTTCCCGAGAAGATGGGTAGGTCACCTTTGGCGTCCTTCTTGCCAACTCTTTTAAGGGCTTCTATGAAGTATCTCTAGTCTGCAGGTAAGTTAACCACCTCCTACTCAAGGGTATCCTCTTCTTCCCCTTCTTCATCTTGATCTGAGGAAATCTTTGCTCTCTTTTCCTACCAACCCTTCACCTTCTCAAATTCATCCAATAACTACTTATTGGTTTTCTTATGTTCTTGCATCTTCTTTGCCAATTCAGCATTAGTGACCATGTTTGATGTTTCAGCTTCTAACTTTGATCCAAACATAAAATCCAATTACCTCAGGAGCTTTCACCAAGCTCTGATACCAAAAATGATGCAAAGAAAAACTCAACAGAAGCAAAAACAAAAGGAAGCAGCACCAAAAAGAGATAGATAGCAATATTCTTCTAATTGATTCATCAAATGAACAGTATCTACACTTGCTCTCCTAAGGATTTCTTCTCCCCGTAACTTTGTATCCAAAAACTTTACTAAACCTAAACCTAAAAACTCTATTTATACTTGCGAGGACGGTCTACGGAACATTCTACATTATTATAAAATAGGAAAACTGACCCAAAGAGACTTCCTATCAAAATGGCTTACAAAATCTTCTAGATCAATAGAGAATACGGACAAATGACCCCACAATGGTCTAAACAAATCCCAAGAAAAGATCTTATCCTAAACAATTTCTAGTGCTTGGTAACTTTTGCAACGTAGTATAGTCTGAAATGCAGCAACATGTACAATCTTTATGCAGGTGCTCCTACACCAAGGAAACATTGCTCTATTTGCAAGGCAATTGATTAAAATTTATGATATTTTCAATAGTTTTGTTTTGATAATATGTTTCTGAACAGAAAAAATACAAATTCATTAGCAGCAAGGCTTGAAATTGCCCCAGAAAAATAAATTAAAATCGAGAATAAAAACGAAGTCAATTGTCACATTCAAAATTGAATGATCCCTTAACTATAAAAGATGGGCTATTTATAGATTCAACAAATAGCCATTTGCCTCCTTTATAGCCTATACTTTTATCAATGACCTACCAATCAAAGACCTTTTAGAAAAATATTGTAAGAGATTATATTATTGATGTGAAAATATAGTTTATGATATTTAATTTAGCATATAAAAAGCTTTTAATATGTTTTAGAAGAATTTAACAATTATATATATATATATATATATATATATATATATATATATATATATATATATATATATATAATTGTAATTATTATTTGAAAACTTTATGTTTCCATTTAAAAGTATTATTTATGAGAAAATAAACAACAATGAAATTAAACTTTATGTAAGACTTATATTGTCCATATCTTATGTCCAAACTCTACTATTATTTCTTTTAATGAAAGAAATATTATTTAATTTTATTATGTTAATTTGTGATAAATAAAATAAAATTTTACAAAATAATTTTAGAAGATATAAACATTAAATAACTTATAGTATTGTAAATTCTTTATTTTAATAGATTCTACACAATCTATTTATTAGTTTAAAGAAGACATAAGAGTAAAACTAGCAATCACATGCTTTTGTACATGCAATGAGTGCACCGATAAGAGATGAGATTTAAGAGAAAAATGTAGAATGAATATTAAATATTAGAAATATAATTTTTTTAAATGAAAATTTTTTTTAAAAGTTGAAGATTAAAGCATAGATATAAAATTTACAATATTTAGAAAATTTGAATATTACTCAAGAAATGTGTTCAATAATTTCAAGATTTTACAATTAAACTCAACTTATCAAATATGAAAAAAAAATCATTTAAAATATATATATATATATATATATATATATATATATATATATATATATATATATATATATATATATATATATATATATATATATATATATATATATTTATTTATTTATTTATTTATTTATTTATTTATTTATTTATTTATTTATTTATTTATTACGAAAAAGTAATAAGAGAAATACAAAAAAAATAATATGAAAAAATAACATCTCTAACAAATATTCTATTGACTAAATAAATTATAGAAACTTTAAAACAATATTTAAAGAAAAACTAAACTAATATAAAAAATAATTTAAAAACTAAAACCTAAATCAATTTGTAAAAATAAGTTAAATAAATAGAGATCACAACACAAGCTAATGTGGAGATCACAAGTAATTTAAAAATAAGAAAAGAAAAACTATCATTAAAAGTGGATATTTAAAATATAATCTTATGTGAACAAATTAGATTATTAATATTTTTAATTTAAATAACATAATATTTACTAATATCTTTTAAATAGATTAATAATATTATTTATTTAAGCAAGCAACAAAAAAGAAAAACGGCAACCGAAGCAACAAAAAGCTAACTCGTCACAAAAGTTGGTGTTTTTATGGGCTCAACCTAGGCAATTGAAGAAGCCTACATTGTATCATCTTTCTAGATGACAAAAAATCTTTGTGATCAGTCGTGGATCAAAAGTGAGGAAAGCCAACTGATTGTAATTTTCTAAAACTAGATTTTATTTCGTGAAGTGTAAATCCATCACCATTTTTGTGGAATAGTTGACGCTGATAGAAAAAGCAGTGCATCTAAATTGAAATTGTTCACAACAGTAGAACTTGTCAGTCTAATAAGAAATAGATTGGAAAAAGATTAATAGAACAGAAGAAAGATCTGCAAAAGAATAGTAAAATTAAATCTTATCTAGCCAGATAATATAGACTACATCAAGCCTTTTGATGCGTTCATCTACATTGTAGAGGTTGAATTCGGCAGAAGTCAAGCGAGCACAGTAAAGAAATTAAGACCGTCTTTACACCGAAATCAAGTTTAATTTGGGAACCACCATCATCGACTTGTTTGAAAAAGGTTCAAATCACATTGTATGTTCATTTAAATTGTCAGTTTCCTAGAGAACAACTAAGTGGTTCCTTGTATATCAATTATGTATAACAATTTCAAAAAGCATCTCTGATATCCATAAATAAAATTCAGTAATCGGATCGAATATGGAAAGAAAAGCATACTACAACAATGGAAAAACTAGGGTATTTGGTGAATTCTCAAAACCCTAGATTGAAACCAACATGCAAGCAGCAGGGGCATCTTCCATTGACATTGCCTCGAAGCACTAAAGGGGAAACAAATAAGTTTGAGAGATTGTGCATTGATAACCCTCTCATCATTTGCTATACATCTACAAATCTAAGGTATGTTGTGAAGACTACAAATTCTTTTTTGGCTCTACTTGAAACAAATGTTCAGGAAAACACAAATGTTCAACAAAAGAATCTCAATCATAAGATCATCGATAAAATATCTAGTGCTACTGATCAAGATTTTCTAAAGAAATATTTAGAGAGATTAGGATTTCAGTCAGTGGTAAATCCAAATGGGATTATCTGGTCCAAGGCTCAATGAAATTTAAATCAGATCATTTCTCACCAAAATGCTCTGATTCGGAATAAGGCAAGTAAGCGTAAGTTTTATCACCAAACCTTTAATAGTGATGATTGCCATCAATTTGTCAACGCTACTACTCAGAACACTAAATATGCTACCTATAAGAGATTTCCCCTATATACCCAGCAGATAGGTTTTCTAGTTGATCCCTATGTGAGTTCCCTCATAAAACATTGCAATAAGTCGGATAAGTCAAATTTTAAACCTGCATATAACCTGCCAAAAACATGCATACCCCCTCATAGGATTACCCTATCTATCCTTCTCGGCTCCTTTGCCCCAATGTTAATACTAAGGAACAAATTCTAATTATCAACAATCATAACAGTGAAAATTGTTGGCAAGATTGCAAGAATGTCAGTATAATTTCATTTTAGAATGGGCCAAAACAAGAAATGTTATTTCATCAACTGGTTAAAGGATTTGTGTCAAAATCAGGTAAGTATATCTCACCATTCAAATAGATTAGTTTACATTCACTGTAGTGATAAATATATATCAAAAAAAATTTCCTCTTTATCTCTGTTTGTTATTTTAAAGGTCACACAGTTAAATTCTTGGAATGGGTCCCAAATTGTAAGGAAGAACTATTAAATATTGTCATCCCAACTTGGGTCTCAATTTAAACTCTCCCTCCAGAACTTATGCATTTAGAGATTCTTAAGAATATAGGTTCATCAATTGGTAATCTAATAGGAATATATGCTTCTTATAAATGCTGTAATAATATTAAATTTTTGATCAACTTAGAGATTAAAACCCCTAAACTCCAACCTATTAAGAAAATAACAAACAGATCTATTTATAACTTAAACTTTTATAGATTTGAAGGTAAAATTTCTAAAATAATCAGACTAAATAATGAAAGGAAAAATACATTTAAAACCTATCAACCAACCTTGGATCTTAAAGATACCTTCCCTATGATGAATATTAGGAACAAAAAGGAATTCTAGGGGAAGAGCAGCCATGTTACAGTGGGGAAAGAAGTTTCACATCTAGAAGATGGAGAAATAAGAAAAGGAAAAACAACAGTCATAACTCCAATATTAGAAATCAGATACAAAGATCAGAAGAAAGCTATAGAAATAACACTAGTAGTAAAAGAAAAAGAATCTCAAAGAAAAGATAAAGGAAAATCTTTAATATCAAATAATAGTAAAGATAAGAGTGAATTGTCAGATGCGAAAGAAAGTAAAGGCACTAGCTCACAGTTGGCAATTGATCCTACATGTGAAGACCAAAGTCATAAAGATATCAACAGAAGAGGAGGAGAAAAAGAAAAACTTAATACAATTAATATTAAGATGCAAAAGATAGCAAATAGAGGCAGAAAATTAAACAAAAAACTAAAAAGAGCACAGAAATCCAAGGATGCAAAAGAAATCAGTGGAAAAGAAAAAATGTTAGGAAAAGAATCTAGCTTTCAAGACAAAAATATCTTGGGTAATTCTAATAGCATTCTTGAAGAAACTAAAAACAAAGGTCTTTCATCTGATACATCTCCAGAGAGAAGTAAAGATAAATGCACAAAAGAAATATTAAAGACACTATTCCAATAGAAAGAAGATTCTATGAAGGAGATCATAGATTGTAATAAAGAGGGAGTCAAGAATTGGTCCAAATTTTGGTAGACACTAGATACAAAACAAGAATCTCCTATTAATAATGTCAGTGGGCACACTATAAGGGAGAAGGATGAGAGTAAGACAAAAGGAATACTAACACAATATTTTCATGACTTATTGAATAATGATATGTCAAAGATTGATGATATGGAAATGTTAATTTCAGATGAGGCCAAGAAAGAGAACTTGGAACTTCTAACAAATGAGTTGATCCAAGTTTTTAACCTAGACAATATTGATAAAAGTAGTGAGGAATAGAAAGAGGAACTAATGCAACGAGTTCTGAAATTAGGTAGGGATAAATATACCTTTGAAGATTTAAGAAGAGATTTGTTAATCATTGAGAATGAAGATAAGAGAAGTGAAGATGTACAGACAATCGAAGATAAAACAATCACAAGACAAGGAGATGTTCCTGATTTAGGTAAAATATGGAGTATACTAGAGTTATCAGATAATATACATATAGGTGCTCAAATAACTCATGCAGATTAGATAATGAAAGAATTAGAAAACGAAGAAAAATATGTGGAAGAAGGTAAGCAATCTGAAAGTGCAGTTAATGCTCAGGAGAACGTAGAGCTATTAGGTATTATGATGAATCGAGAAGGGATAAGTACTCCCAAATATGGAAGAAGGAAAGCTAAGAGAGGAAGGAAGTCTCTTTAAAAACTCAAAGAAGTGGATGGACAAGCAAAAGAACAACAAAAGATAAGTCAGCTACTTAATCCTAGGAAGGGGAAGAACCTTCTCATAGCAGCATGAAGATCACCATCTGGTATGCTAGAGGCTTAAATGCACCTAGCAAGAAACGATTACTAAAACATAATTTAAAACAATTTGGTTCTAAAATTATTATATTACAAGAAACAAAACTGAATAAGGAAGAAGGAATTAAGCTAGTAAAGAAATTATGAAACTAGAACATTAACTTACATGAATCTAGAGGAGCCTCAAGGGGATTAGGATTGAATTGGAATCCTAGGAAAGTAACCCTAAATATTCTAAAAGAAAACAACTCATGGATGAGTAGCAGAATTAAAAGCATAAAGGCTACCTTACAACTAATGTTACTAAACATCTATGGTCTGAGCCATAACACAAATAAAAAAATGCTATGGGAAGAAATAATTCTATTTATTAAAAACCATAGCAATGAACTCATTCTTATAGGTGGAGATTTTAATACTATTATGAATATAGATGAAAAATCTGGAGGCATCCAACAAATTTCACAAGCATCTATGTAATTTAAAAAATGGATAGACCTTAACAACCTATTTGATATACCTATTAATAATGGTAAGTTCACATGGAATAATAGAAGGAAAAACTTTTCCTTTATCGCCGAGAAATTGGAAAGGTTCTTTTTGAAAGGAAAATTAAGTGAACTAGGTGTTGATATTCAAGCTTCAATTCTACCTATAGCAGGATCGGACCACTATCCTGTTACGATTGAATTTTGTGAACCTAATAAACCTATCAAAAATCCTTTTAAATGTGAAAAAATATGGTTTTGAGACAAAAATTTGATGGAGCTCATTAGAGAATGATGGAACCAAGGCAATTTTAAAGGCTCCAAAATGTATATATTTGTCTCTAAGATGAAAAAAATTAAAGAAAATATAATCAAATGGAATAAAGAACATTTCAAAAATATTTTTAAAGAAAAAATAGACATCAAAGAAAGCTTAAAAAAATTAAACACAAAAGTAATTAAAGAAGGTATGAATAATGAGAACTTATTCCTAGAAAAAGAACTTCTCGCTAGACAAGAAAACATTTTAGCAAAGGAAGAAGTCTTATGGAGGCAAAAATCAAGAGAAAAATGGCTAGAAGAGGGAGACCATAATACTCTTTTTTTTCATAATAGTACTTTACACAACAGAACTAAAAGGAAAATAATTAAAATTAAAGACTCGCCAAGCTCTATCACTGAAAACCCTGATAGTATATCAAAGATTTTTGTAGGTCATTTCTATAATTTATTAAAAAAAAAATTGAAAGTTTGAATATGATAGCTCAAGCAAAAATGCTTGAAGATATACCAAAGTGGTTTCTATATAAGATAATAAAGCATTAAATTCACCCATATCTCTAGAAGAAGTCAAATTTGTGTTATTCAACATGAGAACTATCAACAATATGAACCCTGATAGTTCTCTAGGTCCAGATGGATTCCAAGCTTTTTTCTCCCAAAAATGTTGGGATATTATCGGAGTTGACCTTTGGAAAGCCATTGAAGCATCAAGAAATGATGGGTCATTACTATCAGAAATTAATAATACTTTTCTTACTTTAATACCTAAAAGAGATTATCATGAAAACCCAAGAGATTTTAGACCCATAGCTCTTTGCACCACCATCTACAAAATTTTAGCCAAAATTTTAGCTAATCAAATAAAAGTGCTTCTTCCTAAGCTTATATTAGAAGAAAAAATGGATTTTGTACTAGGAAGATCGATTCTAGATGAGATACTCATTATACAAGACACAAGATATTCAGAAAGCATATGATATGATTGACTAAAGGTTTTTATGCAAAACCTTAGAAGCATTCGGATTCTCTCACCAATGGAATAATCTTATCTATCAATGTATTTCAACAACTAAAACTTTAATTCTTATTAATGGGACCCCTAATGGCTTCTTTAACACATTGAGAGGTATAAGACAAGGAGATCCCCTATCATCTTTCTGTTACATTATCATGGTAGAAGCCTTCGGTAGAGCAATTACCAAAGCTCACTCTGACAGAAAAATAAGGGGAATTACTATAATAAAAAATGTTTCTAATATAACCCACTAACAATATGCAAATGATACCATTTTATCATGAGAAAGTACAATAGATGAAGCCCAAAACTTTAAGACAATCGTACAACAATATATGGAAGCTTCAAGTCAAAGAGTGAATGCTGAAAAATCAGAAAAAAAATTCATTAACACCAAACCTAAAATAGAAAGACAGATCTATAATATACATTCCCATGTAAATACTTAGGAATAGAGTTAGAAAAAGCTAATAAAACTAACAAAGGATGGCATAGTATACTTGATAGAATGGATAAAAGAATAGGAGGTTGGAAAGATCAATGGCTTACAAAAGCGGGTAAAGTTATTAAGATTAAAGTAGTTTTATCTCCCCTGCCAACATACCCCCTTTCTTGCTTACCTCTATATAAAAGTATCAATAAGAAGCTTGAGGCAAAACTTAGAAACTTCCTCTGGAATTAAACTGATGAACAGAAAAAATTGGCTCTTATAAAATGGGAAAACTTATGTAAACCATAGGAATTAGGAGTCCTAGGTATCAAAAACGTAAGCTGGCAAAATGAAGCATTAGAGGCTAAACTAACATGGCATCTTTTTCCAGAAAGAGAACAAAAATGGGCTAAAATTATGTATAGAAAATACCTTAATGCAGCCAATCCATACTCCTTATTTAGAATGAGGAACCTTCCTAAAGGATCCAAAAGCTAGAACTTTATAGTAAAAAGCAGAGCCTTGATTAGTAAGTATCTCATGTGGGGATGTTGGTAATGGAGATGAAGCTCTCTTCTCAGAGGATTCGTGGGATGGTCATCCACCAGTAGATAGCATGGGCATCCCATCTATCCTTAAAGAACAATTAGTTAAACTCTGGGCGTATAAGGTTAGCAGTTATAAAACTAAAAAAGATATTAATGGCAGTATAAGATGGGAATGTAAATCTTTGGATAATATTGACTTGAAGCCAGCAATAAAAGAGGTTTATGAAAAAAAGAATCATAAGAGGAAATTAAAGCAGTTAGAGAGAAATGACAAACTCTTATGGGTAGCATCAAAAGATGGTAGATATAGTGTTAAAAATGGATATAAAGTAATCATTCATTCATAAAGGTGAGAATAATTGAATATTCCCCTTAAACTTTGTCGGGGCTCTTCCTGTCTGCCAAAGACAAGCTTCTTTATGTGAATTGCCTCCCAAAATAGGATTTTAACTACTGAAAGACTCAAAAGGATGGGACCATCAAGATGTGTGTTATGTAAGAAAGATAGTGAAAATACTTATCATCTCTTATATAAATGTCCATATACACTGTTGGGAGTGGCTAAGACATATGTTGGGTTGGACCGCTCCTTTATAGAATCTTTGGAGGATCCTCTTAAGGAATGGTCAACTGATAGTAATAGCGGTATATATAGAAAAATATGGAATATTTTCCCATCTATCCTTGTTTGGGAAGTATGGAAAGAAAGAAACAGAAGAATATTTCATGATCAAGATATGACTGTAGGTGAGATTACTAATAAAATTGAGGCATGTATTATTGAAACCTTAAACTCTCACCTTAGGAAAAGCAAGAAAGGATCATTTTTAGAATGGGATGGTCTACTGAAAAAGATATGGAAAAACCTAATTAAACCCCCACTCATGTATTAAAACAAAAAAAGAATAAACAGGCAAAGGAAAAATGTAGATGGTTTCCACCACCTAGAGGTTGGACCAAATTAAAATTTGATGTAGCCTCAAGAGGCAATCCCGGTATTGCTAGAATAGGATGCATCATTAATAATGATTCTGGCAATTGGATTGCAAAAAGGGCTAATTCTATATGATCTACTACTAACAACCTTACTGAATTAGAAGCCCTTCAAGAAGGTCTCTAAATTTGTCTAAATCTAGGTATCTCTATACTTATGATTGAAAGAGATTCACAGATTGTCCTAAATGCCATTAGAAAAAGGGAGACACCAAATTGGGTTTCAAATTCTAAACTAGAAGAAGCTCAATCTCCTAGATTGCTTCAAAGAGACTTAGATTCTACATATTTTTTGGGAAGGGAATAAAGAGGCAAGCCGGCTAGCAAATAAAGGTGTTGATGGTGACAATATCTTAATCTATAATTATTAGTGAGATAACCAGAAATTGAATAGCCATCTTGATCAAAACTGGACTATGTAACTCTCATTCTTTTGAGCGAAATTAGTTCAGACATATAAGTTAGAAAATAAGAATGCTAACAAATATAACATCTTAATAACTTTTAGATATCTAGGTATATTTGTGTATACAATATTGTACATGTATATATATACACAAAAATTTATATATCTATGTGATTGTCAACATGTATAAACTTTGGAGTATAAGCCCCCGTAGCAAACAAAGGGGCAATTGGAGAAGAATTTATAATTATTAATTATGATTCTGCAAGATGCAAAAATGTAATTTTAAAAATAATAATAATAAAGATTTTTAATATTAAAATAAAAATAATTAGACAATAGTAACTTTAGATATGAAAGTAAATCAGTGTGAGAATTAGGATATTAGTAAGTTTATGTGGGTACATATTATTGATCCCTATTAGTTTATATCTTTTGCATGGCTACGTTTTTGAAATTTTATTTTGTTACTTGAAATATGGTTTTTATTACCATGAACTTCTCATCATTGTGAGACACTAAGTTTCATCTTATATCACTAACCTTACTTAGAAGTGAGTACTGTTTTTGATGTAGCTTCCAGTCAAATAACGAAATCTAGAAAGGAAGTTGCAGTGGTGGGCTAGAGTTTCATTTTTTCTTATCTTCTCAAGGAAATATTTTGATTAAAACACTTTTATGTAAATTAAAAGTGAGATGTAAGCTAGGGTATGCCCCTTTCATTCTATATAGTATAGGACTTCGGTTCCAAGCAAGACTGGAGGTTTTCTTACTCTGTTCTTTCCTACTAGTGCATGTTTGAATAGAGAATCCATGTAATTTTATTTATTAAATTATAATACAAGGCTTCGATCGTTTACTAATCAAGAAAAAAAATATTTAAATTAAATTTATCAAATATGAAAAAAATCATTTTAAAAACCCATCAAAAAATCTATTATGAAAAATTAATAAGAGAAATAGAAAAAAATATTGTCTAACAAATATTCTATTGACTAAATAGATTATAGAAACTAAAAAATAAAATTTAAAGAAAAAATTAAACTAATATAAAAATAATTTAAAACCTAAAATATAAATCAATTTTAAAACTCAAAAGTTAAATGAATAGATCACAACATGAGCTAATATGGAAATCACAACTAATAAATAGAAAAAGAAAAATAATAGTTAAAAGTGGAGATAGCAACTAATAAATATCAAAACAAGAGTTAAAAGTGGAGTGAGATAAAAACAAGCCAATAAATAATTAACAAAAAAGATTTTTATTTTTCTAACCAAACTAACAACTTTCCTATCGAACTAACAAACTTCCGTCAAAAATTTAATTTCCAGGAACAAAGTTCCCACAAATAGCCTATCGACTAAAAAATATTTATTATTTTTTCACAAATTATAAAAGTTATTAATCCCTGCGAAGGAGGAGACTATAGCTTTCAATTGCTATTTCAACATTATTATTATTTTTGGTACTTGTGCAAATACCCGCTAACATATGGTTTGACAAAAATTTCGTATTAAAGTGATATTAAATTCTTCAATTTGTTTAATTTCATTGGCCGTAGACAATTTCCTCAGTAGTCTTTTTCTTTTCCTCACCCAAATATTATGGAAAATATAAGCAGATGTAAGTTCAAATGAATGTCATTTTACAGTGTCCACACGACTCTTTGCAAGTTCCCTTTTACATGTCCTCTACATTCACCTACAAGTAGACGATAGTTCAAGATAACAACTGGCATATGAAGAGCATATGTTATTATTCTACATTGTTATTGACTTGTGCCATGTTATGTCTACAAGTTATTCTCATTTTTCCCTTTAACGTTCCTCAATGGGGTTAATCAGTGCATCTTTGTTTTGCTAATGGATTACTAATCTTTTTCCCAAATTTGAGTGGAATAAACAAGATCAATGTCTAGGTTTTTTTAGTTATTTATGAAGTTGTAGAGATTAATTTGTAGAAGGTGAAGGGTTGTTAGATGCTACAACAATAAAAGGTATTCTTTATATTGTTCTCCCAATCATTTACTTTTCTTGAAAACAAAAAATTGTGCCATTATTTAGATATCTGATATAATGTATGCATTTTTCTTCATTAAAAATTGATTGTGTTGTTGAACTTTATAATTTGTTCCCAAAATAGAAATCTCTGTGAATTTTTTAAACATCTGAAATATTTGTAGGATTTTTATCTTCTAGTTAGGTTTTCTACCTAGGCTCACTCCAAATAGCCCTTAGATAGTCTACCACAAAGGTTTTGCAAGCTTCTATAGGGGCCTTGTCCCTGCACTTCTTCAACACATCTCATACACCACAAATCTCATATTATGTAGCTCTATAGTAGATTCCTCTTACGAATTCTTAGCCAAACATGAAAAATATTTATAGACTTCTTTACCCATCATCTAGTTTTAGAGTGTTTAATGGACAGCCTGAAATTTTAACCATCAAAATTAGGGTTGCCTTTGTTGAACACATGGTTTTTTCCTTATTTGAATCTTAAACATTTCCTTTGTTTTCAACCTTCATCCACTCTTTATCATTCTTTAATAAATGCCCATTACTTGTAACAAAGTTTCCACTTTCGTACAGGTTGGAAGGATACTAGAAAAGGTTGATAGTTCAAGCTCACACTAGCTATTTGCATCTACTTAAAAAGTTTCAAGGCATTTACAACAATTCCATTACGTGAAGATCTTGCAATAATGACAGTCCATGAGATTGTATTTCACCAAATACATGATACAGATTATGTATTCTTCCACATTTTGCTTGCATATATACAAGTACGATATTTGATATTTGATAGAAAATTGCTTGCATCTTTACAAGTACGATATTTGATATTTGATAGAAGATTGCTTTCATACTTCAATGGATGTTCATATAGCCAAGCTGCTGCTATAAGTAATAATGTTACTTCCAGTCAGCCAAGAAACCTATGATGCACAATTTATTTTAGCTAAGCAAATATGTAAGCATTATTGAGTTCCATAATTCACTAAATAGAACCGAATAGATACATTGGTGTGGATGTTTATTCAATATTTGAGTCAACTTTTATTGCTGCTAGTTATTGTGGTTTGGCAAAAGCCTCACGCTAGTCTACATTTTTGTTCTATATATCTAAATTCTAAGTTTTGATTGGAAAAACATGATAGCACGATGAGATAATATCCAAACCTTTATGGAAAGGGAGGAAAATTTTCATCAAAAAACTATGATTTTTTTAAGTGTAATGAAAATTTCAATGAGGGAGTTAGGGACAAGTTATATTAGGACAGAGATTTCAAACGAGTTGAGGAAGAAAAGGAAGGATTTGACTAATAATGAGAAGTGGAAGGAAAAATATTTGAGACCTTATGGAAAACTTACAGAAAAATATTAATGTTGATTTTTTAGAATTGGATTAATCAATAAGGCAACATTTTTTAAATGGTCTCATTTTGCATGTTTTTCAGGAAATGTTTATAATTATGATTGATCGGAGATGTGGTAGTACTCGCGTGGCATTTGTGGAGAAGTAATGAAAAATTTATCACCACACTAAGTTATTATTACAACTTCTTAGGTCATTGGCCTCTTTTGGAATTAAGGATATAATGAATCTTTGTTTAAACTATCATATAACTAATAACTCGTTCCTCTCATGTGACAATGATTGTTGTTACTGGTCTTTTTGATGTAGGCATCTTGCTTTCTTTAATTTTAAAAAAATTAACAAATGGTTTTATTCATAGGAATGATAGGTTAGTACAAATAGGTCATGGAAGGTTATGATATGACATGATGTTAGCAATTTATTTTTCTCAGGTCTCCAGATATTTCAAATACAAGGATAATTTCACCAATTCTCCTCTTAAATTTCCCTATCCTTGTTATTTCATTCTAGATGTCACAATAGGAAAGGACTCCTCCAACAACTCTTGTTAGTTCCCGGTGTTGGTTCATTTTTATTTATTTTTTATAACAAAATTCAGTATAATGCTAAAGTTAATGCTAAAGTTCAAAAGTGATGTATTTTTTAATCAATTATCAATCAATAATTTCTAATTTTTCATTGGCTAATAGAATTTTTGCCAGGGGTAAAATTATTTTTTAAGAACAAAAAATTGGAACAATAAAAGTCTAGATGTTCTCGACTATATGGTGCTTCCTCCAACTTCCTCCAACTTCCTCAAGCTTCCTCAGATCGATTTAGTCAAAATACAACACTGTATGAAAACAAATTTAGAGATGAAAGATTTTGCCTACACCCGAAAAAAAAAATGAGTAGCAGCCTAGGCACAAATTATGTAGAAACGACATTCATGGAGGAGCATCATAAATGTCTATTCCAAAACAAAACCCCTACATATGAATACTATTCATTGGAAAAAAAATCCAAGCTTTTTTGTAGAAAATAGATCTAAGAATGGAAATATTCCTTTCTCTCGTGCAATCACCCAATACTTATCCAAGCTTGAAAGAAGAAATGTGTAGAAATAGTATGTGTACCCCTTTAACCAGAAAATAATTTGTGTAAAAACACCATCAATTACGCACTAAGAACACTGTAACCCTTATCACATTTGAGTAGCACAATGTCTCCATGAACAATGAAAGAATAGGGCCTTCCAAGGAATGTCATTCAGTGGTAATAGAGGGTTTTCCCTCTTCTGATTTTGAGCAGAGCGATTCAAGGGTAAGAGTGCATGGCTTTGTGGGAGAAAAGAATGATAATTTTGAATTGCATCTTGTGCAAATTGATTAAACCATATGGTTTATTCTCTCGGGCCAATTCTAATGCTCTATGATCATACCCAACAGGTAAATAATAATTACATGTAGTGAGTTGGGATCTTATTTTGACAAAAGGAATTTTGCACTTGTAAGCTAGATAACATTGTTAGTAATAGAATTGTCTAATTTTGGGTATACAGGGAAGCCATGATTTTTGCTCTGATTGCATATGGTTCTTCACTGCACCAATCTTTTTGGGATGATTTCCTTACATCACTAAGTTGCAGCACAAATGCATTCCCCTGGCCCATCTATTGAACAAGCCCATTCCATGATCTTCAAGAGCTGGTATGAAGGAACCTACAATACAAACACCATCACAAACTAGTCAAGAGTGTAGATAGTAGTCACCACAATCAAATCAACTACCTCACTAATTGGCTTAAGGCTTCTCTATTCCTATGCCTGTAGCATAGGGAACAACTTCATCAAATGGGTCTTGCATCCCTCTATCTGGAAATGTACTATAGCAATCCATACTTGGATCTATTACTAATGAAGCCTTTTCCCTGGTTGTTATTCTCGTTCCTATATCTGTTTCTAGAGAACCTATTGAAGGTTGTGACAGGGCATCAAAGAATGCAAATGAAAAGAAATATTTGGGTAGCAATGGGAATTTCAAATCATGAGGATTATGTGATTATTTTCAATGGTACAACAACCATGGTCATGAACGACGCAGGGAAAATTTGCCAGCTGATCTTAGCTATGATAGTACTAATTGTGTAGCTTCACTATCTTTCACTCTGGTGTGAGCTAGGTAATGTCTATGGACTATGAAAAATATGGATGATAAAGCTAAGAATAAAGATGTAGCAAACTACAATGCACATCATGGCCATTTTCCACCTAGCATGGATGAAAATTTAAATGCCACTTGCTGAAGCAATTGGAAACTACTCCACATGTTTTTCCATGAATAAGGATAGGTGTGGCTCCCCTCATGATGTGAAATGTCTTTTAGAAAGCATGTTTCAAAAGTGGGTCTAAAATTCACATGACTCTAGAGTTTCCACGTCCCCTTCTTCCATATTCCAAAACCCTAGACTATCAAGATACTGATGCACACATGCATATGTTGAACTTGGTAAACAAACTTCATGATTTAAAACACTCTACATGAAATAAGGCTTTTTATTTGAGCATTTAAATGGGCTTTTAGATTTATTTGTCAATGCGAACAACTCACTATTATTCACTTATTTTTGCAATTTGAGCTATATCATAAAGTTGCAGTTAATGAATTTTTAAAAATATTGATTATTTATTTTCAAATTTAGACACTTTCTATTAGAGTCTTCTAGAATTAAAAAATTCCTTACATATTATTTTCATATGTTCAATTCAATTAAAATTGCATTCGATCACTTCAAATTATATTAAATTTTTACTGTACGAATATAAGATTGTCAATAATTACATTTTTTTTTAAATATTATTTTTAAAGCAATAATATATTTATTAAAACTTAATTTCAATAAATCAAAATTTTAAAATAACTATACGTGTGCAATTGATATTTTTTCTCTAATAAATAATTGTTAAAAATAATCTCTAAACAATCTATATATATATATATATATATATGTGTGTGTGTGTGTGTGTGTGTGTGTGTGTGTGTGTGTGTGTATATATGTGTGTGTGTATATATATATATATATACATAATAAATATTTGATATTTTTTCTCTAATAAATAATTGTTAAAAATAATCCCTAAACAATCTATATATATATATATATATATGTGTGTGTATATATATATATATGTGTATATATATGTATGTGTGTATATGTATGTATGTATGTATGTATGTATGTGTATATATATATATATATACATAATAAATAATTGATATTTTTTCTTTAATAAATAATTGTTAAAAATAATCCCTAAACAATCGATATATATATATATATATATATATATATATATATATATATATATATATATATGTACATATATATATATGTACATATATATACATATACATATATATATGTACATATACATATATATGTACATGTATATACATATATGTGTACATGTATATACATGTACACATAGATGTATATACATGTACATATATATGTACATGTATATACATGTACATGTACATGTATATACATGTATATATGTATATATATACATATATATACATACATGCATATATATACATATATATACATACATGCATATATATATATATATATTCAATGGAACTTATCTCATACTAACATTATTGTTGTCGAATAAATTCTATTTTGAATCTTTTGACTTATATATCTTGATTGGCATTCTATAACTACACACAAAGCACACTTTTGCAACTATTATGGATGAAGTCTAAAAAATTAAAATTTATAAAATAAAAACAATTGTTTGAGATCTATATGACGTAATACAAAGAGCAACGGATTTCTCAAGGAAAATTTATTTCATTATGCAATGTCATTATGAGGTGAATATGACTATAAGCCTATTAGTTATTTCCACCTATCTACATGTCTCCAAATGCGTTAACTTTATTAAACTGTCAATGTGCAAGTTTCTGGACCGATAGAAGCTAATATTTATAAGTTTGGTCAATGGACCCTTGGTCTACTAGTGAAGTTGAATGGCTCACAAAGAGCCCACCAGGGATCAAGTCTTGCTAAGTGCAAGGTCCGAAGACATCATAAGGGATGAAGTTGGGATCGTGTCCTAGGCGAATTTGGCAGCGTGGATGCTCCTTAGTCCTTGGCTCTTAGCCAAAGAGGTTTCAAGCACACGTGGGCCCATATCGGGTACCTAAAACTTGTTTGTGGATGACCTCCATCAAAAAAAAAAAAAAAAATTATAAGTTTGACAAAATGTCATAAAAGAATTGAACTTGTTCGCTTGGAACTTGTGAACCATATTTGAACTTATGACAATTTCTTTTTAATGCTCCTATGTTTCATTAGTTGTTACAATTACTCAAATATTACTTATATTTCTTAAAAACTTAGCAGGGACTCTATAGGTCTTTTGCAACTCTTAGGGCCCGTTTGGCTGCAGGAATAGGAATAGGGCAATAGGAATATGTATTCTGGAATAGAAAATGGGGCTACGTATTCCTGTTCTCTATTTGGTTTAGCCAATATTTGATAGGAATTCACGAACCCCAAAATTTATGTTTTATAAAATAAATAAAAGTGGAATAGGAATACGTATTCCAATAACTCCTATTTGGGTGGAATTGCTAAACCTTATTTTTTGACCAAAATTGAATACGTATTCCTATTTTACTTCGTATTCCAATTCCGTTTTGGTGCATCCAAACGAAGAATTCAAAATTTTAAGAATTTACATATGCCTATTCCACTTGTATTCCCATTGCCAAACAGACCCTTAGTTATTATAGAGAAAATATGAAACGTTACTATTACTTAGCACAAAGATGATAATATTGAAGTACAGATGGAGCTTCTAGAATGCTTCAAAGCCCTGTCCAAATGTGGGCGAAACAGCTGGATTTTGCGGAAGATTTGCAAACCCCTATGCACTTTGACCTGTCCTGCTTTTTCATGATCAGGCAGATTCAGGAAGAGAAAGACGCACGCCTTGGCCACAACAAACTCCCACACCTGCTCCTCCTTGGCCTCCCAAAACCCCCTTTTTCCATTATCTTCCGTTATGCTCGAGTCGAAGCCAAAATGAAGTAAATTGGGGGCAGAAAGCCATGGATTTAAATCTGTGGGACAACAAGGTCCTTGATGGCCCTAAATAGCAGAACTTTACCAAACTGAAGGCAAAGTGAGGCAAATTATAGGCATTTAAAGCCGTGAGAAAACATGAAGGTCCCTTGGCGGCCCTAAATACCAAAGATTTACAAAAATGACTATCACACAATATTAAGTTTCAAACAGAGAAATGGAATTGGCCAATAAAGGTCCCTTAACCATCTGATCTGCACCATATTTGCTGCTATATAGATTGGAATCGAAATTTTATCCATAATATAGAAATGTTAATTAGGCAGACAAGAATTTGAAAAATAGATCAACAATTTGAAAAATAGATCACTAGATTAGCAATAGACACTATAAATTATCAGAAAACATCAATTCCAATTATAGCTGAAGAGTAACAATGTAATCAATTGATTGATATCTTGCATTTGTTCTTCTCACATTGCAGTTGTCAGGTGAATTCAATTCACTTCCTCAGGATGAATGCTTTTTATGGAAGTTTGTCTATATTCCCAAGTGAGCTTATTTGTGTAACGGGTTTTCAAAGCAAGAGATGCATTGAAGTAAAATCTTCTTCCCATGGTGTGAGATCCATAGTACGTGCTGATCGTCACTCTTCATATTCTCTGTGTTCTGAGTCAGCAGGCCGCCTATTTAAGCACTCTCCTCTTTGTTCAAACTCTGCCCTTCCAAAGACCCCCAGTTCTCACCAAGGCACGAGTCCATGTAGTATCCATCACCATTCAGAGAAGAATTGGGCAAATTGGGTAGGGACACAATCGGTGGTAATGGAGTGCAGTCATTGTTGTTCATCATTGTTGGCTGATGAAGAGCTGTAGTAGCAGGGTGCACATTTGCATTTGCATTTGCATGTGCATGAGATGATGATGGTGGTGGAACGTGACCTAAAGAAGCCATAGAAAACCCATTGATCTGATGAGCTGCATAATTTGAAAGGCAAGTATAGGGAGAAGCTGAAGAAGGAAGGGCTACAGGAAGATGCATATTGCCATTGCCAATGCCATTCGCAGAGTGAGCTCCACCATTATCATCTTGACCGAAAGTAATGTCATAGTAACCAGGATTGGCTAAGCATGCGACCACAATCGTGACTGGACCAGCTGCCCAGAGATTATCTTCAAAAATATCTCCGGTGATCTCCCTTCCAGAGTTGCTGACAAGATTCTAGAAGGAAGATTCCACATGGGAGGCATAAAAGAGCCACACAACCTCTTCAACTCAGAGGGACCTCCCCAACTCGGGGGGTTGAAAATTAGGGGAATGGAATTTGACGTTGTATACCGACCCACGAGATGCCAAAATGGAGATTCCAATCTGGTTCCTGTTGCAGAACTCGGCTAAGCAATGAACAATGTTAGACCCTCTTTGCAGGTTGAGGGCCATTGGCCTCGCACCACCTTCAAAATCTCCCACCATTGTAACACCTAATTCTTTGCCTAATTTGACCCTGTTCTTTGACCCGCGAGGGCGCCCCCTTCGCTTCTTTGGCTCCTCTAAACTCCTCTTCTCGCCATTTGCATTGTTATCATCTTCACACGACTGCTTTTGCCGCTGATCAAGGATTCCTGCCTCAATTCCCACCATGCTTGATTACCTTTGCTCTGGATAGATATGCACTCCAAATTCAAGAAACTAAAACTGATTTGTACGAATTGTGATTAGATGCGTAGTATATATGGCTCAAGCGATGAAAAAAGCAGAAATATAATGATCTTTTTAACATGCATGTCACTGTTCTGTTTTTTATTGTTTTATTAAGCTTTTTAAACTGTTATGGGATGAGAAAATCAAAACTAAGGCAGGCTGGGGTTCTATTGGCACCGGGCATGCTTAAAAATAGAGCTGGTGTGGCTGAGTTTTTTTAGAAACATTTAAAGGGGAGGGTTTCATGGGCATTACATATAAATCTGCTTTAAAAAATTAACTCCTAAATTGATGGAAATATTAAAAATAAATTGTTGTTTTTAGAATTTTTGGGAGGATGATTTCAATTTGGAGAAAAAATAAAAGGTAAGTTCTTGCCAAGTGGCAGAATTCTTCCCTAAACAGTAGGGGCTATTTCCAGCCCCCCACCTTTTGCATCCACTGAACTAAAAAGTAAGGGCTCTTAGTTAATAGGAAAAGATTCCAAATTAAGCTTTAGCTTCCCTAAAAATATTATCATGGGACCTCCAGCGCCTTAAATATAGAGCCCAAGATAATAAAGGGAAAAATATATTAATTGAAATACTAAAAATGCTCTATGTGAGTAGTTATCTGGTTTATTGTCGCATAAACAACTAGAAAACAATTAGTTAATTATTACTTTTGAAGTAATTTAAAATTATAGTGCATGGTAATGTCTATATATAGACATTGCAATATGATTGAAGGGAATCTGTTCGCTCGTTTTTATGTCACAATGTTTACTTTCCCACTCTTGCATTTTTTTCAATACACTATTTTAGCCTGGTTGACATTAAAAGAAAAATTATATGGAGGACAAAGTAGCAGCCCTTTTTAGATTATCCCACGAAACTTTAAATTGTCTTATAAGATGGGATTGTCCAATGAAAAAATGGAGAAATTTTGTAACTTTATTAACATGCGTGTCCTTGTTTTTTTTTTTATTGTTCTATTTAGCTTTTTAAACTGTTTTGCGATGAGAAAATATATGTACAGGCTTCATTCTTGTATTTTTTATTAATGAGATTGTGTATATAGTTTCTTATTAATTTTTGGAATCATATGTTTTATCTATTCTTATATTATTTTTATCTATTATTATATGAATTAACTTTAGCATTAAAACAATTTTACAAATCTACTGATATTCATTAGATGAGGTTTCATTGATTTCAGCTAGATGGGGCGAGGAAAGATAGAATTACATCAAGGCGACCTTGCTGTATTTGCAAGGCGACTGATTAAAATTTATGATATTTTCAACAGTTTTGTTTTGATAATATGTTTCCAAAGATAAAATAAACAAATTTGTTAGTAGCAAGGCTATCAGAAGCCTTGAAATTGTCCAAGAAAATTAAATTAAAATCGAGGATAAAAATGAAGTCAATTGTCCCATTCAAAATTGAATAGAACCCTTTAACTATACAAGATGGGCTATTTATAGATTCAAGAAAGGGACAGGCTGATCTCTCACAGAAAAGTGTGAAAAATCTAACTATTGCAGTCACTGATTATTAATCTTCTATCATAAACGATTATTAAACTACTGAAAACAAATTTCCAGCTAATATTGAAAAATAACACAATTGCAACTTCACTTATATAATACGGAAAGAAATGAACAACACAATGAACACAATATTTTCGGACAAATTGTCCGTAGAAAAAACCCCTAAGGGAAAACCAGTTATACAGATGAGGAATTATATTAAACTTCAGCAAATCAAGAGATACAAAATTCCTTGCCTCTCACTGGCAGAACTCCGACAACCTCCTAATTTCTCCCACTGATATTCCTCACTTCTATCCCCACGCTAACACTGCGCCCTTGCTAACACTGCAAGACAATTTGCTATCACTGCAAATTGCTTCTCCAAAACTTCTTGTTTCTCCAAATGACCCAATGACCCCTTTTTATACTACTCCTGTTGGTAAACCAACGACCGAGATTAAATCAAACCAACGGCTGAGATTAAGGCAACTCAACAACCAATAATAGAATTGGTTGCAAGGTGTCCAAAAGTGAATCACTAAAATTAGTAAATAATTATCCTTGCAACAACCATTTACTAATTCTCGGCAAGTGGACAAACAACTATCCAAATTACCCATAACTAATGTTGCTATACATAGATAAGGACGAACAGCTGTCTAAGCTACCCATAAATACTACTGCTATTTCCGAGTCTGAAATAACAACTGTCCAACTAACAATAATTAACACTCCCTCTTAGCGAGGAAGTTGTTCTGCATGACACCCATCTTATCTCTAAAGAAGATAAATTTGGCCTTTCCCAAAGCCTTCGTCAGAATGTCTGCTACCTGCTCATCTATAGGTATGTATTGTAGTCGAACAATACCTCGTTGTACACAATCCCTAATGAAGTGATATCTGATATCTATATGTTTAGACCTATCATGAAACACTGGATTCTCAGACAACTTGATGCAACTCTGATTGTCACAATGTATCACAGTAGTCTCAACCTTCTGACCAAACAAGGCTACTAACAACTTCCGAAGCCATATGGCTTCACATGTCGCCATGCTAGCTGCTATGTATTTTGCTTTTGTTGAACTTAGAGCCACAGACTTCTGCTTCCTGCTGAACCAAGATACAACTCCTGATCCCAAGCTGAAACAACACCCTAAAGTGCTCCTTTTGTCTGTTGCACTTCCTGCCCAATCTGCGTCAGTATAGTCTATCAACCTGATACCTTCACCTCGAACATATCTGATCCCATACTCGACTGTACCACGCAAGTAATGTAGCACATGCTTAGCCGTTATCCAATGCATTCTCTTTGGTTCAACCATGAACTGACTAAGAGAGTTTACTGCAAATGCTATATCTGGTCTAGTGTTGACCAAATACATAAGCAAACCAATCAACTGTCTATATAAAGTGGGATCTACATCTTTCTCCTTAGTTGTATCTACCTTCCTCCAATTCGTGATCATGGGTGTAGACATGGCTTTGCAATCCTCCATCCCAAATTTCTTCAAGATTTCAATGCAATATTTCCCTTGACCAAGAAAAATCTCCCCATCTGTCTGTCATACTTCCATGCCTAGAAAGTAGTGCATAAGTCCTAAATCCTTCATCTCAAACTCTTCTGCAAGGTTCCTCTTGCAATATACTATGAGCCCTAGTGAACCTGTAAGAAATAGGTCGTCCACATAAAGAACAAGAATGAGAATCTCACCCCTAACCATCAAGTAGTAGAGGTTAGCATCTGCTTCACTCTTCACAAAGCCCATTTTCTGCAAGAATGTATCAATGCGCTCATACCACACTCTAGGAGCCTGCTTGAGTCCATATAATGCTTTCTTCAATCTGCACACGTGGGTCTCTTTGATGTGTGCTACAAAGCCTTCTAATTGTAAAGAACAGTCCATTCTCTCTTGATTCCTTCTCTGGTGCAGAACTCATGGAAGACATTTCCTTTGTACTCACCTCCATTGTCTGAACGAAGAACCTTTATCTTCTTTCCTGTCAAGTTCTCCACAAGAGCCTTGAACTCTTGGAATCGACTGAAAACCTCATCCTTAGTCTTCAAGAAGTATATCCAGGTCTTTCTAGAGAAATCATCAATAAAAGTAACATAGTACTCATATCCTCTGAGAGATTTCGTCGACATTGGTCCACAAACATCTGAATGTACTAGATCAAGAACACCCTTAGATCTGGTGTCACTCCTTGGAAAAGATGCTTTCGCAAACTTTCCCAACACACATCTCTTACATACATCATCATGCTTTGTGCTCACCTCTAGAACACCTGTCACTGTCTCACGAAGCAATCTAAGTGCTCCATGATGAATATGGCCCATCCTCCTATGCCATAGCTCTCCAAGATCTCTAGGATTATTGTTGCTCATAAGTGCCTTAGGAGTATCAAACTACAATCTATAAAGGCGACCACTCCTAACTCGAATAGTTATGGGTGATTTCCAATCCTTGTGCTTAATCAACACATGTGTCCCTTGAAAGAGTACATTATACCCCCTATCCTGAAGAAAAAATACAGAAATCAAATTCATACCTAAGCCTGGCACATATAACACATCATGAAGTGGTATTATCTTTCCATTCTCCCTCTGAAACTGAACACTCCCTTTCCCAACAGGGTTGAGTTTGGACAAGTTTCCCATAAAAATCTGGATGTTGGTGTCCTCCTTCTTGTAACTGGAGAAGTACTCTCTAACTCCTGTCATATGAAATGACGCCCCACTATCTATATACCAAACACACTGTGAGGTTGAGCTAACCATACAAGCTATGAGTGCAAACTCATCTTCCATTCTACCGGAGAGTTCTTCTGCACTTGCTAAAGCTGCCACCTACTTCTTACCCTTCTTCCTCTCTGGGCAATCACTGACATAGTGGCCAAACTCGTGACATCCAAAGCACTTGACCTTAGAAAGGTCCTTCTTCTTCTTCTCACTTTGTGAATTTGATCCTTTGCTAGATCGCTTCTTTGCTTTCCCTTTACCCGCTAGGGCAACATTCTCTTGTTCCACCTCATTTTTTTGACTCTTGTTGGCCCCATTGACAAGACTTAATCTAAACTCCTCCTGAGTGAAATCAGTCCATAGTTGATCCCAACTTGGTAAAGTATCTCGTCCACTGATAACTTGAACAAAGACACTCCATTGTTTAGTAAACCCATTTAGGGCTATTCTCACTAGCTCATCATCACTAGGGCTATCTCCAACAGCTGCTAACTTGTCCTTGACAAGTATGAGCCTGGTGAGGTAACTTGTGACATCTTCTCCCTGATTCATCCAGGTATTTTTTAGCTTCTCTCCGAGAATCAACTTCCCGTTGGTGGTAGCATTCTAGTATAGACTCAAAATGGCATCCCACATCTTCTTCACTGTATCTAGCTCCGAGATATGTGGAACAATATGATCCTTGACACCAGCAAGGATTATCCTCCTCGACTTGGCATCATCCTTCCTATATGCTGCAAGCTGTGTTGCATCTGTTGGTACAGGTACAACACTGGTAGCATAATCCTTGATACCATTCTCTTCCAACAATAAAGAAATTCTGGCCTTCCAGACACCAAAATTTGAGGCACCATCCAATCTATCCTGATCTCTCAAACCAGCTGAAGCCATCTCAAGGGTTTAAAGCAATAATAAATCTAAAGAGATCAAAATTTCTTTCCTAGGGCAAAACTCTTCTACCCTTAACAATGCTCTGATACCATGTGAAAAATCTAACTATTGCAGTCATTGATTATTAATCTCCTATTGTAAATGATTATTAAACTGCTGAAAACAAATTTCCAGCTAATATTGAAAAATAACACAACTGCAACTTCACTTATATAATACGGAAAGAAATGAACAACACAATGAACACAATATTTTCGGACAAATTGTCCCTGGAAAAAACCCCTAAGGGAAAACCAGTTCTACAGATGAGGAATTATATTAAACTTCAGCAAATCAAGAGATACAAAATTCTTTGCCTCTCACTGGCAGAACTCCGACAACCTCCTAACTTCTCCTACTGATATTCCTTACTGCCATCCCCACGCTAACACTGTGCCCTTGCTAACACTGCAAGACAATTTGCTATCACTGCAAATTGCTTCTCCAAAACTTCTTGTTTCTCCAAATGACCCAATGACCCCTTTTTATACTACTCCTATTGGTAAACCAACGATTGAGATTAAATCAAACCAACGGCTGAGATTAAGACAACTCGACAGCCAATAATAGAATTGGTTGCAAGGTGTCCAAAAGGGAATCACTAAAATTAGTAAATAATTATCCTTACAACAACCATTTACTAATTCTCAGCAAGTGGACAAACAGCTATCCAAACTACCCATAACTAATGCTACTATACATAGATAAGGACGAACAACTGTCCAAGCTACCCATAAATACTACTGCTATTTTTGGGTCAGAAATAACAGCTGTCCAACTAATAATAATTAACAAAAAGTACTAAAGACAAGATCTTTTTTTTTTACATAGTGATTTTTTCCCAAATTTTTTGTTATTTTCAACTACAAACTATGTAGATCATGATCAAACGCTGAATTTTTTTTTTAAAACACCCATGATATTTTCGATCTTTTGAAAATTGGTCAAGTGTATATTTTTGTCGGAGGATAGTCGCATCCTTCAAGAAATAGTCATTTGCCCTTTATAGCCTATACTTTTATCGATAACCTACCATATCAAGAACTTTTTTGAAAAATATTCTAAGAAATTATATTACTCTTGTGAAAATATAGTTTACAATATTTAATTTAGTATATAAAAAGCTTATAATATGTTTTAGAAGAATTTTAAAATTATATATAAATTAAATTGTAATTATTATTTGAAAACTTTACGCTTCTATTTAAAAGTATTATTTATAAGAAAATAAACAAAATTGATATTTAAGTTAATGTAAGACTTATATTGTCCATATCATATGTCCAAATCATTATTTCTTTTTATGAAAGAAATATAATTTAATTTTAATATGTTAATTTGGGATAAAAATAAAATTTTACAAAATAATTTTTAACACCATAGTGAATTTTTCCTTTCAATAGATTTCACACAACCTATTTATTAGTTTGAAATAAGCTATAAGAGTAAAAAATATTTATTCTCGTTTCATAAACTATAAAAGTTATTTATTTCAAGTTTAACATTGAATAACTTTTTATTTTATTTTTATGGAGGTCATCCACAAACAAGTTTTAGGTACCCAATACGGGCCCACACGTGCCTAAAACCTCTTCGGCTAAGAACCAAGGAGTAAAGAGCATCCATGTTGCCAAATTCACCCAGGGCACGATCCCGACCTCATCCCTTATGATGTCTTCGGACCTTGCAATCAACAAGACTCGATCCCTAGTCGGCTCTTTGTGAGTCATTCAACTTCACTAGTAGACCAATTGAAGAATTATTAAGTACATTATAAAATTTATTTCTTATTTGTCGTTTTGGTTTCTAATATTAATTCCCTTTTGTATATTTAACAAGGAAGCAAAGCATTAAGTTCTTGCCGAAAGTTTGTTGTTTATATATATATTAAATGTGTAAGGTGAAGAAGACCATGGTGATTGTTGCCAATTATGATTATAGACAAAATTTGAATTAAACATTATAATTTAAGTCCTAGTTTAATTATGAGAACCAATTCCTCTATGTTGTCATGTCTCTTAGGAGGAAGAATAGTAGTATAATACTATTGTTAATGTTATAATTGTGTCGAATAAATTATATTATATATATGAGATATATAATATATGACAATGTTATATGTGGAATAATTAACTTATATTAAGAGTGATATATATATATATAATATTGAGAATATATTAATTGTGTTATAACTATAACTAATGTAAGTTAATATATTAAAGAGACATGTCTCTTCAAGAGGCATGCCTCTTTATTTCATATATATATTCATTTGAATAGTAACTTGGAAAACACATAAAATATCCTCAAGTGCTATTACAAGTTATAGATCGTATTTCACTAACATGGTATCAGAGCAGGTTTGAACTCTTGGGATAAGAGACTTCAAGACTGGAAAGACCAATATTCATGCAAAGATCATTATATATGAGGCTTAGGGGAAAATCAACATGAATGACTGTAACACCAGATTGAGTGTCTACAATTTTTGGTGCTTGAAAGTAAAGGAAAACTAGCAAGTAAGTGGAACCAGGCTAATGTACAATCAACATTCAAACAGTGTGTCAATGCATAGTTGCATAAGGGGGCATCATTCCACAATTATGTACTAGGATGTGGGTTCACTATCACCAGAAAATATGGGGATTCCATTGAAGGTGTGACTACAATAGTGATCAGATCTTCTATCCCAACCCCTGTGCATGATTTGACCAAATCCTCAAGCATTCAAAATAAATCACGAATCAAGATTCACGATGCCATTAGTAGCATTGGTGCAAGTCAAGTGAGACAATAATCAAGCTTCCGTTCACAAAAGGTTGCACAAAAGATGAGAAACACATTTCTACTAACTGGTGATGTGGATTCCATGAGGGTATAAAATAATGCTAAGGAGCTAGTTATTTGTATCATGTTGTTATTCTATTTTTCGGTGAACAAATACTTTCAACTTTATAATGCTCAACAATGATTTAAAACGTTGATGACCCTTTAAGAAATATGGCCAAATAGCTCGAAATGCAAGAGTAGTATATCTCCTCCGTAGGGAGATGAGGAGCCATGTTGTATATATCCATTATATGAATAGATTGAAAGATGGATAGAAGCATCGATCAACATGCTATTGGAATAGTGAGCATTATATCAAAATTTGAACAAAGTAGCAACTTTACATTTTTGAAATGTTCGATACTTATATATTACAGTACTACCAAAACCTATAATTCATACGACATCTAGGGATCGTGATAATATGCCTAGAACAAAAATTACGCTCTGACATTATGATGGAAAGGTTTTATGACACATTAGTAATGATGTATCGATGGATGATTTAGTAAGGATATCGATTTAATGTTTTAGGAGCGCAACATTAATATTATTTTGCAGCCAGTAAGATAGAATCGATTTTTATTGATTCTAAATTTGAAAATCACAACTTTCACATTAAAAGGTGATGGAGTCATTCTTCAACTAAATGCTTAAATTTAGAAGGAAAGGAACCATTATACCCAAGGTTGGGGTGAAGAAATACAAAGAATTATGAATCCTTTTGAGTGTTAGTACTTTCAGTTGGCCAAAGAATTGTGCATCAATGAGATCATGCTTGAACCACATGGTGCCATGGTTCCTCACCAAACACTGGCATTCATATTTATTTGTTTATTTATTTATTTTATTTTTTATTTTTTATTTTATTTATTTATTTATACTCCTCTTACATTGCTTATTATTAATACTTGGTGGATGTCATTAATACTAGTCATAGATATCGTTCATGAATATGAATACTATTGGGCTCTGTTTGGATGGAGAACAATATCCATGACTAGTTCAGCTATTGTAGGGTAGAGAAATTTACAAACATGTAAGAAGCAAATTGTTTACTGATGTTGAAGCATTGTTTACTGATGTTGAAGCATTGTCAGTGTGAAAGATATTTTGTATTTGGGAGAATGTAGAAAGTGTATAAGTTGTGGGTAGATGTTATGAGATTTCATGTGTGTGTTGAGTTGAAGAACCTATGACTATAATGATTATTAGTTTAAAATTATCAAAGGTGAGGATATCATCATTTTAAGGAATTTCGAATTGTCCATGCAAAAATCATGAGTGGCTGCATGAATATTAGCTAACTATACAAAGATGTGTAAGGTGAACAAATAGTGTATTCACAAGGTTGTTGAGATGTTGCATCTTTTGTATTACCATGATTGAAAGGGGAATGAGGGAATGACAAAATGGTCAAGATGTAGACCAATGCTATTGGAGGAGTTTGTGTTTCTTAATAGTGTATCCTGATTGTTGTATGAAACATTTTTTTTACTTGATGACAGCAAAAAGGACCACCCCCATAGAATATACAATGGAAGTCACCCTTACCCACATTAGCATGACGTGGAGTATAAGGGAGATTGATAGGTTGTGTATAGTACCTATCCTCTGTCCATTAAGATTACCCACGTGGATGGGGTAGAAGTAAGTATCATTATTATGATTGTGTTAATTAACATTATTTTATATAGTAGTGATATAGATATTATAAGTGAGCATATCATATATGTAAGATTGAGAATTAAAATGTGAATCATAATAATAATGATAAATATATTTTTGATGTTAGTAATAGATATGATCTAAACGACTAACATTCTTATTTGAATTATATGTAACTTTGCCTTGATATTTCCCTTCGAGAATGTTCATACAGGAAAAAGAGGGAGTAGATACATGATATGATTCAATCAAACTTTGGTGATTTTGATCATACTTATATCTTCAATAATATAAAAGTGGGAATCCAACATTGTAAGGGGGAATGATAACCAATGTTCTATTAATGATAACCAATATTCTATTCCCGTTTGAACAGTCCTTATATGAGAGCAGAAAAGATGTACTCAAATTGTTTGACAAATTCTTATATGGAGGCATTTCCTGATTTGATGCATATGGACCTTCATTGGAGCAACTTATATTATTATTGCAGATAAGGATTTATTATCCTCGGGTATTGCATGTATCTACTCATTGTAGTCTCTCTCTTATTTTGTATTTTTATAATTACTATAAAGAGATATTTGCCTTGATCTTTTATTTTGTCTCCAAGGATGTTCTTGTAGGAAAAGAAGATTGGTACATTAGGCATGCTACCAAATCTTATGATAGTAGCTCCAAAGAAGCTGTGGTTTAGGATTCATGAATCATCTGATGATTAGGTTGGATAATGTGAGTTTCTTGAAGCAAATATCCTTGATGATTGAAATTATGAGAGGGAATATGACAGTTCATTAGAGGCAACCTTGGAGAAAGAGAGGGAGCAGTAAATAAAATTGCTTAAATCAAACTTTTGATGATATTGGTTCAAAAGGAGTAGACCTTGTTGATGGATTCAACACTAGTCAGAAACTATAATAGCTAAAGGACTATGATTCATGAGATAAAGTCTGATGCATGTAGGTTGGAAGGCATTATGCTATCAGGATACCCATTGAACTAGGGAAGCATGACATGACTTGCTTCCAAGAGATTAGAAGGATGATAACAGATTTAGAGGAAGTCTGACACTTCATCAAAGAGAACCTTGTGCTAAGAGGTCAGAAAAGTTGATATCAAACTAAAAGGGAGAAACCTTATTCTCTGATATGTTTTATGGTGAATTTTGTAACAACACCACATGATAGTATTCGTCGAGACTTCATGCAAACTTTTGATGCCATACATATATGAGCCTATCCCATGTTTACATCATGAAGAAGTGATGACTTCTAAATGATTATCACTTGTATCAGGAGAAGTTGTTGTAAAGTGATGTCCTTACAATAACTTGTAGCATGATTCATTTTTGTGAAATTGTTTCATGTAAAGGCTTTATCTTATAAATCAACAACTAGGCATTTGATATCATTAATTTGATTATCTACAAGTTACTTGTATAGATTTATTTTTGATACTTGGTGAATATATTGCCTTGATATTTTGATAGGCCATTACTCAAAGTATTTGGTGAATATCATTGGATTGATATTCTGATAGGCCAATGCTCATGTTACCAAATATGATATCAAAATGAAATTGGTGAATATCATATATTGATATTCTAATAGGCCAATACTTATATGATATCATATACTAGAAATGTTATGATCAAAGATTTCCTATATGTATTATTTTTGAAATATTACCTATGGTGTAATATCTATGCGTTTTATCCTTCTTCATTAAGAGGGAGTGTTAATGTTATAATTATGTCGAATAAATTATATTATATATATGAGATATATAATATATGACAATGTTATATATGGAATAATTAACTTATATTAAGAGTGATGTGTGTGTGTGTGTGTGTGTGTGTGTGTGTGTGTGTGTGTGTGTGTGTGTGTGTGTGTGTGTGTGTGTGTGTGTGTGTGTGTGTGTGTGTGTGTGTGTGTGTGTGTGTGATTATAATATATTGAGAGTATATTAATTGAGTTATAACTATAACTAATGTAAGTTAATATATTAAACAGGCATGTCTCTTCAAGAAGCATGCCTCTTTATTTCATATATATATTCATTCGAATAGTAACTTGGAAAACACATAAAATATCCACAAGTGCTATTACAAGTTACAAATCCTATTTCACTAACAACTATAATAGGAAGAATTTGATTTATTTTAAGAACAATAATTTCTTTCAGATTATAAAAAAATTAAATTGGGATGAATTTATGATTTATTTCATATAGATGAAAACTTTATAGTTGCAAAAGTAATTGAATAATAAATTGTTTTGATTGGACAAACAAATAAAGGAAAAAAAGTTGCACTCCCTACTATAGCACAAAACAACCACTCAAATTGTCAATAAATATATTGTGTTGAATTACTTTAAATACAATAAATATGAAAACTTTATACCTCAAAAAGCTCAAAAAGTAATTGAATAATAAAGTGTTCTAATTGGACAAACAAATTAAAAAGTTAAAGTGCATTGAATGCTATAGTTTCGTGGAACTACTAATGATCTTATAGTATCTCTAAATTATTAATTATTATTGATCAAGACATGATTTTTTTAATTATTACAGATTTAAGAAAACTATTTAATAACAAGAGTTGCATGCAACTAGAATCCCTACCTAAAGTTGATAAGTAAGAGAAAGGGTAAGAGAAAGTGAATGTAGTGTATGTCATTAGAACTAGTTGCAACTAGTTACTTGTTCTTGTTCTAAGTTTCTTTAAGATGCATTGAATTGCATCAATTACAAATCTAAAAAAAAATTATATCCAAAAAGAATTTAGTATAGGAATCACATCTAAAATTTAAAATAAAATTTGAAATAATTATATGAAACTTCAATGTATTTATGTACTAAATAAAAATAAAATTATTTCTCTCTTAATACCAAAAATAGAAATATAATAGTTAGTAATAAACACTTCAAAATAAGAAGCAAACTATTCAACCAAAGAAAGTAAACTCTTCCCATATAATTTGAACCATTGTACATTTAGCGAAAAAGTGGGTGTTTTAAAGTTTGAGAAACAAGATTTATTTAATGTTCAATAAAGGTTGATTGGTGCATAGTCAAGTTTAGTGATATTCATAGCATCTACACAATTGGCTATGCCACTAACTAACGCTATTGATAATCACTACAAAATTTTACTTTCCACAAATGGCATCCTTCTATATCAGAATTATGATGTAGAGAATTGTTTGAAGACTAATTTAAAAAAGAAATCTCACAATAAAAGATTTCATATGATAAACCAAGAGACAAAAAAATAATAACTATCTATCCAATCTCTCCAAAATATGGGTAGTGAATCACTATCTAGAATTAACAACAAGGTAACATAGAAAAGGATATGTATCCAAAGATTGGCAAAATAGAAAAAAATGTCTGTCAATATATTTGTTTAAATACAATTATAACTGAGAACTTACAAGCTTAAATTTAGCCACACATGAGAAAAGGAGTAAAAATGCTCCAATTTTCTCCAGATTTTTGCTATAATCATGACAATTTGTTAGAAATACTAAAAAATTCTTAGAAAATCATGTGTTTATCTTCTTCAGAGATGGCTATTCTCAGATAAACATAAGAAAATAATACATTTTAAAATATATTAATATCACTACAAACAAATATCAAGCCTAAAAAGCCAAGCAAAACTTGTGAACCTTCAAAAATTGGATAGCTATCTAACTAGCAATCGCACCTTAGTGTGCAATAAGTACACCGTAGATGTATGCAAGATCATTTTAGTATTTTTTCCTTTGCATGTATCTTCCTCTCATCCTTTTTATATCTTATTATCTCTTTATCTATGTATCTTACCATCTTTTAGCTCTGAATCTACCTCTATATCTCTATATGAACATCTATCACTCTATATTCATCTCTATCTCTATCTCTATCTTCTTCTACCTCCTCCATATCTAGACACACACACATCTCTCTCTCTCTCTCTCTCTCTCTCTCTCTCTCTCTCTCTCTCTCTCTCTCTCTCTCTCTCTCTCTCTCTCTCTCTCTCTCTCTCACACACACACACACACACACACACACAGACTCTTCTTCACATCACTCTTCTTTTCAATCCCATCTTCATACCCCCACACCTTCCCCTCTCTCTCAATCACACTCACACAAACACATATCCATCTTTATTTGTCCCTATAACTCCCCCTCTTTATATATCATTTACTATCTAGATCTTCATCTTTCTCTCTCTACCACATTTAGATGTAACCCTTACCCCTCTTTCTCACTTTTTTATTGTTTCTATTCCTCTCTTTTTTATTTATTCATTTTCTTACCTACTAAATATATGCATTTGTTATATATCTCACTACTACACCATAATATACTAAAAAAGTAGTAAAAATAAGCACATATAAAATCACATGTATCTCCTCTATCTCTATATCCATTTGAATAACATATCACAAAATCATATAAATTAAGAAAATTATATAAATTAAGAAATTGTATATGTAAAAGTGAATCGTTCATTATTTATTTAAATATTACCCATCCTCGAGGTCCATGGTGGCACCCCTTTCTACAACATTGACAATGACTGGGACGAGGCACTTCTCCACCATTTCAAGGATTGTATTCATTGTGAATTGACATAAAGACAATGTGTTGAAGTGCAAGCTAGCAATTTTCCTCTAAAGGCGCGAGGAAGTTGAAAGTTGTGGTGTTTAGGATAATTGGGGAAATTGGGGAAATTTGTCTTGAGGGCATGTTTGATCTTGAGGCTGTGAAAGTCATGTCATTTAGGATATTGGGGAAATTGATCTTGAGGGTATATATGATATTCTCAAGGTCACATGCTATCACACTTTGCATCGTACTAAACCATGATAAATTGAAGATGCAAGTCCCTCCACTGGCCTTGAGAGTTTATTACCGAGTCATACATTCGGTCCAAATTCACGACAAGTGATGAAAATAGTGGATCAACTTCAACATATTTTTTGTTCCTCTACAGCCAAAACTGGATCAGTTTCTAATCTATGGTTGCATTTCTTGCATTTCTTCATTCACGCTTCTCCTTCAGAATGAATATTTGATTAAGTTATATTGACAATTGCCAATCCATGTTTCACTTAAAATAAAAATAGTATCATGAACAATAATAATTTCAACGGAGTAGATGAGCCTATATTCAAGCACAAGCATTCTAGCCCTTGTAAGTCCTTTTTATTTGTTCTTCATTATCTCTTCATTTTTCATTTTATGAATAGCCAGAGTTCTATTTTTTATATTTGCAACAAAAAGTGGGGAGATCAAATGAGAATAGAAACTTATTTTGGATTTTGGATCCTATTTGAAAGAGATGTATTCCTTTCTACAAAATTGCTCTCCATGGTTGGATCTAATTTTACATTCATGTAGTCATCTTTCGAAAGAAGACACTCACTTGCATCTCTAAAACATTTTTCTATTATTTTGTGTTACATATGAATGGTAGGTAGTTCACAAAGTATACCTGCTAATAGCTATTTGATTGGAGTGTCCTGGAGCCATTCCAAATTTCCTTCAGCTGGCGAACACCACCACTTGGATTTTGCATAGCTTTGTACCTATGAAATCTAAATAAAATTCACCTAAAACTAATGTAGCAGAGTCCAGATAGATGAAGATCAATCCAAGAGACCTTCAAAATATTTGCACAATGGAGATCTTCACAGCCAACATAATCAATTCCTTCAAACGCCTAAAATAGAGGAACTTTATGCTCTCATCAGTTCTTTGTTTGAGAGTTGTTCAAAGCTAATAAACATGAAATCTAAGATTCCTAATCTCTCACCCAATATACTTGTGCGGATGGTTGCCAACAAGAGAATATTGGGAGGACCTCATAATTCAAAGGACTTACAAGAAGGGAATGGTAGAAGAAACACTCTACTTGTATGCATGATGTAATTGCAGTCCCTGATTACCTGTCATTTCTCAAGTGGCTCTATGTGTTGTGACAATCAAATGGGCACCTATGGTAAAGTTGTTGTAGCATTGATCAAATTATCTTTAATATAGTATCATACTAGTTGAGTATTATTTCACTTTCATCACATGATTACAACGCAGTCTTATTTTTATAGGTGACCTCTCTTTTGTAATCCACAATTACTCTTTCAACTTTTCTTTTAGCCTTACAAAAACTTGAGTTCAAAACCTCTATGTTAATAGATTTATCCCATTTCATATTGATATAAAAATGACGCAAACAATAAAATGACATACAGATAGGATCTTGTGTACTTTTAGTTTGATGCGACATTATATTATTTATTATGTTGACATGTATTTGGTTATTTGCTAAAGCTTTCCACACTACTTGTTAACCAAATATAGAATAATTTTTTTTGTACTTCTTTTCGGACATAACTTCTCGAGAGCTAACATGCTTATGATTTTGCACTATGGAAACTACGCTTTCGAATCCCAAGATGCTCCATATCCATGTCCAGGGATCTGTTGTTGTGGTGTAGCACTCTGTATGAGAGATGCTCACCATATTGAGCATCAATGACTACTATATCAATGTTGTGGGTGTGGGAAAAGACACAGCTGGTGAGATCCAGTTGTTGATATGTGGTTTAGGGTGATCTCAGGAGTGAATCACCCCTTATCAACATTAGCTTCTTGCTCCTCTTTAACTTTTTCTTCATTCCTTGTAGATGAAATCAATATAGTAGATTTTTGAAGGAATAGCACACAACTTTTGCACCAATATAAACAAGTGCCATTGTTGACATTTCATTCAAATTCCTAGATCTAGTATTAAATATTTAATACCTACAACCAACAAAAACCATATGTATTATTACTAGTAATAAAGGGAAGTACAAAGCTCCCAAACATACACAGAGCAAAATTTTGTGAGCCTTACAATTCAAAAGTTCAACGACTTTTTAAAATAGAATACCGATCTGAAATCCCCTGCCCGAAGAATGAATGCTCAAGATTCTAAATGATTAACAACACACTCCCGATGCATGAACTCATAACATTAATCGTGTTAAAAGTAAATCTTGAGAGTTGTTGTGGAATAGTTGAGATAACTGAACCATATCTTTGGACATTATCATAGAGGGCCAACAATGGAATGACAACAAGTTTCAAGTTTTGGGACCTGCAAAGTATTCCCTATTAGATAGATGAACTGTGAAGAGTTTCTTACATTCCTTTGGTCTTGTTATATGTGATGGGCAGTAAGGATACATCATTATCTCTAAATTAGGTCTCCACCACATGACAACACACTCTCCAATCTACCAATCTGGCTGAAGAGCACTATAATTTGCAGTAACTTGGCAGTTTCCGCTTCAACCCTTCAGTTTTATTTCTTCCTTTTGGGGTCATTTGTGCCAAATATGTAGCTTGACAGAGGACACACATTTACCACTGGTCAAGACAACATTCTTGTTTCTTTCTCATTCGAAAAAAAATAATGGAGCAAAAGGAGCGGGACATATTATCTACTGTGCAAAGTCCTGGTCTTTAAACAATAGCCCAAATAATACTATAAATGCTAACTAATGCATTTAGTAGCGATTTGAAGACACTCAAAAAGGTCAAAAAGGTCTGGAGACTAGGAGGTTTAGTGCTCTGCTACTTCTCTGTCATTTTTTTTATGATTAATTAAATGATTTAGACCAGTACTAAATACTATATTAATTTTTTTTAAATAAATCAATCATAAAAATTCTGAAGAGGCATTGGTTGAATTTAAAAATATTAATCACCAGTTAATAACAGTGATTACAATAACATTTAACCTACTATAAATACTTTTAAAAAACATGTTTTCTATTTTCTATACTATAAATTATTATAATTAAATATTAACTTTAAGTAGTTTTAACATAATTTTTTAGGAAATATGAATCTAATTTTTAGATAGATATCTCATTACCGAAGAAGAGGAGAAAGGCACTACGAAAAAATCTTCATTCTTTAATTTTCTATGTTGTGCCATAGATCCTCATCGGCTACACTACTATAGGATACTTATAGGCTGCAACCATACATATTGCCTATTGTGTTTTGTCAGCTACTAAGTCATTATAATCCGCTCTGTTTTCAAATACAAACAAGTACGTAGCGCGTGGGGAATGGTTTCCCAATTGGCAAGATGATAGAGTGGCCTGAAATTATTATTTTTAAATGTTTGGTGTGGTTCCCAGTGATGGAATTTTTATTGGTGGTCTGAAAAGGCATGTCACATGCTGATTGGCAGAATGGCATGCTAGAGGCATGTGTACGGTCCCCGCTGTCCTGCCACATGGATTTTCACAAACAATATAAAGCTAAACGAAATTTCTATGTCAAGGTGTAACGCCCCGCCAAGGGATCCAAAAGAATTAACCTAAAGTTTCACTAAGTTTGCTAAACATTTTTTTTTTTTTTTAAAGTAAGAATGTATAACATACACATCAAACACATAGTAGCGGAAGCAATAACATGTAATCATCGACAAACATACATTGCAAGTTACATTTCTTAAAGATCCCAAGACGTTGAGTCACATTTAAATTTAATTAAATCTAAGTCTAACAACTATCACATACATATGAAAGAATAATCAGAAAGTCCCATGTCCATAATATACATTTGTTCCGAATGCCTCTCGGCAAATTAATTCGGAATGCTCAATCATCCACTGTACAAGTCACAGGGTATGAAAGGCTTAAAAGAATATACATATGTAAAGATAAAGATACAACATCCTCAAATCCATGATACAAAGTATAGTAGAAATATATGAAACTATTCACCATACATGATACATCCATACATCCATAATGATAAAACATCTATCATAAAATCTAACCATCCATCATAATAATCCAAGAACATAGTAAAGATGAAAGCCAATCACGAAAACTCCAGCCATGGTGACCACGGAACGGATCTCAATGGTAAGAGTAAAAAGCACTACCACCCGACCGAGTGGAACCTAAATGGTCCACTCCCACCGCGCTGAGGAGATAGTCTCAAGTCCCAAACAAGGTATCAAAACACAAAACACAAGTACTCTCTAAGTCTGGAAATCTTAAAAGTATACTAACTCAAGGGTTCCAACATAGATAGACATCTAGACCTAGAGGCACCACAAAGACACGTAGGAAACCTAGTATGCAAGCGGGAAAGTGTCATCGCAAAAGTCACGTAGAAGTTACCCGAGCAATCCCTTAGGAATCCCGGGTCCCTACTGATCCCTACGGCCACTAGTATCCTCTCGTACTGACAAGGCATACTATGGAATGCAAGGTCGTAACCAAGCGTTCTCTCTACCCCATCCTAGTATGTACTAGCACTCAAGGCATGGGAGAGAACATACAATTATCTTGTTAGGTTCATTTTCCCTTATTTAGTGTAAATGTTTTCACTTATTAAAACAACTTACAATGGGTTACTCCAGGCAGCCTCTTAGGGCCCCGATCCCCATTGCAAGCCACTTCCCGACACTACACATAGATAACCTACCCTAGGCTCATGAAATCACGAATCAAAGAATCATAATAAAATCACCTCAGTCCTATACAAGCAACTGAAAAACATCATAAAAAGATAAGCCACAAAATTACATCAGTTCTTCATGAGCAACAGATAATATCAAATAGTAAACATATGATCACGACAGTTCTCTATCAGCAACTAAAGGCATCAATGATAAATCACAAAATCCAATGGTTCTCCAATGAGCAACCAGAAAGTATCCCAATAGTAAATTACAATACTAATCGAAGACTCCAAAATGGTCAAGTCAAAACATGACATAATCAAGAACATAACAAACACTTCAGTCCTCTCAAGCGACCGAAAAGCAATCCAAGTATAACTGATCCAGACTCAAAAATGGTTATCAAATATAACTGATCAAGACTCAAAAATGGTTAAGTTAGGTATCTCAAATACATACACCTTGGCTTCACACAAGGAAATTGGAAAGCAATAACAAACAGTAAATGCAATCATGTCATAGAGCACTTCATCACATTACCATGGTCGGGTTAAGAAAGATCGAGACCAAATCATCATGACATCACATTCACAACCCCGAACCTCTGGAAACAACCTAAGATTGGTCAAAGCTAAGCCAACCCCCAAAAATCACAAATAATAGACAACGTATAGAAACATCAAAGTCTCATAGATTGGATTTGTTTTTTTGAAAAATATTGTTGATTTAAACAATAAGGTTTCAGTTTCAATATTGTCAAACCTAAATAAGATTAATTAATGATACATAAAGAATCATATGATATTTATTAATAATTTATTTATTTATAAAATCATTAATAAATAATATAATTTCAATATAATTTAAAATTTAATAAATTTTAAATTAACTAATAATAATATTAAATAAAATAATTATATTTAAAACGATTTTTTTTTAAAATGATTTTTAAAAAAAAGAAATCGTATTACTATTAAAAGAAACGGCATTTTTTTTTAAGGCCCGCCGGCCTGCCGTCCACCTGCTGCGGCAGCGTGGGGAAGGGTGTGGGGCGTGGGAAGTGGTGGCCCCGCCCCACCCAAATATATATATTATTATTATTATTATTATTTATTTTTATTTTATATATATATATATATAATCTCTAATTTCATTTTTAAATAAATGTATAAAATAAATTAATTTTATTTTAAATTAGATTTATTTAATTTTATTAAAACAATATATATATATATATAATAAATAATGTTTATTTTAAATTTAGTTTTATTAAATTTTCATTAAGACAATATCCTCCAAGGAAAATATATATATAATATATATATATATATATATATATATATTTTTTTAAAACTTAGAACTTTCAATTTTACATTCAAAACCCTTACTCATTTAAATCTTAATTTTTTTATCTAGAAAACAAGGGTTCTAATAACTCTTCCAGTCTCCATGAATACAAAAATTATTGACGAACAATTAATGAATTCACAATATTGAAAGGTTAAAACTTTCATCATAGAGAAATCAGATTTACAAACTCCAGACACAAAGAAGACAGGAAAGGATATTTGCGTAATAAATCGATAATCAATAACACAAGATCCTACCTGATCCTGATGCTATTATGCAATCTCCAGGAACTGTAAGAGAATTTGCTCCTCTCAATAACCTTCTTCTGGAAAACTTTCTTGGTATCAGCCTTCTAAAATTCGCTTCCAAAAGTAGTCTCCCCAAAAATTCCCGTCCAAATTCGTGTGTGTCAAAAATGAACCCCCAAAGTTGTAATAAGAAGTTTTCTCCTCAAATCGGGGCACTAATTGTGCGTTCACCCAAGAAGACTCTTTGCACAACTGAGTTAACTCCCAAATTAACCTTTATTATCTTTTCTTTTAATTTGCATTCATCTTTTATGCACATTAAGTTGATTTATTAAATAACTTTATTTAATATTCTACTTGACTTCTATTTTAAATTAATTTATTACTTTAATCTCATGTGCACTTTATGAAATTAAAATAATGTTATTAATTTCTATTATTTAATCTTTTAATTTAATTCTCAAATTTAAACTCATGCTTAGATCATGCGATCTAGAATTCTTAATAATTTTATATCTTTCAACTTTTAATTTATTTTAGAACTTAATTGATAACATATTTAATTAATTTAATTAACAATAATATTTAGCATTTATTTAAAAATGAACTCTAAATATATTATTATTAAATTAAATAAATATTATCCTGTTCTAAATTTATCTTTGAACTTTAATCTCCAAATTTAGTTCTTTTATTTAATTAATTTCTCAATTAATTAAATATTAAAGATATCAAGATAATTCTCTATTAAATTAAATCATTAATTAATCTTTTTAATTAATTTCTTTTATTTTAAACTTATGCACGCATCATGCAATGTAGAATCTTTTTAATAATTTAATATCTTTTCCACTTCTTAATTCATTTTAGAAACTTAATTAATAAAATATTTATTAATTCAATTAATAATAATATTTAGCATTTATTTAAAAATGAACTCTAAATATTTTATTATTAAATTAAATAAATATTATCACGTTCTAAATTTAAACTTTTAACTTTTATCACCAAATTTAATTCTTTTTATTTAATTAATTTCTCAATTAATTAAATATTAAAATGTCATAATAATTTTTCCATTAAATTAAATCATTAATTAATCTTTTAATTAGACTTAATTAATAAAAGTTACACCAAAGACTCATAAAGCAACATACGAAAACCCATCAGTGCAAAGCACATACTAAATCAAACAAAATGGTTATAATCCCGAAATTACATCATTTGATGCATTCAGAGGGTACTTAACTCAGATACTTGTCCTAATTATCAATTAGGACAATTGGCTAAAGGGTTTAGGATTTGGACTTAAGAGTTTATCTCCCCTCTCTTACCATTGAGACAATGCGATAGGGTACGCTCATCTTGGCAATTCAAGAAAGTCGATACCCAGTACCTGCAACCTGCATAAAAATCCACGCATGTACAAACACAATATTCTAAGCTAAACAGACAATGGCAGGAAGTGGTGCATCGTGTAGATCCCGACTAGCAGGTGACTACAACTCCCTTCCTTAACCACATCAGAAACACCATACATAAATAAAACAAACACGCACACCATACACATGCAATATGGGGTAAGTATCCAGAAGAAAGCACGTGTGATAATAAACCATCTAACTAATCGTCATCGATAACTGAAAATATTGAATAATCATCATACATGCATGAAATATAGAGTACCAAGTAATCTCATCATATAATAAACTGAGTGTAAACCAACATCTGATAATCTCTAAAATAATAATACTAATCATCAAACATAAGTTGGCCTAAAAGAGTTTGGCAATGAAGACTGAAATGCGACTTAGGGGCAGGCACTACACAAGGCGAACGAATTTGTTGTACTGAGAACTAAACTGATAAATATTATCTAATCTCAAACCATTTCAATTATGATATTGTCCTTAAATTTTAGAGTGCCTCCTATAATCATGGATCTATATCCTCATAGTGTTCGTACTATTTTTTAAGATTACAGTGCTTTGTTTTAAAGATTTTTTGAGAAATGGGCAATGCAATATCGGTTGGGTGAAGATCATGAAGCTAGACGAACAAGCAACGAAGGTGAAGACGCCTCCGTAGATCGAATCTTGAAGGATTATCCAGGCCATGTAGTCTTGCTTTCGGACTCTGTTCATCTTGTGGGAGTTAAAGGAAATCCTTTAGATGGATCTGTGAGTTTTAAGGCTAAGCAACACTATTTTCTTGTAGAATTACGTGTCACGTAGGGTTCATTCTAGCATGAAGTTGGATGCAAAGTCTAGGGTGGAACATTTGCTTTTGGCTTGCAGGTCTATTTCTGATATCTCTGTGATGAAATATCAGTCGTCTGACTTTGTTGCTCCTATTGAGAATAGAGGCTTACGGCTTAAAGTGTGTCTCACTAGAGTTTAGCTCCATAAAATGATGGCCGAGAGTCAGGATAGGGTAGTTCGGAGACAACAGAGAAAATATTACAGACTTATTTTGAGCATGCTCATCGATGGAAAAGGAAGAGACCTATAAAGTAGCGGTTAAAACTACAACAGTAAATAGTGACGTCAATAGAAAAGATTCCAAAAATAATGAACGATAAGCATTTAATTTCATGGCACCGGCTACGGTGCAACTTATTTGCACCATGCCATTTATTTCCCATCAGTCTCCCTGCATTCTCTGTCGTACGGTCAGCGATCTCCTCCTCTAACATGCATGCTTCCTCTCTCTCATAGTACTGTCAGGGTTTAATCTTATTGTGAAATTTTTTATATATATTATCATCTGTATAAATTTAAAGTTTTTGCTTTAACAACATAAAAGTATTATAGTTTATAAATTTTTTTAAGGTTTAATATATATATTTTTATTATTTTAAATATTTTTTTATAATTAATTATTGTAATAGGTCATTATTATTATTAAATGATAAATTATTCTGATTATTTTGTTTTAAAAAAAATTAAAACTAAAAATGAAATATTTATTATTGATTAGAAATCATAGATTTTATTTAGTTAAAATGTTTTATGTTTGAAGTTATCATTTGTAAATTTTGAGATTAATCGTAGTGTAATTTTAATATCACAGGTCAACGAAACCAAACACATTAATTTTAATAGAATCCAAGTCAATAAATTTAAAAGTAAAATAATATAAATAATAATTATTATCTAACATTTAAAAATAAAAGTGATTATCTACAATGATTTAAAAAAAGATTATTTCTATTATTTTTTTATAAATAATTAATATAATTTAGTTTGATAATAATATTATGAAAGTTATTATTTTATAAAAAATAGTATATGAAGTTTAAATTAAAAGTGTAATTAGAAAATTTATTTACTCAAAAATCAAGCCATCACCTAGTGCTTATCATTGTTCCTTCTAACCTTACAAACATCTCACATCCCCACCACCTCATTACACAATATCATGGAATTGATGTGCACAAACTTGTAATTGCAGGAGACTATTCATAGTACCTCAATTTGAACAAGGTCAAATCTATTATATTATAAAATTGCTTTAAGTTATATACAAATGGGTACTAAAAGTATGATCAAATGGATACACACATGAACAAAGTCAATATATCTTTTGTTTGGTTAGTGACAAGTCATGGTGCTTGTATGTGGTTTAATTAATGGTGTAAGCATTTAGGTTTGAACTAAATTGATCTTTTTGAATATGCAAGCATTACTTATCAAGGTAATTGCTCTAAACAACTATGGTTTTATTAAACATGTAGGTTTGAACTAAAATGATCTTAGCATTTTTTTTTATCAATGTGGAGACAATGGTTGTAAAAATTAATTAGATTTTATTCAATGAATCTATCAATATATTTATCAAATGTATATACATTTAGACAAAGTTAATATAAGGTTTATTTGGTCAAGTTATTAAAACATAAGAAGACAGTAGTTAAGGTTATTATTTAATTGTTTTTAGATTTGATTGTGTATTTTTAAGGCATTAATGTTCTGAGTCACACTTCATATTCTATCATCGTAATGTTGAAGAGTTCAGAAATTATTAATAATCTATAATTTCTTGGAGTATTAATAAAGTATTATAAATAATTATAATAATCTAACATTTAAAATTATATCATTGTAAATAAAATTTACAAATGATAATTTCAAATAAAAAACCTTTTAACTAAATAAAATCTATGATTTCTAATCAATAATAAATATTTCATTTTTAGTTTTAAATTTAAAAAATAAAATAAAAATAATCATAATAATTTAACATTTAATAATAATAATGACCTATTACAATAATTAATTATTAAAAAATTGATAAAAATTAAAAATTAAACCTTCAAACAATTTATAAACTATAATACTTTTATATTGTTAAAGCAAAAACTTTAAATTTATACAGATGATAATATATATATAAAATTTCACAATAAGATTAAACCCTGACAGTACTACGAGAGAGAGGAAGCATGCATGTCAGAGGAGGACATGGCTGATAGTACGACAGAGAATGCAGGGAGACTGACGGGAAATAAACGGCACGGTGCAAATAAGTTGCACCGTAGCCGGTGCCTAATTTCATTATATATCTTAACATACTTATATGAAAATGTACGGAGTAATGGATGTACTAGTGCATGAATGTCTAATCACAGTGTACGCGACTGACTTGTCAAGAAGAAAATGAATGCCAGCATGTAAGCACTCATGGAAGTCAAGAGGACCCATGAGAAAGGCGTCGTATGGTGAAAATTGCTGGGGAAAATCAATGGATGAAATAGTTTTTATGGTCGTCCATGGCCTTTAGCGGAATTTTGACCTTTGATTTTAAAACTTAGCTCGTGAAGTTCATATAGGGAACGCCTCCAATGTAATTACAAAATTAAATCGTCCTTAATACAAATTCAAAATGGTAGCTTGACCCTCAATAATTCATTATGTGAGAAAAGTAAAAGTTCTAGGAAAGAAAGAATCTCATATTTAAGCATGCAAAAACCATCACATGTACTTACCCAAGATTGTGAAAATGAAGAAAAACCCTGCCGTAGAAGGCGTCACCCTTTTAGAGAGTTGCAGACCATAGAAACTAAGTAAAAAAGATGGAAGCAAAAACAATGTGCAATGAGGAAGGAAATCAAAAGTCTACTTTGCATTATGGCATAAAATGAATGTAATTCAACCACATTCCTTGACAGTTGTTTGTGGCAAACAATGTCATTTATTCACATATGCACAAAAAGTATGGAAGAAAATAGGTTTTGGGAAGAATTGTAGTGCTTGCCCTTAGTTCACATTTCTGCTATCATCGTCAAATTCTTTTAGGCTGATTTTGTGCATTGATAAGTTTTAGAGATACTGGATTTACAATATTATGATATTATTTCATGACTTGGATTAGTGATATATCAGTGATGATTACTTAGTTGATTTCATTTCATGTGTTGTTAATGATGTCTTGATGATTCCTAATTAGTAAATGTGTTTTCTTTTGTAACAATGTTAACATGATGTCGTTGATGATGATTATGTTGTATTGATAGAGATGCATTATTACAACTAAGCATTTATTTTAGATTGGTGATTTTTATACTTACCCCATACTTGCATGTGTATGGTGCGCGTATTTGTTTTATCTTTCTGTCTAACGTGTTTGATATGGTTAAGGGAGGGAGTCGTAGTCACGTGCTAGTCGGGGTCTACACGATGCACCACTCCCTGCCATTGCCTATTTAGATTAGATATATATTATATACATGTACATGCTCGTCTTTTATGCAGGATGCAGGTACTGGGCATCGACTTCCCTGATTGCCAGGATGAGCGTGCCCTATTAAAAATACTCAAATGGTGAGAATGGGAAGAGAATGATCAGGTCCAATCCTAGCCATAGCCTATAATACTTGTCCCGCAAAGAGGACTTGTAACAAATTGTCTACCCTTTTTAAAACCCGTGAGTATTTTGTGCATATGTTGTTTTGTGAGTCTTTGATGAATTTCTATTAATTAAGTCTAATTAAAAGATTAAATTAATGATTTAATTTAATGGAAAATTATTATGACATTTCGAATATTTAATTATATTTAATTAATTAAGAAATTAATTAAATAAAAGAATGGAATTCGAAGATAAAAGTGATAAGAATAAAATTAGAACGTGATAATATTAATTTAATTTAATAATAATATATTTAGAGTTCATTTTTAAATAAATGCTAAATATTATTGTTATTTAAGTTAATAAATAATTATCAAATTAAAACGTTCAAAAAAAATTAAGAAGTTAAAAGAACTTAAATTATGAAAAAGATTTAAGTTTGCATGAATGGGTTTAAAATATAAAAAATTAATTAAAAAGATAAAATATGTGAACTTAATAAAGATATTTTAATAATGTGAACATTAGATTTAAAAGTTAATAAATTAACTTAAAAATGAAGACAAGTGGAAAAATAGAATAAAGTAATTAAATAATTCCTTTGACGTGCATGAAAGGAATAATAAAATAATAATTTTAATTAAAAAAAAATTAATTGTGCATGAAAGAATCAATTAAATAAAATAATTGTAATTTTAGAGTTGTGGAGATAGAAACCCTAATACGGTTATTAAAGTTTTTATTAGAGGGTTTTCAGGTCATTATCACACACACAGGTTTCAGGGAACACACTTTTGGAAGAAGAAACAAAGAAATCTTTGGAAGCTTTGAAGGGTTTGGATTAGCAAGGGTTTCAACAGATTGTTAGCATCAAATCAAGGTAGGGTTTGTGAACCAATGTAGAAATACTTTCGGGTCTATGTCTTCTTCGTGGTTGTTGAAAATTGCTTTCTCAAATTTTATTAAATGAATCTTGCTACCTTTCTTCTGAATCTTTTGCTATTTGATTTCTTCTGGGAATCGAGATTGAAAAAAACTATTTAGATAACCTCGTTCTACAATTGAAAGAAATTAGTATTAAATTGGGTTTTGGGTTTTGGATAAAAATGGAATTAAGAAATTTAAAGTTGGAAAGGGTTTGTTTGTAGATCGAAAATTCGATTGGTTCAACTTAATTTTTCCTTCCAAATTTTAAATGGCAATCATTTTTATTTTTTTTAAGTTATATTATTGAGGGGGGGCATTGTTTTTGGATTAAAATTTTATTAAAAATAAAGTTTTAAATTATATATATATGGTTAATAGAAATTCTTCAATCAGACCATATTTGCAAAATACGTTTTATATATATATATATATATAATTAAAATTTAATTGTAATGGTGGAGGGGTGAAATGGGTTTTGTTTTGTATATATTTTTAAAAATAATAATAATAATAATAATATATAATATATATTACAAGTGGGGCAGAGCCACCGCTTCCCATGCCCTACCTTTTTCTCTCTGCCCGCGTCGCAGCAAGTACTGCCACGGCAGCAGTACCGTTGTGACAACAGGTAGTGCTAACGCAACAGTACCCTGCTGCAGCAGACCACAGTCTGCAGGCTGACGGGGCTAAAATGCTTTAGTTAATGCATTTTGTATTTTAAAAAAAATTGTTTATAATTTTTTTTAATATAAAATTTAATTAATATTTAAATATGATTTTGAATTAATATTTTATTAAAAATAGATTATGGTTAATACATTTTGTGAAATGTTATAGTATTCAAATTGTAATTAATTTTAATAATTGATTATCAAAGTTATTAAAGTTAATTTATAATGAATTTAAATTATTAATTATTAATATTGTTAATAAATTCTATTAATATATATTAATAATTAATTAAATATTATTGATATACTTTAATATTTAATAATTAACTTAACTAAAAATTAGTTTAATTAAAGTTAATTAATAATGGATATTATTTGATAAAACTATAGAATTAGATTATTGAATTAATGGAAGTATTGTTGCGAGTTTAATTAGTGATATTAAAAATTTATAATTAATGATTTTGATAAAGTCGTAATTGTTTTATTTAAAATCATTAAGGATCATTTTTTTATAACTTATAAATTTGCCATTTGTAGAAATTTTTTTTGTTACTATTCGCCATTCGTAGATTTGCCACTAAAGTTATGGTCAACATGTTGTAACCCTAAAACAGCATAAAATACTTGTATAAATGGGTTTAGGGTTAGGTATTTTTCATTATGTTGTGATGCGAAATTGGTTCTTGCGGCAATATTGAGTTGTAAGGGATTACGGATTGTAATCAGGTTGTAATCACTAGATTGTAATAAGATCAGACTTGTTGTTTGGTGGACGTAGCCCAGGGATTGGGTGAACCACGTTAAATCTTGGTGCCTTGTGTTCATTTCTATGTGATCTATTATTTTTTGTTATTGGTTATATTTGCATGTAGTTTTTATTTCTGTTCGTGGTTTATCCTAACAATTTGTTTTTATAAGGTTTTCTATTTTTTTTATGATTCAGGATTATTTTGGCAATATATGTTGCTTTTGTTTACTATCTATCTACTAGAAAGGCAAGGGTTGTTGTTACACCAAAAGATCAACCTTTTAATGCCTAATACAACCAATAGTCTTATAAAACCACGGGATCCAATTAAACCATGTCGTGAATCTTGTGAGGGATGTTGGCCCACCAATGATCCCCCTTCCAACATCACTTGTCATTGCCTACGACTTTCAAAACTATGGCCAAGCCCTAATACCAATTGTTAGAAAAGATAAGGTTACCATTGCACCAAAAGATCAACCTTTCAATTCTCGATACAACCAATTGTCATGAATCCTGTGAGGGACGTTGGCCCACTACCAATGATCCCCCTCCTAGCATCACTCGTCGTGGCCTGTGAAATTCAAAAATGTGACCAAGCCCTGATACCAATTGTTAGAAAAGACAAGGTTGCCATTGTTCTTTTGTGGACACCGTTTGATGCTTCATTTATCTGTTATCTTCTTGGTGTAGGTTTCCAGTCCCATAGACCCATTTTGTGGTCTTTTGTTGCACATTAATAAAATTATCATATCATATTTGATCTTATCTTATCTTATAGAACCACAAGAGGCGGTTAAGCCATGTTGTGAATTCTGCAAGGGACACTAGCCCACTATCAACACTATCAAGGATTGTTATCTCTTCCAAACCATCTGCATCCTCTTTTCTTCATATCTGGTTCATTTTCCATAAATGTAATGAGAATCACTTTTTCTTCATTTTTTTCATGATCATGTGTCATGTTCTACGTCAATTCTATCTTATCATGTGATTCCCTTGATGTCATTTAGTCCCTACATGAGACTCAATGCCCTAGCATTTGTACTATTTTTATTTGATTATATATTCAAGATACTATGTTTTATTTGTTTAAACTCTATGCTTTGATTGTTTTACTTCTAACTTCCATCGATGATAATCATAATTTAATTGTTTTGGGGCAATATCGACATGGTTGGATGTCACTTGTTTCATTTGATGTGGACTCGTATTATCCAAACACTTTTTTATTAGAGATTTTGTTATTCTTTTAATTTTATATTGTTATTACTTGAAACTGATAAATGGGGACAAAGTAATGGATCCAACTTGATACAAATACAACACTAGAATAAGATATATTTATTCTCATTGCTCTAAAAATAGGTGGATAGGATTCAAGATGAGTGAATTTTGGAATGGTGGAGAATAATACAACTACACAAGTGTAGTGATCCCACTTGGATCACGAAAAATAACCTTAAAAGGAAACACTATTAAAGTCATATACTTGTATAGATTTTTTGTTTTTTGAACTTAGTTTATTGTATATTTAGTTAGAAGATTTTAGCTATAGGATCTTTTCCATCCAAAATATAAAAGCAAAAGTGAAAGTCAATCAAGCTCTTTTGTCCATACGGAACAAGAAAAGGTATTGTTGCTATTGACTTGACATATTATGACCAAACAAGTCCTAAGTTGTTCTATAATAAGAACACATATTTTTACAAGTTAGCATTAATGTTGCCATTTTTCAAGAATTAATTATATGTTTGCACCTTGCCTCCTCATGCTCAAAATCTCAAGGAAAACAATCCATAAGTGATATTGTGTATGCCAATTTTCTTAGTTTTTTTAGTTTCATTTGAGTTTTATTTAAGTTAGCACAAAGTGTCAATATTTATAGCTCGTAGGAACACCTTGGTTACAAAAAAAGACCTTGCAAGTCCCTTAATAGTAAGGACAATAGATCCTACCCTTGCTTCTATTTCATATGCCTTTGCTTATGGTGCTTATGGGTCTCCTATTGGAATCAACAAAAGAGAACATTCTAATCATCCCTACTATTATAAGGGTGGGCCCTACAATTATATGGAACATACCTATTGTTTTTCTATTATTTATTTCCTTTTAAATGAAATTAAAAAATAACAACTTTCCCATATAGTCTTCCTTAAAATTTAAACGTACTTTGAAAATTGTTGAAATTTTATATAGTAGATATGAAAGGTCATTTCTTTATGTAGCTTTATGGAGTCTTTGCACTATGAGAAAATAGTTAGTGCAAATGAAAATGTGGAAAAGTGAAAATGAGGGGACAAGAAGAAACCAAGCAAAGAGGACATGATCTATACCAAATACATCAAAGAATTCAAGATTTGCAAGGTAAATAACTACATCAAAACCCTATCACATGCCCATAAACATTTCCTAAATAACAAAATTTTGCCTCTAGGACATTGTTTCCTTTGAAATGAGATTTTTACTAAAAAATCTATCCATTTCATTAGTGTTATTAGATTTTTACAATGTATCAAAATTCAATTAAGTAACTTTTGATTTTGATTGTGTATTTTAGAATCAACATTTTAGATTATACCATGTGATCCATTATCAACATTTTATTTCATACTATGTGATCAATTTTATCAATGTGTAAGAGAGTTGTTGTTTTTGTTTTAAAATAAAATCTCATCTTCCTTTTCTATATCAAATTCAATTTGGAGTGACTAGTTATATTCTTGTTGTATTTCATGGAAAGTGAAACTAAGAGTTGTTTTGTTGAGTCATTTTTAGACAAGTATGCTGAGCTTTACCATGCAATAGATATATAAAATTACTATAATAAAATCTAATGTGTTCCATGTCCACGCATTTCATCTATCTATTCATACATTTTCAATAGTCAATGCCTCTTCTCTAGCGTTTTTGCACAATACTTTGCAAAGTTAGTGTCCCATTGATTTATGTGTGTCATGTTGCATAAAAGGAATACAATAGTATTCTAATTATTTTTCTTATAGTCATATTTTCTTAAGAAGACTAATTTTTAGATTATGTTACATTATATATGTATGTTATAATTCACCACATTTCTCTACTCAACAAGATTTATTGATGATAATCTTCAATTTAATTATTTTTTTCAATTAGAGAAGGAGATGAGTGGAAGACTACCTTCAAGACCAAGGAAGGATTGTACAAGTGGGTACTAAAGAAATTTCTAGGCAAGTTTGTCACCATTTTCCTAGATGATATTTTGATCTTAGTAAGACATTGTAGGAGCATTTGATGCATATTCATAGGGTGTTTGACAAGTTGAAGGATGAAAAGTTATTGATAAATCTAAAGAAGTGCAGTTTTGTGAAGGAGTTGGTGTGCTTGGGATTTGTAGTTTCAGTAGAAGGTCTAAAAATGGACCCTGAGAAAGTGAAGGCTATCCTTGAATGGCCTACTCTGAGGAGTGCAACTGAGGTAAGATCTTTTAATAGAGTGGCTAGTTTTTACAAAAAAATTAACAAAGGTTTTAGTAGTATTTATGGACCATTGACTAAAACAGTAAGATGGGATAGGAAAGAATTTAAGTTAACTGTAGGAGCAGATAAGAGTTTATTTCTATTGAAACAATAAGTTATAAAATAACCTATTTTAGCACTTCTAGATTTTAATAAGGTGTTCCAAGTAAACTATGATGCTAGTGGTACTGCAATAGGAGCTATTTTGAGTGAAGAAGGTAGACCTATTGCTTATTTCAATGAGAAATTGCATGATGCAAAAAGAAAACAATATGTTTACGATAACAAATTTTATGCTTTAGTTTAAGCATTGAAGAAGTGGAGACACTATCTTCTTCCTAAGGAGTTTGTTTTGTATACTAATCATCAAGCTTTACAATATTTGAATATTCAAGGAAAATTCAATCAAAGACATTTCAATTGGGTAAGTTTTTGCAAAGTTATACATTTTTTTTGAAACACAAGAGTGGAAAGTCTAATAGAGTTGTAGATGCTCTTAGTAGTAGACAATTTTTGTTGATAGAGATGTAGATTGAGGTGGTTGGGTTCAAGGAGCTCAAAAAATTGTATCCAGAGGATCCATATTTTGGTGAAGCTTGGAAAGTTTGTACATAACCTATTGCACTTAATAAGACAAAATGGTTGGATTTCATAATCCAAGATGGTATTTTGTTCAAAGGAAGTTAGTTGTGCATTCCTAGAAGTTCTATGAGAGAAAATTGTATCAAGTAGAAGTATAGTTGAGGATCAATTGGACATTTTGGTAGAGACAAAAGCATTACTTTGGTTGTTGAGAATTATTACTAGCCATAGTTGCAGTAAGATGTCAAGAAATTTGTACAGATTTGTCGAGTATGTCAGATGGCAAAAGGAGTGAAACAGAATACGAGATTGTATCGACCATTACCTATACCCAAGAAGCCATGGAAAGATGTCAACATGGATTTTGTTCTTCATTTACTGACGACACATAGAAGGCATGATTAAATATTTGTGGTGGTTGATAGATTTTCAAAAATGGAAAATTTCATTCCTTGGAAGATAACTAGTGATGATGTTCATGTGGCAGAGTTATTATTTAGACAAGTGGTGAGACTAAATGGTCTTCCAAAGAGCATAGTTGCATACTGAGAGACCAAGTTTTTTGGGTATTTCTAGTGTACATTGTGGAAGAAGTTGAAGACAAATTTGAAGTTCAGTCTGTCACATCATCCACAAACTAATACACAAATCCATGTAGTATCCATGACCATTAGCTAAAGTGGGCAATGACACGAGAATAGAATTGAGAGAAGAACATAGAAAATTAGGTAGGGACCTAATTGGCGGTAATGGAGTGTAATAATTGTTCATCATATTTGGTTGATGAAGAGATGTAGTAATAGGGTGCACATTTGTATGAGATGACGATGGTGGAACATTAGTTAAAGAAGCCATAGAATACCCATTTGCATGAGACGATTGTTGATATCTAAGCATGTGATTGCCTATTAGTGTTGAAACACTTAGCCATTTACTAGGAAAGGATAAATGATCATCAATGCGACAAAGTCATCTAGTGAATGCCAAACTTATATAAGGACTTGTTTATTCTGCATTACATGTCGAGAAAGTCAATGATTGTCGAGTACCCTAGTTGAGACCAAGCGCATATGTAAGTTGAGCTATTATAGTAGAGACAGAGTAAATTGAAAAGATAGTTTTAGCCAAGAAAACAGAGAACATGTATATAGAAGTTGAGTGTTGGTATGAATGTTAGTGATGATCGAGTGTCGACACATTTAGATGTCGAGCAGTTCAGTTTTGTCATATGAGTTTCTAATTGCACAAACAACTATGTAAATAACTTTTTCTAACTTCTATATGATATTTAATGTTTGTAGAGGTAGTTAAAATGGAGATTGTGTGTCATCATAGAAGGTAATGATCTCGAGGAATGCAAATCAACCAACCAAGAAATTAGAAAGAAACGAAAAAAGGGATGTCCTAAGTGGCAAAATGGGTGAATCACAATAGTTAATTCCTACCTAACCCTAGCTCACCTAAGTCTTCTTAAGGAGGGCAAACCCTAAAGAGTTTGTATACGCAGATGAGAAGAGAAGGGTTGAAAAGTGCAGAGAGAGCATTCATGGTGACTAAGGAGGTTGTGAAAGAAAAATGAATTGAAGAATCAGTTAGAGAGAATAGAGCAGAGCAGTTAAAGGATAGAAGAGATACATTTGATCAAGAAGATCAAGTACACATCAAGAAAGATGAGATCTGATATCTAGCAAAGAGATGCTAACGGAAGGATCAAGGTTGAAACATTCTAACAGGTGAATCAAAGAAAATCTCTTAACTAAGCAGTCTTAACAAGCTTTTGTAAATCCTTTAACAGGGTGCTAGTTTTATTTCAAGACTAAATTCTCTAACAAGGCGCACTTTTACCAGGGTGTTGAAATCCTTTAATAGGGTAAGATTTAACAATCTTTGTAAGTCTTTAACAAGGCAGATGTTTCACAAGGTAGATCATAGTTTATGATCAAACAATTGTAACCTTCATTGGATACACTTTACAATTGCAATAGTGAAGATTTGTGGGTGTCATCCCCACTCCAGTTTTACTTTCTCATTGGAAGGTTTTTGGGTAACAAACTCATTATGTTATGTGTTTTTTTTGTCTATTGCTATAGATGAACATGTGTAGCTAGCTATTTCAATTTACAAAATAAATTATGAGATGGATGTGTGGTGAATATTTTATAGTTAAAGTTTTGAAGTATTGATTCACACCCCTCCCCCTTTACATTCCCATTTTTAATTCCAAATGCATGCACAGATTCAAGAAATGGGCCATGGCTATCCAACCACAAAAACCAAATGTGGCTAGATGTATACCCCCACCCATGCCTAGAATACCCGCCAACTTTGTATTCTTTGTATTCTGCAACAGTAGAGTATTATGTCAAACTGTTATACAGTATGACAGAAAGGATCATTATGTCACATTGTCATTGGTATGAACGAAAGTATTAATAGATTTGCTTAAAATATAACATTATTGATGATTAAGAACATTTAATTTTTAGTATTAAGTGTTTTTATTATTCCTTAATTTTTTCATAATTATTATATTATAATATAATAATATCTAATTTAGTAATTTTAGAATATGTTATAGAAATTTTATCAATAATATTATTATTTGAATTTTTAAAAAAACTATAGTATGTCATAAATCTATGTATGATAATTTTAAAATTTCAAAAAAAATCATTAAAATTATATTTTAAGATAATCACAATATTATTATATATAATTTAAAATTAAGTATTTATACAATTTGACATGTAATCAATTTTAATTTTCTATAAATATAGAATGCAAAAATTAGGTGAATGACTAATATAAACACTTATCTTTAAAAATTGAAATTTATTTTTGAAGAGATGAAATAGATATACAATATTCAAAATTTATAACATTAGGTTTCCACAATGTGTAATGTAATTTTGATTGTGGATTCTATTATGTGTGTTTTTTTAGCATCGATGTTTTGGATCACACTCTATGATCTATCATCATCGTGATGAGAGGGAAGGATAGAAAGGAACGAAAAAAAGGAACTTTTTTTCCTTCCTATCTTTCTCTCCCATATGATGATGAGTCACATAGTGTGATCCCAAACATTGATGCTAAAAATCTCACACAATGGAACCACAAAAAAAATTATCTGTTCAAAATTATAATGATTTTTTTTTTTTTTTGTAAAACATAGAATAATCTAATTAAAGTAGTTTTGTACAAACACTTTGTCTCACAAAATCACCAAAATAGATTTTTACTAAGTGTAAAAATCAAACAAATTTCAAATGTACACAAATCTAATTTGTACAAATGTTGTTAAAATGAAAGTTTAAATTAAGTATAAAGATTTATATTTTAAAATTATATTAACTATAATAACAAATATTATTATGATTGCATTGAAGTACAATTTTAAATATATTTTAATAGACTGGTTTTAAACAAATCTAAATTATATATTATAAAGATACTAAATTATATATCAGATCATAATATAATTATTACTAAAAAATTTAAAATAAAAAAAAATTAAATTTAAATATATAAACTAATTTTTTTTTTAAAATTAAGTTACATTATTAAACAAATCCAAATAATATATTATAAAGATACTAAATTATATATCAGATCATAATATAATTATTACTAAAATTTTAAAAATAGTAAAAATTTAAATTTAAATATATAAACTTTTAAATATCAAGATTTTATTTATTTACAGAAGTGTTTAGAAGAAAAAGGGAACTATTCAACCTTATTCATAAATACCTTACAAATTCTTATGATATTTGCACGATAATTGATTTATTGAGTTATTGAGTATAGAGTTGGCAGATACAAAGTTGACAGGTATGGTCATAGTTGGTGGGAATGGTAAGGTATGGCATGGCATGAGGGCATGCATCCACCCACATTCAAATTTCGTGGCAAACTGATTGTCACATTCAGCAATTCCTACTACCGAACTAGCGCAAATAGAATTTGATATCATGTAATAGAAGACAACTACTCCCATAATCTACTCTCCTCACTTATATCCTAGCGATCAGCCTAAAGAAATCCAAAGAAATCCAGTATTGTATAGATCAATAATACGGAACTTCTCAAATTTCAAACTAGGGAAGAAGCGTGGAAATAAACATAATTCTAAACGTACCCAAAGAAATATGTAATCAATTACATAAACATGGAAGATGTGAAAAACACAATTTTTCTTTGTCTTAGAAACTAATATTTTCATGAGACACCTACAATTATTTTTTATTTAGAAACAATTCTTTCATTAGACACCTACAATTATTTTTTATTTAGAAACAATTCAATAGCCTGAAGTTTGGTGAGCTTTTCTTAAGAATGTAATTTTGTATATTAATTCTTGATTTCTTATTGGTGCACACAAAATTTGCTCATGTTTTAACTCTTTTTTAAAATAAGAAAAATAACAAAAAAATCGATGCCCAAAGTTGCTTAGTATTGTATTTACTTATTAACATTGTATTTAAATGTGCAATTGCCTTATATATATATGTATGTATGTATAATTAATGTTTTATATTTTATTTTTTGTTTTTATTTTTCTTTTTTTGATCCATAAACAGCCAATTTTGTTTTTTCTTTTTTAGTTTTATAAAACTATTTTAAAATTTAGAGAGTTCTTTAATTTAATTTTTTATAATTAAATGAAGAATAAATGAATGTTAATTTTTATATATTATAATTTTTAATTAAATTTGTTGTTTTTTTATTAAAGTTTATCAAAGGATATTTGCACTTGGTTCATTCAAGTAACTAAAAATATTATCTCATCATACAACATATTTTTCTTTCTTCTTATTGCAAACCTTTATACAAGATATTTTTCTTTCTTCTTATTGCAAACCTTGAATGACTTTGTTGGTGAATAATTTAAATGATAATTCATATATTAGATATTTTTTAATATTCAAATTTCTATAAATCAATCAAATAGAAATAGATTTTCAATTGTATCTATTTAATCACTCTATTTTTTAGCATTTTAAGTTAATTTAAACATGAACGTATAATATTGAAAATAGATCTCTAGTATGGTTATGTAAATTTATTTTCTCATTTCAAGCTAATTTAAAGATGAATTCATAATATTGACTATATATTTCTTTTTCAGTCTTGCTTTCTATTTTAACAATAATAAATCAATTTTAACAATAATGAATCAAGAGATCTGACATAATATCATTTAACATTTAATTTCATGATAAGCCATGATATATTTACTAATTGATTTCTAAATATTGTTATCATTGTACAATTATAGTTTTGCCCTGTTTGAACTTTCACACGTGTAGTCACTAGTTTTAAAATATACAAGTTGTTTTAACTATTTTTCTATCTAATTGCTCTACATATTTCAGAATCTTAAATATGACTAATCTTTGTCATTAAATCCAAAAATATGTCCATCATATGTATACTATTTATACATAAGTTATTTTAACTATTCTTCTATCTAGTTGCACTACATATTTCAAAATCTTAAATATGACTAATCTTTATCATTAAATCCAAAAATATTTCCATCATATTTGTGTACTATTTGTGTACTATTTTTATCTTCATTAGAATTTAAAAGAGAGGTACTCCAGCTCATCGAGCTCACCAAGAGCTCTTGTTTTCTAAATAAATCATATTGACAACAGGTGACAAGTTGACAAGTACTCTTAAATTATCTGGGTAAGGAAACATCCAATTGGACAAGGAAAATTGTAAACCTACAAGGAGGAAACACATCTGGATGCGTATTCCATGTGTCCACTTATTAGCCAAGAATGGAAGCACGCCAGAATCTTTTTTAACCCTCTTATTAAGAATATTGACCATTAAATATAATAGACAATGCAACTTTTTTTATAGTTATTTTCTGCTATTACACGACACTAGTTAAAGACAGCAAAACAGTTTGACACGGTACTAATACTAATACCATTGTCTCCCATCAGTACTGAGCACAACAACTTTGTTTTCTACCTCTTGCACAAATATTAAATTTATTAATCAATAAAAGAAAAGAAAAAGAACTTTGAATGGCATTAGACTTAAAAAGCCGTATAACATTAAAGAAATGTTCTCCTGATGGTAATAGGACGGATTAGAGAAAGTCTGATATTTTAGGTCTCCTAAAAATAATCCTTGGAATGTCTCACAAAACACTCGTATTGGAAAGTCTGCTCCACATGCCCAAGGTGCTCAAAAGACAGCAAAACCTTGAAGTGATATATCATAATATAAAATATTGTACACCAATCACATCCAGTTGCATATAAAACTAAATATTTTTCTGTGATGAAGAATGTAAACAGTAAACTCTCACAGAAGATGAAATATTTTTCTCATTTTTGTCCCAAGTTAATGTTTGTCTGCTCAAAACAGCCGTGAAAATAGAGATTAAGGATTATTTTCTGTAATCAAATTTAATATGTTGTCACCAGAAGTTGGGAGATGTGTCCTATTAAATATGCTCAAACTATTACAGTGATGAACAAGTTACACAATGGAGATACAAACAATTGACTACTGTTATGATGTCAAGCTTTGGGGGTGAATATGATGAATTACTCCTGTCACCTAAACCCTAACCCAATTCCTTGGCCCATTATATAAGAGGCTGTCAATTCCCAACATCCAACCCAGCAGTCTATATTTTCAGATGAACTAATGAAAATAATGAATGACAAGCAATATCATATCAAATGTCTCCAAGCCACAAGCAAGACATAAACACATTCACAAGGCATATGCGCACACTGTAAATGGCCCGAGGATCTGCCCCTGCAATAATCAGCAGTTGTATCCATTTAAACTGGTCTCTGCTGCTCATATATTAGAGTGAATTAAATCACAGACTTCTTCAAAAGTTGAATCACAACTGAATAACGGAGGTTACAAGTAGCTGCCATAAAGGGCCTTCCATAGTTTAAAATCCTTCACTGCTCATTACGCATCTTGCAATGGTACATTCAATCCACATCAATTTAGTTAGCACCAACACATAAATATGAATAAACTAGACTGAATTTTAAAAAGAGCATGACACAGGCATCTAGTTATATTACACTATCCCCTCAAGGACACAAAAAATGTTATCTACAATGTACCACAGTAATCAAATAATGAGGCTTAGAGGTTGGGCTGTCGATGCATTTTACAATTTTAATAAATTGTGTTCACCACTTTATCCTGCAGATGCAAACTTTGATGTTACATGTAATCCCTCACTTTCACGTGATAACAAGGGTGCAGGAGGATAAGATTACAGTAATCACTGATAGCACCATGAAGCCCTAAATAGCAGATCCCTTCAATACAATTATTTTTCAATGCCTTGTTGTATATACTGAATAAGATCATAGCCTGCAGTCGTCCACTTGTTATATGCATCTAGGCATGTGTGTCGCATGAAATTTGCTGCTTCACGCTCACTCATCTCTGGGTGGAATCGTTTCCTCAGATTTCCAATAGGATCTCCACGACTAAAGCAAGGAAGTCCACTATCTTTCATTAATAATACAGTATTGATGATGCCATCCATGTGTCTTCTAGCTGCTAGATATCCTTTCACACACAAACTGGTCAAAAAATACAAGTAAGTGAAACAGTTTTTTTTCAAATAACCCTGTGAACAAATATGCAACGTACTACACAATACAGGCAGTGAAGGGCTCATGTACTATATCAGAATAGATTTCACATAACAATTCGTTTTTCACTTCTAAGAATTGGCATTCACAAATTGATTTGCATTTTTGTGTCTTCACAACTGACCTGACAAACCGAATCCATGTTTCACTTTTCATATGACCATTCGGATCCAGCAATTGTGTCATTTCATGACTCAATTTAAATTGTGCACTTTCAAAGCGCATGTTGCCACCAGGTGAAGTCTCCAAAATGAAGCCAAAGTCAATATGGACAAGCCTACCCTTACTGTTTCATGTATCAAAAAAACGAGTTGGTTTAGAATTCAGAAAGATAAATATTACATATATTTAAATTTAGTAAAGCATATAATAGTAACCCCAAAATTATCAAAAACATCAAATTTGAGTATAAATCAGTGCTATTGCATCCCAAAGTCAACAAGTTCAGCATTAGCAAAATAAGTTTTAACAATGAGAAAAATGGACCAATATAAAGCAATTTTTTGCCAAAAAATAAAAATCAATAATTCTTTTAACAGCTGGTTAATTCCTTTTCCTTTTCAGCTGTGAATCAAATATTTCGTGACAAAAAAATGATAAATTAATTCTTATACCCAAAAAGCATCTCCAAAAATCCAAAATGTAAAGGAGATGCCAACTGAAAGGGAAAACATCTCTTTAAGATTCCAATATCAGCAATGAATTTTTTTCCTATAAATACTTATAAACAAGGCTGGACCATTACAAATGGCACTCTACGTCAATGCTTCAAAATGTAAGGAGTAAGTTTAACAAACACAAAATGAAAAATTGAGAGAAATGCAATACAAGCCTGTAAATGCAGGACAATTACTTGTCAAAGAGCAGGTTTCCGTTGTGGCGGTCCTTTGGTTGGAGCAAGAGGCTGGCAACAGCATAGCCAGCACTACTGATTATAAAATTATCACGAGCTTCCTCAAAACGCAATGAGCCAACAGGTCCATAATCTTGTTGGAAAATTTCATAGAGTCCTCCATCAGTGGTTTCACCCATTTGATTTCTACTACGAGTGTTTGGAACCACCTGAAGATAAGCCGGTGTAAAGTTTAGAATAAATTCATGCCCACATGCTGCTTCTATTCAAAATATAGGAAGACAGAAAACAGAGTCTTTCATTGAATTGGGAACATTACAACTGCTCAGTCTGAGGTCCAACTTTTTGGCAAAAACCATATGACTAGTGCAGCAGCCTACCTCTCTAAATGTTGTTATTTATTTTCCAAGGAAAAACTAGTCTTGGAAAGGTACAGAAGCCATACCTCAATAATACCTCTCTCAGGGCCTGTTGGAAGAACACCATATGGAAACAGATAAAGATTCAGCCCAACTGCTTCAAAAATGTCTCTTAACAAGGAAATCACTTGGAGAGCAAGTACATCCTGTCGACAGTCATCTCCAACCTATAGTCCAAAGCAATTATTAACAAATAATGTTGGTAACCTGATGAATGCATCTCAGAAAAAAAATACACCCATCCAACATGGAAGGACTTATATTACACTTGAACATAATTTTGTGTGATGATCCATATTTGCTATTTTTAATATTAAATAATAATATTTTACCAAATTAAATTCAATTTCTTATTAATTGAATTTATCATTTTGCATACACCATATAAATTGATGGATGGCACAACAGAAAGAAGAAATAGGGAAGTCTCAAGAAATGAAACAAAAATAAGCACGAAGCATGTGATAGGTATGTCAAGTTCTTGATAAATCTATTAGCATCTAATTTTCAATAGGAGAGTAGGAAACTGTATTAATGTCTGTGAATCATTGAAGTCCACAGATAGAATTCGAATATAAGTTTTACAATAGCATAGTGTGCTGAAGAATTCCAAGAGATTTAAATAAAAGGCACTACAATGAAGAAAAAGAAAAAGTAGAGATGAAGCAGCTAAATCATAAACAAGTTGGAAGCTGCAATTGTTTCACCTTTAACTAAAGTGTGGGAAGGTAGTCCTCAAATGAAAACAATAAATCTGACAGATACTGTGACAAAACCTGGAGTCTAAGGTTAGAAATCAAAGTTGACATTATCAACATGTTAAAAACTTTAAAGCTTTAGAGAAGCAACAACAATATCATCATCCAATATTATGAAAAGGCCAATACATCAAATGAGCATAGCTGATAGACTCAGCTAGTCCTCATAACTGAAGGCAGGTGAAAGCTTAAAAGAAAATTAACAGATATCTCAAAACTGATAATTGATAATATCAAATATGAATGGTGGATCCAATTTGATTGCTTGCAGATTCAGGTTGCTTCAAAGCCCTTGAGCTACGCTCTTGGCCATTTCAGGCTATTGTCAAATTTCAATGGATTGGGTAGAAAGGGATTCCTGTTATAAGATTGAAATCATCTCAAACTCTTCCCTCTTGGCAGGATTGGATATAAAATGAGGTAATTTTACTATTGTAATGAAAACTAGTACAATCCAATGACCATAATTGCAACGATAATTATACCCTGATCATTAATGTAAGCAGAAAAACGGTATATCTGCACACAAAAGAAATTGGTTCAGTTTATATGTTTATATTACATGTAGTTGACGCTTCCCTTTAATTTAATGTTATGGAAACTGTAAAACAAAAGATGATTTAAAATTGCATCTAAAATTTATAAGCATAATGAGATATATACACTAGACATCCCAAGAACTGTAAATAATTGTCAAAGTGAGACTCAATGTAGTTTCAAACTACAAAACTTTAAATTTTAATGATATTTCATCACAGAGGCCACATTTGATCATTTGAAACTTGATTGACAATTACTTGTAGAATACGAAAAAAATCGAGTGCTTGAGAAGACCTTAAAAATGCATGCTTGAGGCTTTATATTATTCGGATCACCATGTTTTTCCACGACATTAAATGTAATCATTATTGGAACCTTTGCAGCAGACTGTAAGGGGATCCCGCTATCTAGTTGAATGCTTCTAACTAATTTGTTTGGAGCTGTCGGCAGATAAATATTGTCTCCATCCACTTCAATTTTCTCCAGTTCCCTGCCAGTACATACCAATTTCTCATGATGAACACATATAACCAATTGAGAAATAAAGCTATGTAGATTGTTGATCATTTGACGTGACAAAAGTCAACGTATATTAAAACTACCTCCGTATGGCAGCTCGTCTATCCTCCTTTCGTAAATGATAAAGTGTACCAGAAATATCAGTTACTTTGTCAAAAAACCGGAACTCCTGAATGAATATGTCATATGCCTCTGGAGTAAAGCCATCTATGATGCGTTGTCTAATACGAGGTAAAAGATCATGGAAAGCATCCCCCTGCAACAAAGAACGAAATGAAAACTATAATATAAACAGCTGCAGAGAAATTTTAGACAAGACAAATCCTGAACATGACAGTAAGTTGTTTTACATGTTTGGTGGCATAACATTTCTACATTTAAATGTCACTCGGAATTAAACCATTAATGGACATCAAGACTGCAAAGAAATAAACTTCACTAGGTGCAAGGTCAAGTGCTTCTCAAATGCAGGAAAAATTAGAATCACAGGAGCAGCAGTTGAGTGAAAGATGGAACTTTGCAACTAGTAAAAAATTCAAAGATAAGGTCCAATAGAAAATCACTGCCTCTATACACAACATCAACCACCATAAATAAGAGATGACACCAACCTAAGCAACAAAAACCACATACAGATATATTCAAGACAATAGAAGCACGTACCTTGACACCACCAGCATCTTTTCCTCCTTCATCATAAGGCTCCTCCCCCTGCCAGTTGAAAAGAGTCAATATGCAAACAACCAAATATAACCAGGCCTTCAATATCTGGACATTATATCAGATAATGTTCTCTCAACATCCATCAGATTGGCATATACCATATTCAAAAGGAGATGTATGTCTAGAGAAGGTAGATATTAAAATTTACTTCTACAATCAAGATATATTCAATCCTTGATATTATTTAAGAACAAGAGGAAGCGTAATTGGTTCTCTAAGAATCACACTACAATGAAAACTAAAGAAAATCGGCTGTTGTCATTAACAAACATATCTACTCATTAAGCATATTGATAGTTACAATAAGAAAGAAAGAAATCATACCGATATCCAAAAATAAGGAAAGTCAGTCATCAGGATGAATACATATTTCATTTCACCATAGCAAGGAGTTTAAATGATATCTAAGAATTCAAAAAAATATTTGGCATTAAAACAATAAAAAGAAAAGTTAGATGGAGTGCAATCAATACAGGTACTGTCATACCCCAGCCATAAGACATTATCTGGAGAGTCATCATGCCCTAATCCTTAGGAAATAACCAATAAAATTTAAAAAGCAGTAAACAAAATAAAATATTCGAAGATCCAATTTTCTCCTGATTGGAAATTTAATTTGTGGATAAGGATATTCATTTTCAAATAAATCCCAAGCAGAAGCAGTTCCAGTAAGAGTCATGATTAGATGAAGAGGCAGCAATTAATTTAGAAGAGACGCATCATTTCTAAAGGATGGCAACCTTGATAGGGGTTGTGATTATCTATCCTATTTAAAGACCATATAAGGCAGACTGCCATTTGGAGAAAATTGCATTGATAAGGATCAGATCTGATATAAGAAATCTAAATTCAGAAAAAGAGCAGACATGTGAGCTAACAAGTATTGCAGTAAGCAATATAATGTTAGTGTGTACTATATATTCTCATTTGTATTTTGATATAGTTCGCAAGAATTACTAAACTATCTAGATTCTTCAGTTATAAATTTAATTTACTTACTTTCCTACAAGCAATCATGTATGAGTTTAGTAAGGAAACACAATTGGGAGATCAGATACTTGGGTTCCCCCGAAGTAAACCACCCAAATGTTAGATAAACTTTGACACTTGTGAGCTAATGGGTGTTATATCATGCCCATGGCTTGGTTGCAGTGATTCAGAATGTCCAATTGTGCATTCCTCTCCAACACCTACAAAGGATGGTTGATGAAGTGAAACTAAAGAACAGAAGAAATCATGAATGGGTTAGTAAGGAGACACTATCGGGAGAGTGCAAATGGGTTGCACCTCTAAGTAGGCCACCCCAATGTTAAATGGGCAATATTTCCTGGCACTTGTGGACCGAGGGGTATTATATCATGCCCTTGGGCTAAGTTGCAATGAAGGTTCCAGGCACCTTATTCTGTGTCCATCTCGAACTCTCATGATGCTTTGTTGTTGGAAATGAAACTAAGCAACCAAAGCAATCATAAATGGGTCAGTAAAGAAACATGCTTGGGAGAGTAGGCATGGTTTGCCCTTCTAAGTAGGCCGCCTCAATGTTGGATGGACAATAGTTCCAGCCACTGGTGGGCCAGGGGATATTATCACACCCTTGGGCTTGATTGTGGCAAAGGCTTCACACGCCCTATTGTGTGTTGCTCTCCAAACGCTATTATAATTGACCTAAATATAGACTCATTCCTTGACCAGATTGAAGGTTGGCCACAACATGAGAAAAGAGATGCTTGTTTGAGTTGGTCTTTAAAAACAGTGTAGAATCTTCTATTGGGTATCATTTTCAAAGAGTCGGCTCTGAAACAAGAAGAGAAGAATTGAAACAGAGTTATCTTCAATATTGTTGCAATTGAGGTTGTACAAAGTCTCTTGAAAAGCATTATGCAAGTAGGATAGCTCATGAAGAAGTGCTAAAGCTTCACAAAAGACCAAGGCCTAGCTTGTTGACAGTAAAATAGTTTTGAGTTGATAGTGATAATTATATTTTAGTTTTGGGAATGTGTTTGTGAGCGGCTTTGGGGACTGTAGAACATTAGATTTCATGAGGATTTGCTTTTAAATGTCTACATGAATTTCATTGTATCATGTGCACATTTGATCATTGAATAAGGCTATTTTCCCACACCCTGTGTGAGCAAATGACCTATGTATTCCATTTGTTGGGAGCAGTTTGTCTCCATTATACTTTCCAGTTATAGACCAATGATTGAAGAGTGCCAAAGGTTACCCAATATGAATATCATTCCAGTGAGGTGTACTGTTGAACTTGAGACCCTCCAAATAAAGTGAAATATTATTTGATAAAACCATGTTTTGAGAGCTAGAATCAGTCACCTTGCTTTCCTAGTTTCAGTTCGAGCGTGAAGACTCTTATTTCAGTTTCTTAGAAATTACCTATGGTCCATTAAGTTTTGAGGACACGTTTCCAGGACATTTCCTAAAGAGCTGAAAATAGAGGACAACAGTACACAAATTTTATTTGTGTATACATGTGTGTGTGTGTGTGTGTGTGTGTGTGTGTGTTAATTTTTCAAAATATATTGAGATATTAGAGAGAGGGGGAGAGAGATAAGTCAATAATTGATAACAAGAAAACACAATGCAAATAAATAACCAAACTCACAAGTTTCAAAAGTAGTATAACATGAATGATTGTAACAATTGGTTTAAGGAAACGAATGAAAATGTCAAGATCTAGAAGCTCAATAGATACATAAGAGAGACACATAAAAAGCCTATTCAGATATTTAGATATGTACAATGTAGATGTGTACAATGTAGATGTGCCTGAATATGTAGGCAATGCATGATAACTAGGAGATATGCAAGAGAGGAACTGTCAATTACACTAGGTGTGATTACATGTCCACTAGTGGTGGAGCACCCTCCATTGTGCAACAAAAGCACCATCCCTTGTACAACAAATTATGTGCAACAATGAGAGTATGATATAATGTGATAAGAGCATTAAGGTGGATCTCAAATACAAAAAGGTATAAGATGACAACTAACTACACCTCAAGTGGATTTCTCCAACACCATGTGCTAAAATGAAATGCAAACTCTTATGTATCTACATAACAACTAATATGCAAATACATTATCCTAAGTAAACTTAACTGTAATTAGTGAATATTTTATTACACCAACACCCTCCTTAAGTACAACTTAGAGGAATGCACTTAAGCTACTAAGGCTAGATGACAATGCATGATGGGTCTCGGCTCCTAGGCCATGCTAGGTACCCATGTACAATATGCAAGTGCAAAGGCAATGCAATCTCTCATAAAGAAGAGAAAGTGGGGAAACGAGAAAGTGGGGAAACCTCAACAAAGAGAAGATGAATCCATGATGTTTCCCATATCCTCAACGTAGGACTCCACAAACAAGCTTAGTCATCCCAAGGAATAGTCAAGAAGACAAAAAAACCTTGATGCACTAAATCACAAGCATCCATTGCTATAGCAATACAAGCATCATGAGGAGCAAAAATAGACGTGGTTTAAGCAAGAGAAGTAGCAGTTGTATGTTGAGCCCCAAAAAATCATGGCTCTCAACAAATGCAAGATGTTCAATCTCCCTTGAGGTAGGCTCATCATAGAGAATGTTATTAGCATCAAGCAAATGAGAAAATCTGCAACTACATCGACCTAAGTTCGATGTTGGTTTTGATGTTGATGCGGGTGCAGGGCTCTGATGTGTGGATGCACGAATTTTCTTTTTTTCGCTTCACCATTGATAAGTCAACTTCAAACTTCACTAACACAAAGTGACAAACAAATTGAAATAACTAATTAGTAAATTATAAAATTACTCAAGTTCAAAATTCCAATGCAATTTGAATTACAAAATTAAAACTTTGTTCATGATTCAATGTTAATCAATCATGAGTCAAGACTCAAGATTCATTAATCAAATTCAGTCATTCAAAATCATAAGGATTCTCAAAGAAATCCACATTCTCATCATCATCAATTAAATACATGTTAAAATTGGCATCTAAAAGGCCTTTTGGTTGCTGGTGCTTTCTAGATGGGTCTCGATGCTCCTAGGAAGCACATCCTGGGCCTATGGGTTCTTGTTGGATGCACTGCAGCTCATCCACCAAGAACCCAGAGTCCCATGATGCTCTTTGAGAGAATCTGTGCAGCATCCTAACGCACCCAAGCATCTGGATGCATCAGAACCAGCATCTGACCATTTCTGCAGAGAATCAGTATCTAAGACATCCACTGATAATGGAGGAACATGTGGATCTCCAAAGTGTTCATAAATAATGATTTGTTGTGTGTGCAGGCACCTAATATCCACAAGATTGAATGTGACTTTAGAACAGAAAGTATCCATACTATAAGCAATCAATCCCATGATATTCAAATTCCTTTCCTTTCAAGCTAACATTTTCAACTTTGACTTTGGCGTAGGAATAAGTCCATAACGATTAAGCAAGGTTTTTATTCATATAAAATATGTGATGATGCCCTTTGCCCATGATTATCCCCATTAAAAAATACACATTTGGATGGATTGTATATTCCATGATTTTATCCATTGTGCACTTCTCCCATGAAACTAAATGAGATCAACAAATAATAAGAAACTAAGCCTCATTCTAGCTATCAAAATATCCAAAGGCTTGGAATAATCTAAGTCACTATCCCAATCTAGCAGAGTGGATCATCCAATGGTAGCCTGACCAATCCCAATTGCACCTCCTTCATTTGAGCTTTATTGTCTACGAACATAGATTTGAACCTTGTGGGTGCCTGACATTGTTGCATCAGCGAAAAAATTTAAAATGTTTTTTTATGTTGTAATACCAAAAAACAACCAAATGTGAATGGGATAGCTAGCCCTTTGCAAATGTCAAGGGACGTTTCCTACCATTTACTGCAATTTTTTGAAATCAAGGGTGGCTAGGGACTTCTCCTTTTCGTCCCATCGTCCCCAAAATGTTTTGGGGATGGAAACAAGTCCCCTAGGGACCAAAAACATATGCCCATGTAACATAGGGAATTGCCAATTCTATGTAAACCAGTGTTACTAGGGAGACGTCCCCAATATATTTTCACTCATCCCCGTCCCAGAAATGTCTCAGAGACATGGGGACACCTAGGGGACTTTGTATTTGACTTTTAGAACAAATTAGACTTTGACTCTCAAAGTAACACAAATTTGGCATATGAATTCTGTTGATTCTTTCATTTTAAGGTTCTATTCTGTATAAGTAAATGCTTTATCCATGTTTTCATATAACTATTTAAATTTCTCTATATATTTTAATTTTCTCTATTGATAAATAGCTAAATTGCCAGTTCAAATGCAGGTTCGATATTTGCTCAATTTTTTTTTGCACTGGATTCAGGTTTGTTTTGGATTCATCAATATAAGAACTTTTTTAAAAATCAAATATATTATACTATGCAGACTAAATATATTTTGAATATAATTCATATTTTCTATTTATTTCTCTCTGCTTGATACCCTTGTTGGAAGGTATCATAATATAAACAAATAAATTATAATAGTAATAAAAAATAAATATAATATTTTAATTATGCATTAGTACATATTAATAAACTTAATATAATATCATAAAGAAAGAATACATTTAATAAATCAAGAAGATTGGGTCTTTCTTTTGTCTTAAAACCGAGGCCCTCTCAGAATGATGAGTCTACAAAGTCACAAGGCCAGAATACTTAGTCATGTAATCCTCAGGTAATCTTGCAAACTGCTTGGCCTGGCCACTCTCTAGTAGCCCCCCACCCAACCCCATAGACAGAATTCTAGGGAGCACTGCTTGGTCGTGATTTCAACACTTAGCTGGATTGTATTGGATTCTAATGACTGCCTCATACTTGTTTCTGTCTCCAAATAGGTTGTCGAGGTAACAAGAGACGTTCATGATCAGAAACAAAACACAGTAGGGATAAGACAGAATCGTTTGCAAGTCAACAGCATCACTGGTCATTCGCTACAGGATCGAAGTTTTTTGCTCTCATCCACTGAAAAAATCGCCACAAAGTCGTGCAGGGTACTTTCTAGCGAATGATGCTCAAATTCAGCACATTGCAGGCTAATTTGCATCGAATTTGAATTTGATATGAATCGACTTCCAAATTTGGGGTTGGAGGGACGAATACGGTAACTTAGTTATATAGCTGTCCCCATTTGCCATCCCCCTCCATCCCCAAAGTTGGCGAAAAAATTTGCCGTCACAGAAACCTGTCCTGCTGTCCCTGTCCCGGAAACTTGGGGGAACATAGGTGTAAACCCTTAAGCAATGTGCTGAACTATTGCTGCAAGAGAAGGCTACCACTCGGTACCCTAACCTTGACCACATCACTTTCCAAACATTATAAAATTTAACATTTTTTTCATATTCCTTGTCACAGATGAAAAAGGGGGCACTTTGATGCTATTTCAAGTTTAGATTATACATTTTATATTATTTAATTATAATCGTTCTAAAATTGAACAATAATGACATATATAGAGAACATAAGCATTCAACTAGAGTTAATTTACCTATTCTGAAATCAACTCTTAATTTATAAAAGAAATTTCAATTAATCACGTTCTCACTGTTCATTCTGTGCATGTGCAAGTCTATAAACCTGTGCTAGCATTTCATATATACCCAAACCCTGTTCTAAACATGGACAATAAACTGCACTCAGATATTATTTGAACATGTCCCTTACAAAATCCTTAAACTAGTTATTAACTTATTCATCTATTTATGCATGTATTAATTTACACCTGGCCCTTATTGCTTAACCCAAAAGGTTTATTTTATAACTGACGCTATTTCCATGCCTAATAGCCTTTTTCAGTTATCCCTGGATGCTAATATTATTTATTTACTTCTTTCTATGTCTGTAAGTGACATGTGAACTATGACGACATCTCGATGTGAACTCGGAAAACTGAACATGCAAGCATCTCTAGCAGCAAGCTCAGCTCCTGTCTAATGGGATACTCTCAAAGCTTTTACAAAAAATATATTTGATCCATTTGTACCATCTCTAATCTTCAACTCAGTAAAAATGATTGCTCTAGAAACCCTCAAATCAAACATACCAAACTATCAGAATGAGAGGCAGAATTATAGCAGCTTGCACAAGATTACAGTGAAAATAATATTGATATTCTTTTATTACGTCTCGTCCTTCTTCAATACAGTTTTACATATATATATAGGAATTGTATTTCCTATATTATAGGAAATGTCCTATAACAACACATAGATAGTTTAGTATCTAACAAGCTCCTAAATGAGTTGTTAAAACAACTCATAATACAAACATACATTTACTTTAATATTAAGTTGATTTTCAACAACTTAATATTAACGTACATAACTCTTTTATTAATAACACAAATAATGCTAACCTTAACAACTACGTGAACACTAATTCTCAACCCCCCACAGTGTGAACATGGGTAGAAAGAACATCACACAAGTTGGAAACAGAATCATATGCATCTGCAAACTTTTAGGTCTGCATACTGCTATATGGATCTTTCTGTGCATAATCACCTACATAGGAGAAATTATCTCACTTTCACTCGCAATGAAGTCATCACTGGCCGGCCATATCTGTGTAGTGAGCTGCTCTCTTATACAACTGGCTTTAATATCAATGATATCCATATTCTTCACCTTAGCACTTTCAACTGCAGTAAACCAACTCTTTGTGTGTCATGATCTTGATTCAAATGTTAGTCTCTCCACAAGCCCTTTCAAGATCCATGAACTCACTTACTCTGGTACTTTTGTTCACCACTATACTTGTACATCAGGGAATTTATGTAGAAACCAAAATACATATCACAAATTGAGAATGGATGGCAAAAAAAAAAGCAATTCAAATCATGCTGGATACTAGAAAGGGAGAATTACAGCTCTCATACAAAATCAGAATAAAAGGCAGAATCATAGCAACTTGCACAAGATTTCAGAGAGAATAATATGATATTCTTTTATTATTTATCCAGGTATCCTCCTCCAATACGCTTTTACATGTATATAAGAATTGTATTTCCTAGATTATAGGAAACATCATATAACAACTCATAGATAATTTAATGTCTAAGAAGCTCCTAAATATGTGAGTTGTTAAGACAACTCATAATACAAACAAACATTTCCTATTGTATTAAGTTGTTTTCAATAACTTATAAAGTTAATATTAACATGCGTAACTCCTTTACAATAATAAAACAAATAATAGTAATCTACACAGCTATGTGAACACTAATTCCCAACACATATAACTATTAGTCGCCTACCTGAAGCTGCCATATCAAAATATGTGCAAATAGATTGCTTCTATGTGCAGCCTCCAACAGGTAACCTTCTACAAGCTTCTGCAATTAAAAGAAGAAAACGTCAGCTATATTACTATCACAGAAAACCTTCATAAATTAAGAGTTGCTCTATCTCAATTTGTTTAGAGCCTAAGATATTATTATTTGTTAAAGCAAACCAAACTTCGATGGGTTGATACTGACAAGCTACATTTAGTCACTTCCTAAGTTCTTCCACAAAAGGCAAAATGCCTACCCCTTCATCATACCGCAGAGCTTGAACAAGCTGAGGCATGAAAAATGTAACCCTTTCAGGCGGATATGATTCCAAAACCCTAAGGACATATGCCATAACTCGTGGATGACCCTTGAAAGGTGGAGTGAGAAACTCAAGTGCTCTTGTAACTGAACAATTTGCCCAATGTGGTAGTTGTTGGAGGACCGCTGAATTCTCTTCCACAGCTTTTGGAGTGACAAAGAAAGGTAGAGCTTCTGGAATATTGTGCATTTCTAATATGTTTTGCTGCAATCAAAATCAGTCTCATTACATCATTGTAGCTGGTAAAGAATTTATTTTTAAAAATGTCAGTAACTAATATGATCTAGAATGCAACATATAGAACAAAGAACAAGGGTATTAGTAGAACAGACATAAAAGGTAAGCTAAGTCAAATATCAAATAATATTATACATTTCCTTCAAAGCTCCCATTACTTACAAACATATGTTGGGGTTATCCTATATGATCTATATTCAATATATAGGCCGAATAAAAAGGCACATTTATTAGACCCACATAGTTCCTACAAATAAAATTTCAAGATATTAGGGTTGGTGATAAATGCTTGCCAGAAAAACAGTTAAAATAATTAATGCAGAGCCTAGATTTAGCTCTTCTATTGATGCCGATATGGTGATTTAATATTTTCTGGGATTTTATAACATTTCTATCATCAGGATATTTAGTATGGATCTTACAATTTCAGTTTGTAGTTTCAATGTCATATAGATTTGAAACAAACCCCCATTTTCAAATTATTCTTCCAACATATGAACAAATGATGTTTGACATTTAGCAGACGAATTTTATTTTCTAAAACAGTCCATGCATACAAAAATACTGTCATCGTGCAAACAATTATGCCATCCCCAAAATGCAGACCTGTACTAATATACAAGCATCTATTATACTTATTTTACACCATCTCAATTTATTTCTTTTCCCTTTTAATGAATAACTCGCATTCAACCCACATTCATACATAAACATACGTTTTATCAACTTCAAATTTGTTAAGCAACGATTGTAATGTTTCTTCAAGAATTCAAAAAACTATTCACGTGTGGAACCAAAATTCTTTGTTGATGTTCCACCAATTTGTTTCCACTAGAGCTTTTAACTCACTAAGGAATTGCAATCTTAGATTTAGGGCAGCAATAGTACCAGTCCGAAGAACAATCCTCAGTTTCTAAATTTTTTATCTATGACAAAGAGTGTGCTCGTATGCCTAGGACTTCTGGAAATAAAAGCTGCAATGAAAGGACATTTGAAAGGCTCTTGTGAAGATACCTGCACCAGTGACATGACCTCTGCCCTTAGAGAAGATACAGAAGGAAACCTAGCCACCAAACAAATTGCTATTCTAGGATCCACAGAAAATGCAGTTCTCACATATTCTGCCCAACGGTCTGAACTGATTTTTGATCGAGATACTGTGATTTCTCTGTGTAAAAGAAAATTAAAACATAACAGATAAATAATCAAGCAGATGCAGAAAGTTCACAAAGCTCTATGCAAATGATCTTTGAATTTTGTGAGTATCTCGTAAATCAGGACGGCATAAATTATTGACCATACCTTAAAGGGTTTGCCCAAACATCAAGCCTGTCAGCCTCATGCTGACAGAGCATCAATAGTAACTGCTTTCGCTTCTCTCTTCCTATTCCATAGTTCTCTATTTTTCCCCAAACTGGATGAGATTGATCCATCTGCCAAGTGGCATCATATTTAGTGAGCCATGCAAAACAGAAAATGGAAAACGAAAGAGAGCAACTGGAAGTGAACATGGAACATATTTCAAAGCACATATACACTTCACTTGCAAATGCCCACCATGTTGCTTGATACAGGTCCATTTTCTTGTCCACGAGATTTGGCCCCTGATTCTGCATTAGGAGATACAGCTCGGTTCATAGCCAACTGATTCACAAAATTAGAAACTGATTGAGCCTCATCTTGTGCCAGTCCCTTCATGTCCGAATCATACCACTCTGGTTCACTGGAAAACCAAGCTAATGCAGCCCTAGTATACATAAACAGGTAAAAAATAAAATAAAAAAGCTGTAAGAATTCAATAGTTAGTGACATGCAAATTCGTAATCATAGTGATGAAATCTGAAATGCTCATTAGTGTGTTTGAACCAATCTTATTCTAGCTACATAGAACATATCACTTATATTTTTCAATAACGAAAAATAGAGACACTATATCAGCCACGGAAACATATCTCCAATATAGAAAATGTAAAGTTGAACAGTACTATTAAACAAGGATTTATCTGCATATAGTGATGAAGCTAAGGATTTTAGAGAGTGAAACCGCCCAACTAATATATAAGTAACCATGTTATGATCATATCGTAGAAATCTGACTACTGATTTACAGCTAAGATTATTGAAACAAAGCATTCAGGCAGTGAAACAAAACCCGACAAAATATAAAATGATGGATAGCTATGCAATTACTAATAACCAAATTATTTCAATTTCATTGACTTAATGATACTACACTCAATGGCCTCAAATGGGTAATTAATAATTATAAGTGTTTAATTATACTGCATTTGCCATATTCTTGTGCTTCCACTGACAGAAATATCTGTTATAGACATCAGATTTCCACACTCGAATTTAACTTAAGTTTCTGGATTTGACTCTAAATTATTTTGAATGACCATTTTGGGTCACATTACATGTTCCGTTGTCTTGATGATAGAGTGTTATGGAGGAAAAAAATGGTTAGTAGAAGATCAAGACAACCCTGTTGGGTGAATATTTTGCAACTGCCAGTTCATTCAAATCCAATTGCAAAATAGGTAGACCAGCCCCAGCATATGAGACAAAGTCTCTCCTAAAAGGGAAGACTCCCCCTTCTCACTGTTCCTTGGATCAACTCAAGGTAAACAAAAAGTTGAAAGTTTTTGTAAGGGGTGTTACCAATTTTCTTTCCTCTTATCTTTTCAGGAAAGAATCCACTTACCCGTGGAGCAAAAAATGGGCAAGATGAAATCTCTAACTACACTTATATCTAATAGCTAGAAACGGTGATACCAATAAACGAACACCAACTCAAACGCTGATTGAAAGCATACCAGTTTGGCTCTAAGTCATGTTTTAATCTATTCTATAAGAATAACCTCTACCACTGAGCACACGGACTTTCAAAAGTAGGGAATTCTAACTACTTTTGTGAATTGAGATGGCAATACAAGCTACAATCAACACTTCTAGTCTATGTATTACCACAATCGCTCCCAGTGAAAGCTTCAGCTCCAATTGCTTCTTAACACTTTATGCTCAATTATTTAAATATACAACAACAGCATAAATCAATGATAACAGACCCAAATTACAGTCAAAGCTTCTAACTTGCACTATCACAATTGCTCTCAATCAAAGTTTCAGCTCTAATTGCTTCTTTCAATTCACTTATCTTTAAAATAGTACTACACAATCAAAGTTATGCTTGCAAAAAAAGTTAGAGCTTTCTTACATACAATAAAAGATGATTTTTACGATAAGGGGAGCACTTCTTATATAGGAAAAGAAGTGAGAAAAAGGAGGAAAGAGTGGGAGCAACTCAACCACTTTGACTTGGTAAAACTAGGTGAGAAGAATTATTGGATTACATGTCATAAGGACGTGCAATTGCATCGCATGCGATTCATATTCTCCAACTACAAATACATAAAAACTGAAAGAAGAAAGTGGAGAATGGTTGAATCAACCCTTCAAATCATTCAAAAAAGCCTTATATTTGGTAATACAATTATGAACTATAGGATGAACAGAGATCTCCATTGTCTTTCAGATAGCTTCAATTCTGACTGCATTCGCAGACACTGAATTTACAACTTTGTAGTTTTCTACAAGAGAATACCACAAGCATTTTGCTAAAGACTTGTATGCAACAAATCTGTTCATTGTATGTGATCTAAATTCTTCAAAATCAAAATCAGCATTGACTCTATCAGTCATTTCTTATTAAGTGAACAGATTGTCATGTTCTATAACAATATTTCATCCTATTTGCTCCAGATTACACATGATCTATGTTTCCATTGTTTGACAACCTTCTAAGACTCCCTGTAACTTTGTCAAAAGTTTTCCAAGTACCTCCTCCTTATGACCCATGAGTCCCTGACATCTGTAGAACATATCAAAAGATTGAATGACCTCACATAAAATCAAGTCAACATATTGACATCTGTAGAACATATTAACGTCTGCCAAATGATAACAAATACCCAAAATTTCTTTCAAGGTATTGGTTTCTTGTTTATTGGAAGCAACCATGTCATGGAGTATCTCCTCAACATCTCTAATACATTCAAGAACTTTGACCGCATCTTTGACTGATTGGACTCATTCCGAGATAAGTTCTTTGAACCAAGCCTCTGTTGCTTCAGTTCTTTGATTCATCTGAGTTGGTCTAAGATGTGATGACTATGCGCTACGAACATTGTTGACAGAGAGCCCCATTAAGACAAGCAACCTCATGGTTCAACTGATTCTTCTTCTCCCAAAGCTTTTGATTGCTCTTTGACATATTGGCGAATGCATCTTAGGCATCCTGCAAACATCCCAGCCATGACTGTTTACCAAGTTCAATATTGGTGAACATGTAATCTGAGCAGTTGAGCTCCTCAACTAGTTTGTCTACCAAAGGCTCTGCAATCTTCAACAAATATAGTCCTTTTAGAATCAACAACGATTCTTAAAACGAACTTAGCTTTGGAGGATTTGGACTTATTCTTCTTGACAGGAAAATTGTCCAGACTTACTACTATTTGGTACGTACAGAGCATGAGGATTCTATACCTGAAAGCGCAAGTCATTATGACTTGTATGGACAAAGATATCAGCGATTTATCAATTACTATTTTGCACAGGCAGAACAGGACAGTGTTGAGAGAATGATTAATTGTATTATGGAATTATTTTGATTTACCAAAACAATTACTTAACTATGGTACAACATCCTAGATGTTAACCCGAACTTAGCACGAAGTGATTTTATGTTTTGGGAAGCGAGCAAGAAGGTTGAAGGCCAACTGAACATAACAATTGGGTACAAAGGAAGGAGTTTTGTATCGAAGCTGTGTAATGACTATGTCATTGAATTGTGATTACTATATGATGCAAACTTTATGTTATAGCAAAGCAAAGGTAATACATGCAAAATTTTGTGAAGTGAGCCACCAAGGACAAATCAGATATTGAATATATCAGCATTGTTAGAAAGGTTTTAATATCTATACATTCTTGTGTATAGAATATATCGTTATATATGCATGTTTCAGTAGTACACTCAGCTTGCTACTTTTGTAATTGTGATACCTACTCCCAACAGGGTTGAGGCTTCTAACAAGGATAGATACACTATACCGATGTAATAGACTCCTGACAGGGTCAATATCTTTCACAAGATACTTTAATTAGTAGATCATTTCTTGGGTACCATCCCCACCAGGATTTTCCTTTGGCCAGGTTTTCCCTAGGTAACAAATAACGGTGTTAAGAGTTGCATTGTGTTATTGATTTGTTTACTTTTCAGTTCGATCATATGTGCATGTTTGAATATTTTTAAGGATATCCATGTTTGAGCAAAAGTTTGTGGAATACTGCTTCACCCACCCTCCCTCATTATTTCCTATTTCAAACAAAGGAAGGAGTTTTATATCGAAGTTGTGTGATGACTATGTCATTGAATTGTGATTACTATATGATGCAAACTTTACGTTATAGCAGAGCAAAGGCAATACATGCAAAGTTTTGTGAAGTGAGCGACCAAGGACAAATCAGATATTGAATATATCAGCACTGTTAGAAAGGTTTTAATATCTATACATTTTTGTGTACAAAATATATCATTATATATCCATGTTTCAATAGTAGACTCAGCTTGCTACTTTTGTAATTGTGATGCCTACTCGCAACAGGGTTGAGGCTTCTAACAAGGACAGATACACTATACGGATGTAATGGACAAACAAAACCAATTCATGCTGCTGGTAGAAAACCGCAGGATGGGATAACACGACTTGTTATCGGCTCGTAACATGCAGGGTTGACTACGAGAGAGAATTTGATTTCCCCAAAAATGAACGTTGGTTGATGAAGATCTTTTTGAAACGAATGACCTACATGCTGCAAGAGATCTCCCCAATGATAGACTAAGATGTAACTATCGATGCAAATCCTGCCTTCAAGATGGACGACCGAGATGCAGTGAGGAAAACTCCAAGATGCGCTTGATCCAATGGCTATCATGCAATTCGGTCTTCGGAGCCTCATTGAGACTTCGTGGCATGAAGAAATGCCAGAATGGCGACACTTGGTAGCACCTCGCACTTTTGTGAGAGAAGAAGACCATCTCACAAAAACACACGGGTCGTTGATGTGAATTGCCTTATTTCTAGTGGACAGTTGAGATGCAGCGAGGAGATCCCACAACAAAGGGAGCGAATAGCACGAAAGGAGGCTTCTAACCAGGGCCTGTTCTTGAATGCCCAGCGACTTCTTGGGCCTTGTTTCCATGGTGCCAATGCACTTTGTCCCTCTTTAATCCATGAAATGATCAAATCTTTGGAGATTTAACCTCTAACGGCTAGAAACATCGCTCTTGGCTCTTTTTGTCACTTCCAGCAGCAATTGCACTTCATGATCAAATTTCTTTTTGCTTCTTCAGTTTTTGCTTCCTCTGCAACTTGACTCCACCTTGGTTAAGGTTTAAACTCAATGTAAACATCAAAGTTATGCCTAAACTCTATAAAAGGCAGTAGTAAATATTCTTAAGGGTTCTTTCTTGCTCATATTTTTGCAGCAGCGTTATGCTCTGCAAGTTTTGCCTTTCCATTAATGAAATCTCTCTTCCTTACATTATATTTCCATTTTTCTATCTAGTGCATGTATGTGCCTTGTGGTGAATGTTTCTTTTTTTTTTTCTTGATTCAAATGTTGTGTTAAGTCTACTACCAGTTGTTACATAGTGAAATATCTTTCCTTTCAGCACTTCAATCAATTCCAAACTTGCATGTGATTCCTTGGGAAATAGAATGGAGTCAAGACTAGTATATTTTGGTCATTTCATTGATGTTTTGTGCAGCTATAGGCAGAGTTGTAACCATGTTTCTATCGTGGTGCAGTTTAGGTTTTCCCTTTCTGCAATTTCTTTATGTTTCACTGTAGACATGCAATAACATGTATTATTCTCCTTTGCAATGCCAACGTTTTGGCTGGAAATGCATATTTTGGCAATTCAAACAATTTCCAGCACAAAAATTGGCAAGCCGATTCACTAACTCACCATGAATCACATGCCTTAAGTCAGATCGCGAAATCGTGTGAATCACCTAAACCGCGACAATTCATGTTACTCTGATTCGAACTCTTCACATGCAATGACATAAGTTATTTTTTCAATGTGAATGCATGTCTAATGTTGGTCGGACTCTACATATGTTATTTTTCCAATGGAAATGGTCTTTACATGGCAAACTCTCCAAGGGTATTTGCATGTTAACATATTGGTTGCAAATGCATTTCACATGCAGATCGCATTCTCCAAGTGCTATTACAAGTGACCTCTTTTGCATGTAGAATGGAGCTTTCATGTAAATTGGACTCTTGGAAGTCCATTACATATTTAAAATATGCATTTTCAAGCCAAAAAAGGACTCTACAAATGCATTTGCATGTAAACATGTAAAAGACATGTTATTGAGTTTGCACAACTTAAGTGATTAGTTTAGCACATGTCGAATTGGTTTTTGAGTTAATATTACTTAAAGGGGTCAAAAATAATACTTAAGTCTTACACTATATAGTTTATATACCATGTGCAAATATTATTCAAAAGTATCGATCTTGATGCCCTTCTGCTTAATCATTCTGACAATGGGGACAAGAATATTTTACAACGGAAAGCCATCTTAATACTTTTTACCATTTTAAGAAGGATAATTGCAGATGAAAAATATAAATGTAATTCTCACGCAAATTGCACTTAAGTAGGAATACACTATTTCTATTTCCATCAATTTACTGCACATGAACAAGCATCTCTGTATAAGAATGGATTCACAAACATTCCTTTAATTACTTTCCTAAGATCAGGATTAATGTGTACATTGATCCCATGTTCTTGCAAAAACGTGGATAAAAGGTAGCTCTGAAATTGTCTAAATGTGGTTCTAAAATCTGATTTTCTGGGCATTTTTTACAAAATCATGGTTTTGAAATGCATATATAGGGGTCGTCTTTTACTAAGGAATCCAAAAACGTGTTCCCCAAATGCATATCCATTCATTAGAATGCAAAAACGTGACCCTCCAAAGCAAAAACGAGGATAAATATCCAAAATTCTGGGCGTTTTTGGTAAAAATGTGCCCCAAAAATGCATGTATTTGAAACATTTTTTACTTTGGTATACAAAAACAGATTCCTCATATGCATTTGCATGTGTTGAAATGCAAAATCAGGGTCTATGGATTCATATAATGGCTGGAAGTGCAAATCGCACTATAGAGGACACATTGCATATAGGCATTTTGTTTAAAATATTACATACTCGAACGTTTTTGGCTTGGGAGTGCAAAAACGGGGTCTCAAAGGGTGATTACATGACTTTTAAGTGCAAAATCAGATTCTCCAAGACATATTACATGCAAAGTTCATTGGTTGGAAGAGCATTTACATGTAAATGGACTCCTAGAAGTCTATTATATTTTTCAAATATGCTTATACATATCACAGTTTTTCAGGAATTTGATTGTGTCTGAAATTTTTAGCATCAATGTTTCGGATCACACACAATGATCCATCATCAAAATGAAGAGCAAGAGAATAAATGTTCATCCTGATGATGGATCACTGTGTGTGATCCGAAACGTTGATGCTAAAAATTTCAGAAACAATCAAATTCCAGAAAAATTCTGATATTGCTAATGGATTGTGGAAATCAAATGACACTCATGCTTATACATGTTTAAAATCGTATTCTAAATACGCAATTGCATATTTACATGTTTTAGTGCAAACTGCACTCTAGGAGGGCATTTGCATGTGATGCCTTTGCTGGATATGTCTTTTACATGTCAATCGGACTCTAAGAGTACATTTACATGTTTTAAAAACTCGCTTTTATTTGTTTAAGTTCATAAATTGCATTCCTAGTGCAAATTAGACTCTCAAGATGCTATTACATGTAAAGGAGAGTTTTCATGTAAAGTGTGGACTAAAAGAAGTCCATTACATATTTAAAATAGGCATTTTCAAGCCAAAATTGGATTCTACAAATGCATTTGCATGTAAACATGTAAAAAGAAACATGTAGTTGAGTTGCACAACTTCAAGTTAGCACATGTCTAATTGATTATTGAGTTAATATCACTTGAAGGGGCCAAATTTAATATTTACACCATGCAGTTTATATATCATGTGCAAATATTATTTAAAAAGTAATATTTAACTTAGATGTTTTTAAATAAAACATAAAAAGAACATTAAATTAGACCTATATGGTGGTAAAGTTCACTTAAGCAAAAAATTACAAAGCAAGTCAACGTGAAAATATAACATAAACTGCACTATAATCACTTAAGTGATAAAGTAACTTAAAAACATAACATAAAGTCATTTTATGTTATATTTTTCAAAAAGTGAATGTCAACATTAAAATATAACATTGATATTTTTAAAATGTGATTGCACTTAAGAGAGTCCACTTTTTGGGCACTTAAATGATCATATATTTTGACTACCAAGTCTGATTAAGCTCTAAGATGTATTGAATATAAGGGGAAAATGAAAGCAAGACATTGAACAAAACAAAAAGACTAAAAGTAACTAATCACACACTCGAAAACAAAAATAAGGACTTTGAAGGCTTCAAAAATCAAGCATAGGTTTAACAAAATGAAAAACAGAAAGGACTTGAAGAAAGGCTTCAATCAAAAGATTCATTATGCAAATTGGGAACAACTGATTGATCAATGTTGGCCAATTAAATAATGAATTATCTCAGATAAATGTGAAACTAAAGTTGAAAAAAGTTTTATATTGTTACCTAAATTTTGTGGTGACAAAATGCAGCACAACAAAACCAGTACGGAGAATTGGAAAAGTAGACAGCATGCCAAACAATGCACAATGTAGGCTAAGGAAACGTTAAGGATGTGGAACAATGAGATTGCATTGCGAACTTGTGAAACGAAGACAATCAGATAATTCAAGAGAATAAAAGTGCATTGAAACACAATCAAAAAAGGAAAAAGAAAACTTAATATCAAAATATCTAATATTTTAGGAAAATGTCAAAAGGAAAAAGAAACTCAATTAAAAATAGCGAAAAAGAAAACCACAAATAAAATAAAAGGGCAAACACCACAGGCAGAAATTTATGTATAAAGGAGAGAGAGAAGCAAGGGGTGTAGAGGTAAGGTGACATGTACAAACATGTAAAAATGCAATATCAAAGATTTAACTAACTAGATTAAAAATGAATAGTTAAATAACAATATATCTATAACAATTACTTCTATGTATTCCTAGTTGAAAAAGAAGAAGAATAAACTATCCATACAAACAAATGAATGTAACACAGTACACGTGTGTGTGTGTGTGTGTGTGTGTGTGTGTGTCAAAAATAATTAACAAAATATGTCTAAATTGAGTAATAGCAATAGGAGTGTAAATGCAGATATGTACATATACATATAAATATCAAAGTTGCACGGGTACGTGGGTACGAGAACGATGATGGGTATTGGAACGGGTACGGGTACGCATATTTTTCAAAATAAGGGACGGGGGTACGTGTGTATGCCTAAATTTTTCTATATAATTAATATTTTATAGAAAATATGTAAATCAAAATATATGTCATGAGTCATGACATTAAGCATTCAAAACAAGAAATTTGAAAATATGAGCCATAAGTCAAATTATTATATATATATATATATGCTATTGCTGAATGTTTAATGTTTAAAGTATTTTTCATAATAGGGGATGGAGGTACTTGTGTATGTCAAACTTATTTAAAAATTATACTTTTATATTTATAAAAAATCCGAAATTATGAGTCATGAGAATGGTTTTTCAAAAAAAGAACAGTGACAAAGTTTGCAAATGTAATGTATTGTTTTCAGTTTCAGATTTGCTATATGTTTGAAATAATAATACATGATAAATGCTTAGATGCATAACAAAGAAGGCAGACTTTAAACATGAATAAGAAAATCCTAAATCATAACAATGACATATTGCAAATGATAAACTTACAACTTGAACAGTGATAAAGTTTACTGTTAATGAGTATCAAAGTTTCAAACTGATTTGGTATTGAATTAAGTTTGATAAACAACAAGCTAATACAAAAATAAAAAACCAAAAAAAAAATCAGAATCTTAATCAAGGTCCTTAGCTATGATGCTTTCCATCGAGTACCCGGTACGTGGGATACGTGTACCCGGTACTTGGGTACGTGGGTACGAGTACCAGGGGTGTGGGTACGAGTACCCATGCAACCTTGATAAATATATAACATACATATATAACTATAATAGAAAACAAGCCTACCTAATTAATTAAGAAATAAGAAAATTTGAAATGAAAGAAAGTGCAAGATTAAATCAATATTAAAATGAACAATTATATAAAAATAAAAATGTGAAGGTTCCAATCTGACCACATCAAATAGAAACCATCAAGGCAAAGAATAAGAGGAAGGAATGCAGGAGCAAAATGAAAATGGAAAAAAAAAAAAAAGGAAGGAAATAGGTGAAAATGACAAGGAAACAATTGGTCAAGCGATAAGATAAGATATATTTATTAATGTCGAACAAGAGACCACAAAAGGGTGTAAGGGACTAAAAGTCTACAAATGAGGCAACCGCCAACAACAGAAGCAACAAAAGCTGTCCGGAAAAAGAACAAGCAAAAAAGAAAAAGAACTGGTTAGGGAAAGACTAGAGGCCCTTCATAGGCTGGAGAAAGACCAGCAGCAAAGGATATGGTCCAAAGCAAGGGTGAGAAAAAACCTATGTACCCCCAAGACGCGTCCCTTGTCATTAAACCCATGTTTCTAAGAGAGGGACGTCCCCAGTCATCTCCAAAATTTGCAAATCACTAGGGGCCATCTCCGAAACTTGGGGACTTCTGGGAAAGAAAAGGGGGACGGTTTGTCGTCCCTGGTACAGAAAGAGGACATCCAGAAGTCCCCTAACCATACCGGGGCTAGCTAGCTTTTTTGTGAAGCTCGAAAAAAAAAAATTAAACAAAAAGCTTTATTTTGTTTGTCCTTACTTGGTTGTCTAGTGGGCTCTACCTCTCCAAATGCCCTAAAAGGTCAAAAAAGACCACACTATGGTTGTTTTGTCATTTGTTTGGTTTTACCTGTGAAGTTGGAGTGTGTTGCAGTTCGCTGGGGTTTTCATTTTGCAAGAAGAGGTGATTTCTTTGCTTCCAAGAGCTTGAGCAGCAGTCTACTTCATTTTTCTATATTTTGTTTTCTATGTTGAACTTTAACATGATGGTGAAATTTTATGACAGCCCTCTAGCCTTTGGGCATATTTAGATTTACAGATTTTGTTCACTGCTAAACTTATATTTAAATATTTTTGTTCACATATTGACAATTAAGTACTAAAATCAGTTATTATTTCCTAGATGGCATTCAAATGGTGTATGTTAAGATTCTATGATGTTTAAATGACATGTTTTGTGCTTAGTTTCATATGAATGACATGTTTATTTACAATTTTCAGTGTATATTTTAAAATTTCCCTACATATATATATATATATATATATATATATATAACCGTCCCCATTTGTGTCGCCAAAAAAAGTGTCGTCCCGAGAACCCGTCTTGTCATCCCCCGCCATCCCCCACCCAGAAACTCAGGGGAACATAGGAAAAAACTGTCAATTTTATTGTAGCCATGGTTGAATTCCTTCGAGCTGAGAAAGATAGCATAAAGGTTGTGATAATTATTGTGATATAATAATTATATTGATAATATAAATTATTATATTGATAATATAAATTATTATATTGTTATATTATAATAATATTTTATCATAATATTGATAATAAAATCATTATATTTAATTAACTATTAAAGATAATTATTATAATAATATAATAAAATTATTGTATTATAATTAATTGGGCCATCTTGAAAGAGTGGTGACCCTTGGTGAAGGGGCGCCAGCAATAGATATGAAGGAAGAGTAAATCTTCTTTTTCTAAAAGTGAAGATTCAGCACATTTATTTGTAAAAACACAACATTGTATCAGAGCCATGGTTAATGTTTTGGAATGCATACCGTCTGATATATTTGGGCAACTATGTCTTCATTTCCATATTTCATTGGGCCTACTTTTTTCCAAAGATTTCAGATGATACTGCAGACGAATATTTGTGTGGGGAAGCTTCATCTATTATTTTGAGATAAACACAGGAGAAAGAATGGTTGAGCAGATGCATGAGAACAGCGTTGCCATGATGTTTCCTGGGTTGAATCAACAATCAAGATAATGCTTAAAATTCCTGGTGCAAAACAACAATTAGTTACTTAGTTCATCTTTAAGGGTGGAACTCATATGTATTGCTGGATGTGTACAACCCTGGACATCAAGCTCCATTATCGGCCTGTGTTCTTCCAATCTGGCAGTTTTGACTGCTACCATTTTCCTCAATGTTCATTGAAAGAGTGTTGTTACCTATTTGATATGAAAAAATTTGGAGGACAGATGCCATTCTGAGCAGTCTCTGTAATGGAATTGAAAAGGAAAATGGCTGTTCCTGTAAACACCAGTTACAATGGTTAATGAAGAGAATCAGGTTACAACCATGCCAAAGGCATTCTTCCCATTAGAAAGAGCACCATCCATTGAAATCATCAATTGGCTAGGTACATCAAGCTTATGGCACTTGAGCAGTAGTTGGAACCACGAATAGATATGAAGGAAGGGTAAACCTTCCTTTGTTGAAAATGATTATATAACACACGTACGATCTATAAAAACACAACAGAAACATGCTCACAAAAATTAGAAGGGGAACCTATTAAAAAAGAGAGGGAAACAAATGACAAAAGCACAAGGCTTCAAACAAGAGAGAAGCACCTAGAGTGAAACACACAAAAGGTAGGAAGGAAAAAAAGCAAAAACAAAGCAAACTCTAACAAGGGCAAGCGATAGAGAAAAGAAAAAGACGAAGGCTACCCATAACAAGAACCAATGTATAAGGGAAAAAACACCATTATAAAAGACAATCTGAGCACTAGATAATAGCTAGAGTAAAGGTGACAGAGGAAACAAGGATGAGAAGAAAGCACAATAGGAGAAATGAATTCTTGTAAGGGAGAGAGGGTGAAGCTAAAGGCAAAGATGGTGGATTAAGGTTAGTTAACAAAGGTTGCTAAGAAAAACTTAGGTTGACCCTTCATCGCAATTAAGGATGGAGGGCTTATTGCTGATTTTCATGGCTCAGTTGAGATCTCTTAAAAGTTGTCTTCATGGAAAAAAAAATATTCGCATATTTTCTAAGCAAATATGGTGTGTGGTGGAGGAGGGAGGTCAGCTAAGCCTGATTTAAGAAACAATTCAGGCTTAGTGTCAGCATAATGCTCTTTGTTATGTTGGTCAAGAGGCAAACAATTTCACCTATATAGGCGACACCATAGGAAAACAACTTTGTAGACACTTGCCTCAAGAAAGATATCACTGCAGTCTTTGAGAGAAAGGGATACGGTTTCTCAAATTCATACTAAATCTTCAGTCCTCCCTATTGCTTTCCTCCTATTCAATATGAAGACCTACCTCATGGTCTAAGTTTTCTTCATCACAAATATAAAAGGAAATTGTGGCCAAGGTCTTAAGGAAACCTAATTTCTAGGCATTTGGTTGATGGTAAGTAGTGTGGAGAGAGAGGTCAATGTGGGCAGTTCTGCAAAAAAAAATTGGTGAGCTAAGTTTTTATCTAGGTTTTTATGGAAAAAATGTCAAGGAAAAGGAGTTGGTGTCCAAACTCAATGCCTTTGGTGAAAGAGAAGCAATGAGCTATAATATTAATGTGCACATGGAAATGTTATAACTTTCGAAAATCACGTGGCTAACAAATATTAGTATCGTGATTCATCCACAAAGCGTTTACACCACTTTGGTTTCAGAGGAAAGATAAAGAGAAACACTTTCAAAATGCTCCATGTACATGTTAGCTACAACATGAGAAAGAGGACAACAGATAGCTACACCATCTACTTGCTGACTAATAACTTAATGCAAAGGAGAAAAGGTGGACCTTAAGCATAATTCAACAGAGGAGGCCATGTCTTTGTCTTGCATCTAACAATCTCGATACAGGCAACAATGGGAACTTTGATGAACGGGGACACTACATCAAATCTCAAAAGAGGCCATTGCTTTCTAATTTTTTATCCCTGACAAAATCCACAGAATATACAGAATCCATGATGATGGAATCATGTTTTCCCGCTTGAAGGGAGACTACTTTTGCCAAGAAGACTGTCAACTAGAAAGCCAAAGGAAAAATTAAATTTCTAAAGAATAACACATTAAAATCAACCAGGACAACATTAGATCTACCTCCATGAATCAGAAAGCTCCTTTTTTTACAATCACATTGAATATTAATAGCTTTAAAAAGATGTCCACCAAACAAATATTTGCATATTCTCACAAAGTTAGCTTTGTCATATAAACATGCTATAAGAATTAATACTCACTAATGAAATTGAGCAAAACAACTTGGGGATTCTTTTAATCTATTTTACTGCAAAGAAATATTTTTGAAATAAAATTATTTATTGCAGCTATACAACACAGAGAAGTTTAAATATCATAGCAATTACCGACAAACACGGTCTTCAAGGAGATAAAGCCCCTGAACACAATTCTGGAAATTGTTCTGAAACTGACAAGAACAGAACTTAAGCCCCAAAAGCATGAGTGTGAAAAAACTGCCAGTTGCAGCTGGATGCAATGAAAAATGGTATGGAGACTTCATCGACCCTTGCAACATGCGGCCAAACAGCAGAAGCTGTTCAATACTATCATGACGAATAACCTACATATTCAAAAACATATAGGAGTTGCTAAAATTATCAGTTCTAAAACTGTGTTAAGAGAGAGAGGACAAACAATTAAAATTATAATGTTGACTTAGATAAACTGCAAATCAGGCTAACAAAAAAGAGCAAAAACATAATATACAACTTAGTCACATGCTTCAGGTTTAGGTTTTAATTTTGCATCTTAAATTATTTGACATAGCCCTTAAAACTTAAAAGAAATGGTATATAAGCCATCTAAACATAAGCACCTAAAAACTCAATATTTACTATAAATCAACAAAGCCGAAACAAAAATGGAAGAGACCTGATCATATAAAAAATTGAGAGAGACTTAATAACTATATGATTCCCAGCAAACCTAAATTTCTTAAACAAGAGGGACGCTCAAAATCTACTGCTTCCTGCGTGCCTATAAATACAAGTAAGCCAATGCTGTAATTATCATCTATACTTTCAGAATTTTTCTATTTTTCATCACCCAGCATTGAAATGTCATGCAGCTGTAAACTTGAAGCATTGCAATCATTTTTTCACTTTTGAAGAACCAGGTCCCAAATTTGGGCACAACACCAATACCTCCAAATTTTTGGATCTTCTATAGATTAGCATGCTTTGCAGACACATTCTACTATAAACTAATAAAATCAGTAGATTTACATTCAGTAAGATACAAGGAATTGATCAGAGGCTTCTGTTAAGTATGTCTGCCAACATTCCTTACATGATAAGTTTTTTGGTTGTTCAATGTTTTCATATGCTTCTTCATTTAATATAAAGTACCCCATTATCTACTGTAGAAAGTTTCCTTTGCATTTCTGGATCCTGATTAATTGCTGTGACCTGCAGGAATATTAAATCCCATTGACAAACACCAGTAATTCACAAAACTTAATACCACTTACTTTATTTCTTTCTTCATACTTTCGTTCATTCTAATGCCCCAGTGCACCATTCGTGTTATACTGCAACACAGAATTGTCACTATGCTCTTCGAGAAACATAGTACTTCCACTGAAGCATTAGAATAGCCCGTCCACGGAGAATATAGCTTCAAGTTATTCTATTATATTCTCTGTGAGTGCCATCCATCCATCTTCTCACTTTATACCAGTGCGATCAAAGTGCCAATTTCCAAATAAACAATGTGGACTTGACCTTTGCACATTAAAAATGTCAATGACCACATATATGAAGACACAGTTTTTATAGAATGAGATCAGTCTTACTACAGCGCCATGAATTACATAAATACTTCTGCACATTCAAATAATAATTCCACTACAAAATATTACCACACGAGGCTAATAGAAGCTCTAAAAGTCCCACAATGATAACCACTTAAACACGTTTCGATATGCAATATATGATAGACACAAACACTCAAAACAAAAGTACTGATACCATTGCAGAGGTCTCAAAAATTTACCTCAAGAAAAATATATCGTATTGCTTACAAAAATGAATTGTATTAATAAGAACAGAGTCTGCTGTGAATGACTGTTAAAGTTTTAAACTTATGATCAAACTGTTATGGTTATGGCTTATCTTCAGATTTGATGGATACTAATCTATATATGCTTTGCTTGCAGGTGATAATCAAGATATAATGAATATGAATCAACTCAAGTCTAGAAACTGAATGCAAGGTCTGAATATTATTACTGAACTGCAGTCCCAATCTGGAGAGATGTATTTCATTTATCGATTTTGATGATTATGATCTCTTGAATCGATTCATATTTATATCCATACCAGTATTCAAGACATGGGTGGATATGTCTATTCATCCATGAAAAGACACAATGGTATAATTAGCAAATCTTTAAAGGACCCGATTCTTATTAGGTTGTAATTAGTTTATTAAACAGATTTTTTTTTATGATTTCTGATCTGTACAAGGCAATAGATCATTTGTTCGATCTAATGCATGATTGACATTATATCAAGAACATAATGCTCGATCCAAGAGAACTCTAATCTGATCATTCAGATTTTCATACTTGGTTTGATAATGATAAAATCTGTCTAATACCAGGATGATCTCAGAAAGGTAAAATTAATGTCTATGCATATGTGCATATGCATGTATATCAATTCACATGGTGAACTGGTATACATACATGCACACACATGAGCATACAATTGCCATGTTGGTAATTCTAACTGACGCTATCAAATCTTAACACTCGCTCTTAGCTAGGGAAGATGACTAAATATAAACTAGTTTAGATATTCACCTAATACATGATATCAACAAGTATAAATAACATCAAGTCACATGACATATGCTCCCTTTGAGGGTCAGAAGTGAGTTGCTCCCTCTGAGGCTCAAAAGTAGGTTCTTCCTCTATGTTTTTAGGTGAGACCTGAATTTCTAACTCAACTGAAGTCCTAAGACCTTTTGAAGGCAATGTCTTCCTCGAGGATGACATCTCTACTTAGCTCTACTTGACCTTGTTCAGGCATGTTATATCCTATACACTTTTGAAGTTTGACTATAAACTACAAAAATCCCTTTTCTCCCAGAAGGCTCTAATTTTGCCCTTTCTCTTTAGGTACATGAATGTACACAGGACACCCAAATATGCTTAGATGGCTTATATCAGGTTTTACCCCGATAAAAGCCTCTTCTGGTGTTTCGTTATCAAGATGTGAATGGGGACATCTACTTTGTATGTAGATGGTTGTTCTAGATGCTTTTGCCCCAAATAAAGTATATAGGTTTTGGTGGTACATCATTGATTTTGAATCCTATACAGTAGTTCTATTTTTCCTCTCTACTACCCCATTTTGTTGAGGATTATAGCATATAGTAAGCTCCCTCTTAAACCCAACATTAACACAAAATTCTTTAAAGATTTCTGAAGTGTACTCTTTCCATTGTCAGTCCAAAGAGTTTTAATTTTCTTTCCAAAGTAGTTCTCTGCCAGGGCTTTGAATTCTTTGCATCTTTAAAGGATCTCTTCTGACTCTTTACACCTTACGAAGTAGATCTAGATCTTACTGGAGAAATCATCCACAAAGATGACATAGTAAAGAGAACCTCCCATGGGGGGGTAGACATAGGTCCACATAAGTCTGAGTGGACAAGTACCAATACATTTTTGGTTTTGTTCCAAATATTTTGTAATAGTCCCTTAGTGTTTTTCCCTAAAACACATCCTTTACATGTCCCATTATGGGTAGGGCTTAGTTTGGGCAGTCCTATTACTAATTTCTCCATGGAGATTAGAGAACAGAAGTGTATATGCCCTAATCTTTTATGCCAAATCTCGTTACAATCATAAGTTTCATGAATGAATGAATGTTTGGTCTCAGTGCAGAGTAGGTATCCTTGTCCTTCACCTATATGTTTGGCTTTCTTAAATTAAGTGTTCTTTGGCCGTGCCAGAACTTTCCCATCCATGAATGTGACTTTGTACGTGTTATCTTCTAGGGCAGATATTTGTACTAAATTCCTTTTGATTCCAGGTACAAATATTACATCTCAATGTTGGATAGTGATGTTTGATTCTAATTTGATGTTACATGTTCCTACTCTTACAGGATGTGCAAAATCATCTCCAATAGTTACCTCTTCCTCAGTTTCTTCCACCATAGTATCAAGATGTTCTAAATCCAGTGATATGTCTAGATGACCCACTATCAATCAACCAAGTATTGAATTTATTTGATACACGATTTGATGGTGTTGAATAGAATAGGAACTTCTCATAATCCTCTTATGTATTTGTTTTTCTAACTTTAGCATAGGATGCTATGAAGTTGTTTCTGAAATGGTGACCATATTGATCGCATCTAAAACATTGAACTTGGGAAGCATCTTTTCTTTGTCTAAATGAACCTTCCATTATAATTTTTCTTCCTTTTGAAGTTCTTTCCTTTCATATGATGGTTGGTATTCAAAACATCAATGTCGTCATTTATAGATTTTGTTTGTTTCCTTTTGGTAAATGTCTAGCTTCTTCTTGTAGGCAGGCAGATCTTAGATGATATAGCTTTGGGAGTTTTGGCCTTGCACTTATGCTTTGAATGATTCCCATGAGATTGGTAGGCCACCTAAGGCTATTAGGGATATTTCTTTACTATCTATTTCATACACAACGGTTGACAATTGATACCTCAATTTTGTTATTCCCATGAAGAAAGCATTCACAGATTCTCCTTTGTTCATACTTAGTGAGTCAACTGCATTTTGAGCGCAAGAGTTATCCCGGTATTGTTTATCTCAAATGTACTCTCCAGAAATTTGAACATGAGGTATGCAGTTGTCTGTTTTGCCAATATAGATACTATGTGGTCTCTAACGGAATCCACTATAAATTTCATAGCTTTCATGTCATTTTCAATCCATTGGGATTTTTCTGGCTTAACCTCAGATTTTATCTTTTTGTCTTTTACATATGCCTCTACTTTGTTCTCTCTTTTGTATCATCATGATTCTCAACTTCCTTGCTATAAAGTTGTTGGCACCTTCAAGGCAATCCTTAAATCTGTTTGTGTTTGTCATTCTGAGGGACGGAGATGTGACTGTACTTTTCAAAGTAGGCAGTCTTATTTCTCAAGTTTAACCTTGATCTTCCTAACTCGCCTTTGATACCATGTAAATGACTGTTAAACTTATGATCAAACTGTTATGCTTATGGCTTATATTCAGATTTGCTGGATACTGATCTATATATGCTTTGCTTGCAGGTGATAATCAAGATATAATAAATATGAATTAACTTGATTCTAAAACTGAATGCAAGGTCTAAATTTTATTATTGAACTGAAGTCCCGATCTGAAGAGATGTATATCATTTACTGATTTTGATGATTATGATCTCTTGAATCGGTTCATATTTATATCAATACCAATAGTCAAGACATGGGTGGATACGTCTACTCATCCATGAAAAGACACGATGGTATAATTAACAAATCATTAAAGGACCCTTTATTAAACAGATTCCTTTATGATTTCTGATCTGTACAAGGCAATAGATCATTTGCTCAATCTAATGCATGATTGACATTATATCAAGAACATAATGCTCGATCCAAGAGAACAATAATTTGATTGTTCAGATTTCCATACTTGGTTTGATAATGATAAAATCTGTTTAATACCAGGATGATCTCAGCAAGGTAAAATTAATGTCTATGCATATGTGTGTGTATGCATGTATATAAGTTCACATGCTGAACTAGTATACGTACATGCACACACGTGCATATGGTTGCCATGCAGGTAATTCTAACCAACGCTGTCATATCTTAACATCTGCAAAGTTCAAGTGTCAAAACCAAAACACAAATGGACTAGGAAGTTTTAGTTAGAGGACAAAACATATCAATGACATGTTGCCAACACTAGTGTGTTATGTTCCCAAATTATGAGTACATCAAAACAAGTAGGTTTAGAGATACCTTTCTCTTTGATTGAGACTCTAAGAGCAAGTTAGATTTTGCAATCATAACTCATATATAGATTTTTTTAGTTAGAAATAAGCATATATTAGAAATGTAGACCAAACAACTAGATTGCTTAAATTAGTTTTAAGATGACACAACCAAAGAAGAGATAAGATAGGTGACTTGATATAGTGCACTACAAACCCTCTATCTTAGGAGCAAAAGCAGATATACCATCCCTCTTGGCCTTAACTTGCCTATGCCATCCATATTAGGGGGTACCTAATGAGATGTCCTATCACTAGTCCCCTCAATATTGCCACTTCTATCCTACTACCCATGATTGAACATTTTCAATGCATTTTGCTTGCCATGATAGAAAGCATGAGGAGTATTCACAACAGGGCACCCAGAAAGCCCATCCTTCCTATTGCCCTTTATCCCCCTTTGGCCAAATGTGACTCCTTGGTCATATAACATGAGGTGGCATGCTTAGAAGCTGACCCCAACACTGTTTAACCTACTTGTAATTCCCTTACTCTTTTTGCAATGGCTGAACACAGCAGTCAGATAGTATAAGCCCACATAATATGTTATCCTGATCACATATTTGCTATGTTTATCTATTAACTGAATCATAGGTAATGAATGAGCAAAATATTAAACTTTAAAGTTGAACACATAATTCAGTTATGAGCACTCCTGGATATATTCATTATGCATGTAAGAATTTGTCTAAAGCAATAATTCAATGCCAAGATCAAGAAGCTCAATAGATAGCACAAGAGAGAGTAATGATGATCAAATGAGAATCTCAATAATGATCAAAATGATAATGGATATCAGATGAATACACACTAGAAGTGCCTGTATATAAAGGCAACTAGAATGACTAGGACTCAGCAAAGAGATAAACATCACAACTAAGCACATGTCCACCAAGAGTGGATTATCCTCCATTGAGCACAGGAGTTTGTGCGATGATGAGAGGATAAGTTTACATAGGTGTATCTCATAAATAGATGTTGTAGACACCATGTGCTCAAATAAGTTGCTAACTCTTGTGTTGTCAACAAGACAACTCATATGTCTATGCATATTCCGAAGTAAACTTACGTATAATAATAATTAATTATTTACACTAAGACCCCCCTTAAGTGCAACTTAGGGGAATGCACTTAAGCTCACAAACCTAAATGCAAGATGCAACTGGGTCCCGACTACTAGGCCATGTTAGGTACCTATGTACAAATGCAATGCTCTACATACAATGCTATGCAATGCAATCTCTCTCAAAACAGAGAGAGGGAAAACCTCATAGGAAAAACCTCCTCCATAAAGAGAGATACATACAATAAAGAAGAGAAGAGTCATGTGACCCCCCGTAGTGAAAAATCCCGCACCCCCAAGAGATCTTGCAAATGAAGATACTTGACTTCAATGAAGGGCTTGGTGAAAATATCTACAATTTGTTGTTTTGTAGGACGATACTACAATGCAATGTCTTGTTCATGAATCAGCTCTCTGATGTAGTCCATATGAACCTCAATGTGTTTTGTGCATTGATGTTGCATTGGATGTTTTGAGATTGCAATGGCACTCTAATTATCACAATGTATTACTATGGGTCTAGGTATGTCAAATCCAAACGCCTTCAGAATATGCTGTAACCAAATAGCTTCTGTAGCCAAAGTGACAGCTCCTTGATACTCGGCCTCAATAGATGAAAGAGCAATAGTATTCTGCTTTTTACTCTGCCAACAAATGGGGCCGAAACCAAGATGAAACATGAATCCTGAAGTGCTTTTGCGAGAAACAAGATCCCCTACATAGTCTGAGTTTGTATAACCGACTAACTGTAGTCTAGTACCAGTTGCATAGCATATTTTGGCTACCTTCCAATGAAGTTCATGTAGCTCTTGCATGAAGCAAGAAACCATACCAACTGCAAATGATATGTCAGGGCGTGTATGTTTCAAGTAGATGAGACTTTCAACCAATTGTCTATACACAATAGCATCAACAAGTGGAGTGGAACACTTCGCTTCTAACTTAACACCTCAAAGAAATGGAGTAGATGCAGCGTTGCAGTCACTCATGCAAAATCAAGCGAGTAGATCAAGAGTATACTTGGGTTGAGATAATATGATCCCAAATGAAGATTGTTGTATCTCAATACCAAGGAAATAATGAAGTAGACCCAAGTCTGTCATGGAAAATTTGTCCTGCAATGATGGATGTTGTACTCCCTGTAATGATTAAATCATCAACATAAAGCACAAGTAGCAAGTGAGAATCATCCTATTGAAGAATGTAGACATTCGGATCTAAATGACATTTGGTGAACCCTGCTGAGAGAAGGTAAGAATCCATCTTGGCATACCAAGCTCTTGGAGCTTGTTTTAGTCCATAGATAGACTTTTTCAACTTGCACACCAAAGTAGAATCCTAAATGAAACCCTGTGTTTGCTCTATATAAATCTTCTCATAAAGATCACCATTCAAGAATGCACTCTTCACATCCATCTGACGAACAACCCATCTTTGAGCTAGAGCTATAGCTATAGCTAGTGTCAAACGAATGGAGTTCATTTTTGCAACTAGGGCAAAGGTCTCAATGTAGTCAACACCAAGCACCTGTGAGAAACCTTTTGCAACAAGTCTAGCCTTATACTTATCAATACTTCCATCCACTGCAAATTTGGTTCGATAGATCCACTTACACCGAACCAATTTTCTTCCCTTGGGAGGAGAGACTAAGTCCCATGTGTTGTTTCTCATAAGAGAATTATACTTCCTCCATTGCTTTATCCCATTATGGAATTCTTGAAGCTTCTATGAATGATTGAGGATTGGAAGCAACTGCAATATAAGCATGAAGGAGTGAGTTGTGTTATGATCTTGTCCTCCTAGTATCTGAAGGATTCTCTACTAGTGGTCCTGCCGCATCCAATGTTTGTTGAGCCCATTTAGCTCTTATGGAAGATGTATAAGGGATATCCTCAACCTCATCTCATTGATGGCTCTGTTTGGGTCGTGGACGAACATCTTTCAAGTCACTGTCATCACTGTCACTCTCTTCAATGAAGGAGGAAGGAGGAGTTAAAGAAGTAAAGCTTGGACAACTTTCTTCAAGGTGTACACTCCTCTCATAGAAAATTTCATGTCTCTCTGGATCCATCAATTTGTAGGCCTTATGAGAGTTCGCATAACCAACAAAGATGCACGGTTTACTTTGAGATTCCAATGCCTTGCATTTTGGTGGAGGTATACGTGCCCCTGTTGGACAACCAAACACTCTAAAATGCTTTACAATAGGTTTCCTTCCATTCCAAGCTTCAAAAGGAGTTAAACCATCCAAAGCTTTATGAGGACTCCTAGTCTAGATGTAGCTTGCACAATTCATCGAATCAGCCCAAAAAACTTGATCAAGAGACTTATGTAGTAGCATGCAAGTGCTCATCTCCTTGAGGATTCTGTTCTTCCTTTCTGCAACACCATTCTGTTGTGGAGTGTATGGTACTGAATGTTGAAGGTCAATTCCCTTTTGAGTAAAAAAATCTATAAGTCTTGAGTTCACATACTCCCTTCCATTATTTGTTTGAAGAACCTTGATGGCTTTCTCTAACTGCTTTTCTACTTGAGCCTTCAAAGGTGAGAAATCATTCAAACACTTCACTCTTATGAGCCATGAAGAATACCCAAGTATAGCAAGAATAGTCATCAATGAAGGTGAGTGCATAGCAAGACTTTCCAGATGATGGCACTAGAAATGGGCCTGCCACATCACTATGAACTAGGTCAAGAACACTTTGTGCTCTCCTAGACTTTCCTTTGTCAAACATTTTTTTCTAGATGCTTCCCAAGTGTGCAACCTAAACAAACACCATCTAAGAACTGGACTTGAGGTAGACCATGAACCATGTTCTTCTTGCTAAGCTGTTGAAGATACCTGTAGTTGAGATGTCCAAACCTCTGATGCCACAATTTTCTTTTTGTATTAGAATGAATTAACACGTCTTGTGCATTAGATTTAGGCACAAAGGAAGAGAAAGTGTAAAGCCTTGAATCATGTTTAGCTTCACCTATTGCAGCAATAGAATCATCTTTGATGCTTTTCGCAACAACTAAATCTAGAAGAAATTCAACCTTGTTTTAACCTCCATAGTGAGTGATTTGGTAGACTAAAAGAAGGTTGGACGTAAGATTAGGAACATAGAGAACATCCTTGAATGCTCCACTTTCCATCTCAACTTCACCTTTTCCTTCAACTTCTACTTTAATATCATCTCCTACAAAGATGTGAGGTACCTTTCAAGGTGTCATTGAAGAAAAATCTCTCTTTGAAGCCCCCATGTGATGTGTGGCACTTGAGTCAATAATCCATTCCCCTTGATCGACAGTGTGTGTGAGTAAAGCTTGCCCTTTGCTCAAAATCTGAAGATGAAGACCTCTTTTCCTTATAAGCATTAGGCAATAGATCATTGTGCTTCTTCATAATGTTTTTCAATTCATCAATCTGCTTGTGATAACACTCATGTTCATCTTGACCAATTCTTTTACAATAGGCACACTTCTTCTTTTCCTGATTATTGTCCTCCTTTTTGTTGGTATTAGGAGAAGACTTGCCTTGTTGATTTGATTTAGGTGGTGACTTTTCTGTGTTCCCTTGTTTGTTATCTTTCCTCTTCTTCTTTTTACCCTTGCCTTTTTTTGAACTTCCACCAGTTGGATTTTTGGAGCTCTCATTGCTAGCCACCAATGCCTTAGACTTTGAAGACTTGAGAATCCCCATCTTTATCAACTTAGCTTGTTCATTTTCTAACAACTGGGCATATTCGTCAAAAGTGAGTTTCTATAAGAAGCCCCTAAGGTTGCCTTTGAGGTGGTGAAAGTAGAGACAAATGTGAAGTAGTCTGATGACATCTTATTCTGAATTGGATAAATCAACCTGTCATCCTTAATGGGACTACCACAATCATTAAGTTTTGTTCTCAACTCATTCACCTTAATGATAAAATCCTAGATGGAATCAAAGTTCTTAGGATCTAGAGAGATAAGTTCATCTTCAATCTTGTAGACGTCATCCTTAGTCACTTTCTCATATAGTTTTTTAAGGGCATCCAAAGTTTCCTTGGATGTATCATATTTTATGATCTGATAAAGAATCTTGTCATCAACCCCTAACCTAAGGATTCCTAGGGATTTTCTATCTGCCAATATCACTTTGAGTTACTTTATCACCTATGGGTTTAGGAAGAGATCCATCTACATATTTTTTAAGTGACCATGTGGCATAATTATGTGGTGTTAATTTTGGAACCTTAATGTTTCCCATAATGCAAGGATAGAAAGATAACAGTAAGAAGAAAGGCACGCAACACCAAGAGACACCCCCCCCATTTCACTCATCAATGAAACCCCCCCCCCCAAATGAATGCTTTAGGCACTTTATACTTCGTGTGATTACAATAGCCATTTGCCAATTTAGGGCCTAAGTGGACTTCTGATTTTGTTTTTTACAACCTCCTCTTCAAGTTCAAATCTGGTACTTAGCAATGTTGCTTAGAGATACAATAATTTTGAAGTTCGATCAAAGCAATATAATGCATAAAAGGACCTATTTCTGAAAGTGATGTTTTTATCCACACAAGCCTATAATCTGATTGCAGATTTGGAAATGAGACGAAAAATTATGCACTTCCAAAAAAAATGACACTTGAATATGTGTCCAAATGAGCTCGTACAGAGCATTTGAAGTTACAAAATGCAGGATTGGATAGGTACACTCACCAAAAATAGATTTTTCTGACAAATCAACTCCAAAGCTCATATCAACATACGGAGTATCAAAAACTGTAGCACTGTTATCCAACTCCTCTGTACCAAAAGAAACCACCAAGGAAACTAAGTCTTCAAAATTGCCCACTACATCCTCCTAGATGTCATCAATGCCAATATGATCCTGAGACTCATCTGTACACACTGCCAAATATGAAAGATCATCAACACATTCTAGCGAAAATGGTCGACTGGATATATGAACAAAGCCCAACACTAGTGTATAAAAACTAATACCAACATCGAATAAGCTCTTGGCACAAGAAAAGACAACACCGTGCAATCTGCTAATCAAATCCATGATAGCACCCAAACAATCACTGCTACCAAAAAGTGTTAAAGATTTCCAGTCAACTGAATCCCAAATGCCAATATAACAATCTTGAGTCCATATCTGTAAACTATAATCAGCTGGTAACTCAAGCAAACTTCTCACCTGAGTAATATGACCAATACCAACTAATTCCACATACCTGTCTGACATTGTCCCTATATCCTGGATGTGGGTGCAAGATGAACTCGCAACATTATCAATGTCCACATATGATCTACCGTTCGCAGAAAGCTGAGTATTAGGAGTGCAAGATGAAACTAAACTCAATTCCATGCCATGCTTATCCCCATGTCTCTCCCAGTCTTGTAATGCCAATGGAGTATTCACCAAAGAAGCTTGACTGTCCTCAAGCTCGTGAGAAAGCCTGACAACTTCCTCCTCCTTCCTCCTAAAGGCATCTGAATAGTCTCCGACAAGGCTAAGAAGATGGTCACGATCTGATAGAAGATGTAAATAACTCAACTTCATCGTTCCCATTCCTTCCCTAATCGCTTGTAAGTCAACACAAGGAGACTTTGCCTAAACTCCCTTATGTCTAACCTGTAACTAAATCATTTGAATGTGATCCTCTATCATATCCCGCGTCCTGTCATGATGAGATAATGAAGTCACAATACTATCTTTGTTCACCTTCAGCTGGTTGGACAAATCATGTGAAGTACTACCTGCCTCAACCTCGTGTGATGAAGCATCTAACTGTGCCTGGTACTCTTTCTCAACAAAGTCATGAATGCTCAATGTCTGCTCATCTCTAACAAGTATCTCACCATCATGCACAACAACATCCTCATAATCATCATCTAAACCCACTACCTCTTGTGGCAGACTAGAATCTGAGACCTCTGCCTGGCTATAAGCTAGTTTCTCAAACTCCTCATTCAAGTTCTTGGTAATTGTGTCATCTACCTTGTGAGAAAATCTGCCAAATAGAAATCCAGTCAACTTATCCACCTTAGCTGGGTCGGACAACATGTCATTCATCATACGGTGGTGCTCAACCAACTGTTCAAACATGTCATGGCTTATTTTCATAAGTTTATCTCGAATGTCTAAATAACCATCCTTTCTACTGTTCTGACTCTGGATATCAATTGTCCAAGATCGTGTCCCCTGAGACTCTGTACTATACCTGTCCATTCTGGATAAAGTAGAGTGTAACCCCAATAGGTTATAACTTCTTCAAACACCAAGAACTAACATGCAATTGATTAGAAGTAGCATGCAACCATAGATTTTGACATGCAGCTGATTAGAAGCAACATGCAACCACCAAATTCACCAAGAACTAACATGCAAATGATTAGAAGTAGCATGCAATCATAGATTTTGACATGCAGCTGATTAGAAGCAACATGCAACCACCAAATTCACCAAGAACTAACATGCAAATGATTAGAAGTAGCATGCAACCATAAATTTTGACATGCAAGATTTGGGTAGTTGTCAAAACTGACATGCAAACTTCTACAAACCCTTAGGCTGGCAAGAACATAGCTCTGATACCACTGAAATGTCCCTTTTTTGATTTTATATGATATTTCAAGCCTCTAATCAGATCTTTAAGATCAAACAACCAATCTTTCAAAAATCCACCAATTTCTCAATAAACCCCAAATGGGTATGCCAGAAATAGTGCCAAAAACTTCACAGCTTCACATATTATTAGTAAATCTGAAAGTGGACATTTTTATAGAAATTTCAGCAGCATAACAACTTACAAAATGACATTTTCAGATCTATATAACATTTACACAACAGCTCCCAAACGGAGGATAAAAACAATGCTCATCGGGCTCCCGAAAACAACATAGAATAGCCCGAAAACACCACAAAAACACTAATAATCTATCATAGAAGTATAATCACGACCAAATACATATATTCAGCTCTATTTTAACATCTAAAAGTCTGAAATACAGCAGCAACCCAAACTGATATGAAATACTCAACCGGAAACACCAAACTCTTACAAAAAACACACCCGAAAAATCACAAATCTGCACTGTTCAGCACAAAGGCAAACTCTGCATGAGCATGCACATGGAATGGCTTCAAACTCTCGTCCTTAGCCTTTCTGGAAACCTACACACTCCCGTTCTTGGGTCTCCTTCTCCACAAGTTTGGCAGCCTCTGAAGAATAATAAAGAAATTAGCAAAAATCAAGTTCTGAAATGAGCCCAAAATGCCTCCAAACTCCTTAAAAGAGGGCATAACCCTAACTCACGTCCAAAAGGGGTTAATAAAACATATTTTAATAATAATTTTCATTTATTAGAGCATTAGCTTCCAAAGATTATCCCCTTTTTTTGAAACTTCACCTTTTTGGGCATGCCTGCCTTAGAAAAGATTATTATTTTTAATTATTTGAAAAGGGGACACGACATAAACACTAATTCAAAATGTCTTAATTAGTTGTGCACTCGCATTAAGATGGAAAGAAGTCATTTTTGTGAGGTTTAGAAACTCTAGATTTAAACTGTCCTCCATGTTTGTTAACAAAACTCAATTGAAAAACAGTCGATGTATAAAATCTAGTACCTTTACTGGAAATTATAATTTGAGATAATAAATTTAGATTTTTCAAATGACATTAAATCATAGTTTAATCTTTCTTCTCATTCAATAGTACTTCAAATTTAGAACTTAACAATGCAGCTTCATTCTTTGTATCATTGATATATGCATAGTCTGGCAGATATAATACATGTCAAGTTTCACAAACCATGCCGAGTTCCTAGTGTATGCTGAGTTCCATAGACCATGCCGAGCTCCTAGTGTATGCCAAGTTCCATAGATCATGTTGAGTTCTTAGTGTACGCCAAGCACCAGCATCTGCCAGGCTCCACAACGCTTAACCAAAATCCCTCCAAACATGCAGGATTGTAAGCAAACCCAAGGTGCTCCAGCATCAGACACCCTAGGTTCGAAAAGAATTCTCAGTAGCTGGAAGAACATGCTCTGGGATTCAACACATAAATCCCAAACTGGTTCTTGACATACATGTCCTCCAAGTCTTCAACTTGTGCATTCTTTCCCTTGTTTTTCTTCTTCTTCACATCCACATCATGTGTTCCATAGGTTTGTTCTCCATGCTGATCTCCAACCTTCTTAGAATCTACCAACTCAACTCGACTGCCAATAATCAGGTTCCTCCTACCGAGCTCTTCATTTTGTAAAGGAATCAAGAAAAAGTTCCTACCACCTTTCTCAAGAGTAAACACATTTCTAACACAATCACGCACAGCCCTACAATCATACTGCCAAGGCCTACCAAGCAACACATGACAACTGTTCATGTCCACAATATCACACAACACTTGATCCTTATACTGCCCAATCTGGAAATCAACAAGGCATTGCTCCCTCGCTTCCAAAGCATGCTCACCTTGTAACCAGCCAATCCTATAAGGATATGGATGTCTCACCATCTTCAAACCAAGTTTCTAAACCATCTCTTCAGCAACCAGGTTACCCATACTACCACCATCTACAATCACCTTGCAAACTTTGACACCAGACTTATAGCGGGTTCTGAACAAACTAGTTCTTTAACCAAATTCCAGTGTCCTCTCACCAATCAGTACTCATCAAGCCAGCAAACTCTCTCCTTGCTCAGGCTAACTATTCTAGACTTCAACCTCATTCACAACAATAGCTGTCCTACCAGCTAGACATTCAAAAGATCTATGCCCTTCTTAACCACAATTACAACAATTACCTCTGAAACCACCTCCACCTGTCCTTTTTTGTTCAACAAGTTTTGGTTCACCTTCTACCTTTGGTTTAGCTTGTAATGAACTATCTTGCTTCTCCTTCCCTCTGGAACTACCTTGATTCTTCCTCTTTAGCTTCTCCTATGCTCTCAAAGCATACTGATAAGCACCTCAACTAAAGAAATATTCGGCATACCAACCTCTTCCTGAATATTGAATCTCAAACCATTAATATACCAAGCTACCTTCTCTTTTGACAATTCCCTATGCCCAAACCAAATAGTCAACTTGTAGAACTCCTCTATATAATCCTTCGCAGTCATATCCTTCTATTTCAGATTCTGCAACCTTTTAAACAACTCAAGTTCATAACCAGCAAGAATGAACTTAGTCTTTAACTTAGTCACAATCAACCTCCATCTAGTGATCTTCATTTCACCTTCCTCTTCTCTATCCCTTTGTAGTTCTTTCCACCAAAGAGCAGCATGTCCTTTCTGCTTAGTTTGTGCCAACCTTACTCTGAGTGGATCCTCAATATCCTCAAGCTCAAAGTAGTCTTCCAATTCACAAATCCAATCAATTAGGTCTTCAGGATTCAAACTACTTGAGAAATGACAAACCTCCATCTTATGCTTCAACTTCAACAAAGATCAAGTCGAGCAAACTAACCAGCCCTAGTTCCAATAGGTCTCTCCACATGATCAGTTTTGTCCTCACCACTAGATCCAGTAACTTCAAAGTCTTCAGCAACTTCTTCATAACTGCCTTCAGTACCCACATGCCTAGGTACACCACCTAAAGCACTCACAATTTCAGCAATCATGTCACTCTTCATCGATGCTATCTGAGATCTAACTCTGCTCTAACCTACTCCATCTGAGATCTAAAATTTGCTTTAACCTTCGCTGAGATCCATTCTTCCACAGCACCACTAAGATCATCAATTGCCCTAGGGTCCAATCTTCTTGGAGGCATCTTCCAAAATTTCAAAAAACCCTAAGCAACAAATCCACCAATCAAGAAGATCAATCAACCACAAGATCAACCTTCTTCAACACGAGTCCTAGTGTAAGCTGCCTCAACTTCGGCAATTTGTCTACTCACTTAGGAACAACCTTCAGTCTGATACCACCTGACACAGTGCAAGGCAAGAGAATCCCCAAAGGAGATGTCCTAGCCTCCCAACAAATAACCATGCAGCAGAAACACAATAGCAACCAGCAACAAATACAAGATCAAATACCAAAGTACAATATTTCATTCATAAGATATAACTGATTACATGCAATATGCCCAACTGTAAGGCCTTCCTAGTTAAGGCCAGATACAAACAGCAATTACAAAACTAGTTTTGCAAGATCCCACAGGATACAATTACCACGCGCCTATTTCAACTAGTCTAGACCCACAACTCGATAAGATCACCAAGAAGAATCCACACTTGTGCCCTCAAGTCCACCAAGTATTCCTCTGGTTTATAAGCCTCATCCCTAGCGCTTCAAAATTTGCATCTACCCTTCCTTCCCCTTCTCCAAGCTGGAATGAATCTCCTAAAGACTCTACAAAACCCCCTACTTATACCCAACTAAGCCACAAGTCAGCTAAGTTCATTACAAACTAAATTAAATCCCTTACAATAAATATAGGTTGAGCCACAAGTCGGCTACAACACTAAATTAAATACCCATACATAAACTAAATGCCAAAGTCGGCTCACAGACAATTCGGCACCAACAGAAACCAAGACCAAACCGAGCTCCAGAGACCATGCCGACTAACCAAAGACCATGCCGAGTTCCACTGACCATGTCGAGTTACCAAAGACCATGCCAAGTTCCACAAACCATGCCAAGTTCCATAGACCATGCCGAGTTCCATAGATCATGCCAAGTTCCCAGTGTATGCCAAGCAGCAATATCTACCAAGCTCCACAACAATTAACCAAAATCCCTCCAAACATACAGGATTGTAAGCAAACCCAAGATGCCCTGCATCAACAAGGATCAATGTGCCAAATAACTGAATGCCAAAATCCCAAGTCTCACCATAAAGGGACACTAACTACCATATGTTGCTGCCCTATGTGCTAATACCCTCAATCAGCATGAATGTCTCACTCCATGAGTGACCCTGCGAGTCTACTGTCAAGTGAAGATGGGAGCTCAACAATATACCAATATCCACCCCAAGATAGTAACAACCAAACTCTCCACCTAGCTCCCCGATTAGTGGCAATACATAGGGATGCTCCACCTGGATCCCAAATAAGAACTCGTATGCTATCTAAGATACCACTGACCAACTCTTGTAATATTTGTACCACTATACCACTCCTGTAATATTTGTACCAATGACAATGACAGATCTAGCCAATCTAACTCCACCACCATATCACCCCAATGAAAACAAATTAATCCTAATCTCTGAAACTCTGATGTGTCAGAAAGCTAAAACACATATCATAATCCTGTGACTGTGTAACAACACAACATAATCCAGAAGATGTAAGATACTATTATAGCTAGATCCCTGATCACCCAATCAACCTGATCTTGGGTAAAGGAAAGAGTGGTTGGTGAATCACTATCATCATGAATGTTAAAACTATCTTCAATATACTGCTGAATAAAAAATGTAGACACCTCATGTGGAACGTAGAGTAATGTATGTTCACCCCACTCATTTGCAAATAACTCATTGAACCCTATAGGCCAAATAGAATCAGCGAGTATAGTATTAACATACACAGGTAAATCAATGATAACTAGAATATACCAACAAGTAAAATCACCAATCAACACATAGGTCGTAGCCATCTAATAAGAGTTGGATGATAAAACTCAGGATAAGCTGAAAAACCCCTCAAAGCATGCTAAAGATAAATCTGAACTTCCAACTCCACCATAAGTATCCTCACTTATGTCAAAGTCTTCATAAAAGGAAAGTTCGCCATTAATTGAAATCTCTGAATTATCCTCACTTGTTATATCACTAACCGTGTGCTCATGTGAAGATGTAAAGCTACTGTCATAAAAATCAAAATTTCCAAACTCATCAACTTGTTGATCCATAGAATTTTTCTCATCATAGAAAGTCTCAAACAGGGAACACGTGATTGAATTACATTGTTTGCTTTCACATCTACCCACTTTATGAATTCCTTCAACGATTTGTGTGATCTCTTGTGCCCTTGAACCCTGGTTATCTTCTTCATGAGTGGCTGCCCCACTCATTTGATTTTCAGCTTTGTGGATGGAGTAATGTGTTAAGCTCAATTAAAGACATAGCTCATCTACCTCACTCTCAATGTTCTTTCCAAATTTTATGGCTAGATCTCTATCCATTAATAATTGCAAGTAATCATATTTTATCATTTTCAAAGTTTCAGAAATAATACGTAAAAGAGGACTTGTGACACCACATACATTCCCATGTCTCTCTTATATCACAATCTTGTTAGAATTCTTTAGAATAACTGAGAGGGTGGGGGGTGAATCAGTTATCCAAGGTCTAAATGCCCTAATAGTACTTTTTCACAAATTATAGTAAGCCCGTTGAACTATTCATCCATCCAAGCTTAAAACATCCATCTTAGCAAGTTACAGCAAATCAACATGCAGGAATAAAACATGCAATATTAACACGATACAATGATTTACGTGGAAACCCAATTTGGGAAAAACCACAGTAACATGCTACTCAATTCTCACTCTTCTGAAGTGATACCCTGTTAAAAGCTTACAACACACTATTAAATGTGACCTTGTTAGAGGATTTAACCATACTGTTAGGAATGGGCCTGGTCAAAGAACTTTGGAACATTCACTTGGAATGTCACCCTGTTAAAGGATTTATATCATGGCTATTAAACCAACCTAAGTCCATAGGATTTGGATTAACTGTTACAATTGCTAGAGAGTAACAATAATGACTTTTGATCTGATACAACTTATAACATATCTTGCAGATTACAGATCACACTTCAGTTCAATCCTTCGCTTGGCTTTAATCACTACGGCTCTTGACAGCTTGCCTTCCTCTCAAGCTTTGTCTCCTTGAGTCTTCTTGCTCATTATACCAATGCAATCATCCTTGTGGTCATCTATCGAAGGAGAGTTTCTGTGCTTTCTTCCTCCTTAGCACCTTCTTCAGCACTTCATGCTTTCATGCTTGACCAACTACTTGTTTCGTGACCTTATGACTCCTTAAATAGAAATCTGGAATACCTTTCCCGCTCGATTCCAACTTTAGGGTTTCAATAGATTAGGTAGGATACAATGTATTTGTCCCATATCTCATCTTCATCTAAAAAACGTTTTACATAGAGTTCTGTGTCACCAGCTCATCATTCTTATCTTCTATTTGATTCACAGAATTCTAGATAACAACCTTGTCGGCTTAGATCTGGCAAATATTCGACTCTCAAAATAATGCAGCACCTCGGCACTATTGCTTTACTAATGCTCGGCACCCTTTGTATTACTCAGCTCCTGTATTCTGCTTGGCATCTAATCTTCGCTAAGCACCTGATCTTCGCTAGTGTAATGTCCCTTTTTTAGCATTCATAGCATGATGTTGTCGTTAGCCTATTTCCCCACGGTCCCGTAGGCTAACCAGGACATTAAAGGGGCTTAGAGGCCATTTGGCCTAGATAGTTTCAGTTGCAGGTCTTTTTGAGGGGTTTTGAGGCAACTTTGGGCATACTTACTATTTATAGTAAGTCATCTTGGATATGGTCAGACATCCAGTGGCAACGGTATGTCGATGGTAATTGTTTAAAATCGGCAAGAATACTTGTTTATCATTGATAAGATTTGTTATGCATTGATAAAGCTATTTTATAAAGTTAAATTTAAATATTTAACTTTATTAATGCATAGACTATAGTTTGTGGGAAATATTTAAATTCAAAGAGTCCCCTTTATTTTATAACACATTGGAGACATAAGTTACATAAAGGGAGTGATGTTTTATCCCACATCAAGAAAACGAAGGATTGTGCTGTTGTGAAAACACTATAAAAGAAAGGGAATAGCTTCTTTTTAGTATGCTTGGAAATATCAAAGAAATTGAAAAATTTTCTGGAGATTATGTCTCAATAGTTTGAAGGACGAAATCCCTTCAAGCTGGAAATCTTGACGCCATTGAAAGATATGGTCTTGAGATTCAACAGGGTAGCAGTCCGAAAAAGCAGATATGAAAAGGCAGTCCGAAAAAGCGGAACCGAAAAAAGCAGATACGAAAAAGTAGTCCGAAAAAGCGGAACCGAAAAAAGCAGGCCGGAAAAGCAATCCGAAAAAGCAGTTTGAAAAAGCAAATCGGAAAAAGCAAAGCAGAAGGGGCAGCATTGAAGAAAATTATTACAGCCATCTACAACCGGGTTCCTTTATTAGTATTGCTTTTTTAGGTGTTATAAGTTTCAACTGTAAGTGTGCATTATACCAGCATTATCATTTTGTAATCCATGTAAATGCCAAAAGTCTTGACCATATTTCATGAACATTGTATTAGAAATTTCATTGCAAATTAAGAACATAATAGTTGCTGGTGTCATTTAAGCAATTCAACATCATTATTAATCAGCTAGTTAGTTTGCATACCAACTGTTTGTAAAAATGCCAGTTGGCTGTAGGTGTTCATTTCTCATGCTTAGATCATATATATGCACTGAATATTGTTAAAATTAGTAACACACTCTTGTTAGGCCATTGTGTAGTCCATTTGGAGTCTTTTAGCACAAAATTCTCATTGATGCAAATAGAAGAAAGAGTCATTTAAAGCCAGCTGAAATACTATATCAGTCATACGTTCCTTGCATGTGAACTGTTTGATGAAATTCCTTGAGCTTTCATCAGCAATTTTGAGAGCAGATTTGAGGAGGGTCATTACAGCTCGGCACTTGATCTTCGCTCGGCACCTGAAGATCACTCGGCACTTGATATTTATTCGGCACTTGAAGATCACTCGGCACTTGATATTTACTCGACACTTGAAGATCACTCGGCACACTCTAAAGGTGAACATTGCTCGGCTTCAACTAAGAATCTGTTCGGCACTAACTAGCTTGCTCGGCACTCTCTTATGAACTTAGTTAGGTTTTACAAATGACTTCGCTAAACCTTACATCTTTTATGTGTTTAAGTGTGTCCATTCTCTGTGTTTTAGAATATGTCATCAATACACTATTTCATCAATGGCTTAGTTGATCCTTGTACTTCATTACAACATCATAACTTCAACCTTTCTCTAGGTGTTCTAGTTACATCTTATTGATTGCCACCTCCTTGTCAATCAACCAATTGATAGTATTTGGTTCACTAAAGCGATTGTCATTCCTGCAAGTAGCAAGTTTGACATCAATGACAAAACAATGATTGAAAACATTCTTTACCAGTTCCATTAGTCTTTATTCATGATCTCTTCAATCATTTCCAACAAATCTTCCGCATGAGATCCTCAATCAATTTGGAAGAATCGTCCATCGTTGTCAACACTTGGACAAGCTTGTCCTCTTTGACCAAAAGCATATCAATAAGTCAAGTGATAATGGTTTTTGACCATCTCTTTTGAACACAAGTGGGGTGTTCTCCATAGAATTTTATAATTTTTCATCATCTAGGGAAACAACATTTTTAGATATGTCCTCTAACTCAACATGTGGTAGATCATGTACCTTGCTAACATTGCGGTCCATTTGCTCCTCCTCAAAATTTGACATAATTTCCTGCCTAGTATCACCATGAAACTCATCCAAGTTAATTTTCATGTCACCAAATAAGACGCTGGTGTTTTCCATGTCTAAATAAGATGGGGAGTTGCCAACGTTGGTGGTTTGGACAACTCTTCTACATGGGCCATCAATATGCTTGTCAGAAAGACTAGTGTAAATAGCTCCATAAGGTATTTTTGTCTCCCACTTACCTATTAGTATACTTGTGCCATTATTAGTATTTTGCATACTATCATACGAAGGTTGCTCTTCTTTCTTAGTATTATTATCAAGTTGATTGATATCTTCCCTGTGCAAATTTCTATAACTGTCCTCTGCAAGCAGATTCCGAGCCAAATCATAGCATTTGTTTCTTATCATATTTGTCCTATTTTGCAGCTCTAGCTGAAGGTTCACATAATCAATGAAAGGAAATTCTTTTTGAAGCTTTGACGGAAATTTGTTATAATCATTGTGCAGTCTCCTTACTTTAGTTTTAATGTCGAGTTGGAAATCTTGTCCCACTTCCTCTGCCATGTAGCTTTTCATGTGCCTGAGACGAACCCAATCCTGATTCATATGTTCTACCTGTAAGCTTACTTTTGCAAACTGCATCTGTTTTGAATAAGGTAGCTGATTTCAAGACTAGTTGTTTCTCAGTTATTTCTATCATTAGGCTCAATACTTTCAAGCTTAAGTGGACCTTGAAGCTGAATACAGACTTTCAGAATGTTATATTACCACTGCAATTTTCCTCCTTAGATATGAAGAAAATACATGTGATTTCTTTCCAAGGTATTTTACCAAACAGTTGGCATGCACTAAACTGCTATAGATTAACTGTCCCACTATGGTTGTTTACTAAATCGGATACCATTGTAATGAGCTTTACTAAATCTGACCACTGAGTTCTGATTCTGGAACTGCGGTATTTTGACAAACGGTTATCATGCTAACAATAATATTCTCTACTAGAATGAAACAATAATGGAGTACTATGCTGATGGGAATTTCATCAAACACTTATCATGCAGTCTCAGTCCCTTCAGTAAGCATGCATTCAAAAAATATTAAACTTGTGCTGATCGAAACAATGTTATGAAGTGATAAAATCAATCAACAAATTTTAAGTTTCCACCAAAAAATAATCAGAGAATTTTAAACTCGGTATTCATTAACACAAAGTCTATGACAATTAAACGATACTTCTCAATCTGTACGTCAGAATGCAAAACCTATAATAGAGTTGGCACTAAACCAATAGGAAAATTCAAAACGGCAAAATGAAGATTAGACCTTCGTCCCAATATTGTCCCATCTACATGGAGAGTTGCTTTGTCCCTTTGTATGAAGATTTTATCTAGGCAAAGACCATCATTATTACTGTAACTTCCAACTACAACAACCCTTTGTGTCTTATGAGTTTCCCACTCCCATTCTTCTCCATGGAAATCAAAATCCGTATTCATTCAAGGAAATGTCGCTTTCTGAATTTGTGTTTGTTTACCGTTACTAATCCCAGTCCTGTCTTCTGCAAATTGGTATAACACTTTGTCAGAAAGCTACCCGTCAGTGTCTTCCCCACAGCCTCTTCTTATATTGGTTCAGTAGTTTATGCAGACATTACTTGTACTCCTAAAGGTGTATATCGTGCCATTGCTGAAGAACGTCCTTATGCTGCTACCTTTGGAGGTATCCTATTAGCCTACTTGGCAAACTCCTCCCGTGATCACCCTTGATCTCTTCCGAGTCTACCCGTTACCAGTGCTAGGCCTGTTGTTGTTGCGTAGGAGGTTACAAAGACTATTGGTAAATGAGGTAAATGCCAACTGTGACTTTCTCAACCCATGAAACTTGTGTCAGTCTCGGCCTCTATTTATTCTGGTTGTTTCAATACAGAGACCTCAACCTCTTGAATGCCCGTCCCTTTGTCACATACAGTGACCCCTACTTAGAAGTGAATACTATCAAGTTTGCCAGATGTCTGCATATATTCTACTGCAAGCTACATGACCCAACAGAATGGTAACATGGCTCTGATATACTGGAAGTCCATCCACCTTCCTGCACAATCCCACATCGACCTCTGCATAAGCTCCCAACTCCGCCAGTAAATATGACTTAACCCCCAACCTGCAACTGAGAATGGACTAGTTCCGAGATGAAGATACTGTCACAGGAGCCCAAAAACCAACCGGCTGTTCTAGTTACTACGTCCAACATTAACACAACTATTCCCTGCACTGTCATGTAACAAATAAAGGAGTGGATGTCTTTCCTCCTTACCGTCTGGTATGCTATCAGTCCCTGTCGACATACAAACTAATTGTCCTCCATTGCCAGAAATCTGTAAGTTCACTCTTCACTAACCCAATGTGTTCCCACAGTACTTCGAAAGTGCCAACCTGAATTCCAACCGAAGAAATTATCACAAGAAGACTGGAAATACATAACTCATGAAAACACAATGCCTATAACATACTTCCAATACTTCCTTGCTGAAAACAATGGAATTTCCTTTACTCACAACTAGAACCAAAGAGTATTTTGAATTCATAAAATCTTTGTGTTGCATGATTTCACAGGATGGCAGGATTCTTTGCTCTGATACCACTGTAATTGCTCTTTCTGGATATTCTACTAAAAACCCTTTATATAAACATGCAGATTTTTAAACAGAACAGAAAACCAATATTTGATATAAATTCCAGAACTTTAATAGATTTGTAACCAGCAGATTTGTATACAATAGAACTCAAAAAAGTTTGTTTGTTTCCTCCAATATTAGAAAGTGCATATATAAACCAAGAGTTAACAAAAATAACTGCCAAATACGTTACTGTATTATACAACAGCAATACAATAACATGCAACAATTCAAATAATCTAATCTTATAAACAAAAATAACAGTCAAATTGGCAAATGCAAATTAAACCTGTAAGAAGGCTAGGTTTGCATCCAACCTCCAAAACCTTCTTTAAGGGCTTGCATCATCAAAGAGATAACCAATCACTGTTTCCAACTCCCAAAATAATATTTGTTTTAAATATTATAATCTTCATACCTCCCCATGTGGAGTCTCTTGTACCTTTATCCCTTTTCCCAATGCGATGCATGCCTATTTAGGCAATGTGGGATAAAACACCTTTTTTGACCTTTAGTCACTTAAGTGAACATAATACCTTTTTAAAATAAAGTGGCAAGTTAAATGAACTTTTAAAGTCACTTAGTAAACCATATAATCATCAAGCATCAAAATAACTAACCAAATGAACTCAGATAAGCACGTGTAATAGCTTGTTGGAAAGCTCTCCACAAAACGCTTCCAAACCAACACTGAGATTCCAAGAATTTTGAGTCCTGTTTACTTACTAGAATAGGAAGGATCCGAACAACTTGCCAAAACTACTCTGATGGGTTTGAAACTAGAAATGTCTAGGCCAAATCTCGAACTAAACCCCATAAAGAACCTTTTCGCCCTCAAAACCTAGGCGAAGTTGGCTGACAAGCAGAAATATAATTTCCCAAAAAAAGGGACATTACATGGCTGTCCAATGCTAATGTCCCTCGTAGATAAAGACCATTGATAGAGATTAAAGACCCAACAAGAGGAATTTGAGGTTGGATTGGTGATCTCTCCTGAGAAGATCTTAGGGCGACGTGAATCAATGAAGATCTCACTTGAATTGTACAGACTAGTTGATGGGAGGAGAAATCGACTCGTGTTGTAATGTCTAGATCTTATGCATTGCTAGTGAGATCACAGTATATGTCGCGATGCTCAAATCGGATGAGAGGGAGTCAGAAATCCAACTGTTAGAAGCACATTGGGGGCTCGTCATTGCTTGGTGATGGACCTGATCGTTGATGCTACAATAGAGCATTGAAGCTGAAAATGTCTGAGCTTGGCGTGGCCTTTCCCGTGTGAATCAACTCCAAGGAAATGGACCCCACCATCCCAACCAGCTGAGTCGTCCTTGGGTTATCACTGTGATCAGACAATCTAGCAAACTCGAAATCCCCTAGCCTTCCCTTGAGCTCCGAGTCGAACAACACATTGCTCGATTTAACATCTTTGTGAACAACCTTCTTCTCACCTTGCTCGTGCAAATACAGCAGCCCCACGGCGACCCCCTTGAGAATATTATATCTATCAATCCACCGCAATACCACTTTGGGGTTTTCGAAAAATATGAAAGCACTTGGAATGTCCTAATCAGAAGGAAGATCTATAACTATGTAAAACTGACACAACATGCAGAGATCGAGCACCACAAAAATTGCCAAAATTGGTATGGCCACAAATTTTCTTAGATCTGAAAATAATTGAAAATAGTGTTTTTGAAAAAAATCCTCAAATCCGTACTGCGGCGAGATCAAGTGTAATCCTTCAAATTGGCAAATCGGGCCTCCAAGTCTGATTTGCAAAAAAAATTTGCCTCAAATTTGACTTTTGCCCAAGATAGGTGTATTGATAGTCAAAATTTATGGAAATGGCCACCCAGACGCAATGGTGAGGTCAAATCTTGCTCAAAACGCTCCCAATAACTGCAGATATCTAGATTTGAATCGTGGCCCTCCAAAAGGTGAAGCAAAAATAGTCTCCAATGGCTATGCAAAGAAATCTCATATGGCTCTGATACCATGTACGAATTTGTCTAAAGCAATAATTCAACGCCAAGATCAAGAATCTCAATAGATAGCACAAGAGAGACTAATGATGATCAAATGAGAATCTCAATAATGATCAAAATGATAATAGATATCAGATGAATACACACTAGAAGTGCCTATATATAAAGGCAACTAGAATGACTAGGAGTTAGCAAAGAGATAAACATCACAACTAAGCACATGTCCACCAAGAGTGGATTATCTTCCATTGAGCACAACAATTTGTGCAATGATGAGAGGATAAGTTTACATAGGTGTATCTCATAAGAGATGTTGTAGACACCATGTGCTCAAATAAGTTGCTAACTCCTATGTTGTCAACAAGACAACTCATATGTCTATGCATATTTCTAAGTAAACGTAAAGTGTAATAATAATTAATTATTTACACTAACAATGCCACACGTGTCCGTATATATATATATATATATATATATATATGGTACTCATACCAGAAATTGCAGGTTATATGTCTTCATTTATTACCAATGACTGTCTTCCTCATGCTATGATTCAACTGTTATGGCTCTTTAGGGAGACATGCCTGCGCATTATGTTATTATTCATTAATTAAACAGGCCTTTGCCATAACTAATGTTTGCTATATGCAACTGCTCCTTAACAAAGGTTATTCTTACTAGGATAGCTTTATTATTGGATAATTGACTTATTTCTTGACATTGCTAGATTCTATTATTCTTACCAGCGATTTCTGATTATTGTTAATTGATAAATTACCCTCAGATTTATTTAATTTTGAACCAGAATGAATGAAACACAAAGAACTGAAATGCAACACACAAATAAACAAGAAACTTAATAGATTTATCCTGGGAAAACCCTCCTCTTAAGCGTGAAAACCCCATCCCTCAAAATGATGATCCCTTTATTTAGATATCAGAACAAATACAATGACTTCTCACATATGATTGAAGAGATTAAGCAATCAATCAAATGCCTTATTGCTAAATGATGAGATGCACAAAAGACTTTATGATCTCAGAAATGTACACCGAGCCTTTGTATAATGGAGAAGTCGATCACACAAAGATTTAGCATTCAATAGACAACAATATGACACAGATACAACTTGAGCCCAACATAATCTCAAATGGAGCCAATAACAAAAGATAAATCCCATGTAGAATAATCAGCTTACAATCCTAGCAGATAACAAGGAGCATAGGAGAACAAAAGAGGCATAGTAGATCTCTATCACAGCTACTTATTTCAACACTCCCTCTTACCAAGAGAGAGATCATCAACATGTCACGTGACAAGTACACATAACTACAAACAAATAAAAGATGTGAATAACAAAATTTCATCATAGCATTGTAATTTCAGCATGACATTCACCATGGCTACTCAGAGAGGGTGAATGAACAGAAAACTAGGTCATGAAAACTCACACGTGACTTCCATCATGGCTACTCCCACAGGGTGGATCCACCATCGCTAATCCTAAAAGGTGGAACAAGGGCTTGAGAGACTTCATTTAGTGTAAGTGGATGAGAACACACGCCACAAATAAGGACTTCTCAGCCACCATCATATTCACACCACACAGGATCAGAACAGTCAATTGATGACATGTCAAACAAAATGACAAGTAGGCACCTAGAAGCCAGCTCATGACAAGTAGGCATGCAGACAGAACAAGCAGCTCAAGCTCGTTAAGCAGGTCAAGCACGTAAAGCACCTTAACCAGGTCAAGCCCATTAAGCAGGTAAAGCACGTCAAGCACCTTGGGGAGGTCAAGCTCGTTAAGCTGGTCAAGCACCTTAAGCAGGTCAAGCACCTCAAACTGGTGAAGCAGGTTAAGCAACTTTACCTGGTGAAAGACATAATTTAGTTCTCTGATGTTGGCACAATCATCCTTTCGACATCAATGACAAAAACATTTCAACACACTCTTTCTTCCTCCTTCCTCCTCCCCCACAAATCAAGTTATCTTTTCTCCCTTTTATACTGTATGTTTGAGGGAGAGACAACTTTCAGTTTATGCCTTTAGACCATTTGTTTAACTTAAGTATTAATTATCTTTAATTTAATTATTACTGTTTACCATTTAACCCTATTTCAACTAAGGAACATGACACTGGACGAAATGTTTATCTATTGGACAAACTAATCCATCACAACCAGCATCATTTAATTTCTAAAATCCATTTATCAACAAAGCATAGTGTGTAGAGTCCTTGGTTATGTGTCTTAATCTTACAATTTGAGACAAACTCATCATGCCCTAAGAATGCCCGTGTAGAATACAAGAATGTGTAGGACATAACAGGGAAAGCAGTTGGTAAAATACTTTGTCAAGGCCCTAAAATGTCATAAATTTCTAAGAATTGTGGTCAACAAAAAAAGTGTGTACATAAATGTAATGAAATTAGATTACAACAGGAACCCCTCAGTTATATATGCCAAGGTGGGACATATGATGACATAAACTTATGATGTGTATTGGTCTCTGACTTCATACAAAGTGATAATCCTCCTAAGTAAACAAGTGTGAATAGGACCTAATAGGGAACCAATTAGGTAGGATGTCTCATTCACACGAACATCCATGTCTCATCTACAATACTTGTATGCCTTGCATCATCTTAAAGACAATGTTGCACCAAAAATGGAAATGACATGCACAAAATAAACACATCAGATAGGAATGTTGAAAAGAACTTACATTTATACCCAAAAAAAGCACAAGTTGGTCAACGGAACTCAAAACTAAGACATAACACAGTAGGAAGTAGGAATACTAAAACAAAATCAACACACAAATACCAAAAGTAGGCACTGTACACAAAGTACATAAGCACTTTAATAGATATTATAAACACTAGACAACTACTAGTGATCAGAAAATATTTATGAAACATTCAGTAAAGTTGATGTTTTTTACCATCAGAATTGTACATTGAGGAAAATAATCTAACCTCAAAACGATCAAGGAAAAACCCAAGCCACAGTCTATGAGCAGCAATCCCTTCCACAGGATCCTTTGATGGGGGCAAATCAGGTTCACCTGCTGTCAGATGAGGTCGCAATTTAGCAGGGGGTCCTGAATTCTCAACTCCAGAGGCAAAAAGACCACGCTTTGTGTCTACTGTCCACAACCATGCGTCCACTAATTCTGCAAGAACAAGTGACCCTAGGTGGGGTGCAGCTGAAACTAACCACGTCCAAACAAAAATCCCTGTTTTCATGGCTTCACATGTTGAAATATATGCAGGGCACCAACAAAGCAGGCGTAATAGCTGTGAAAATCCCTCCAGCTTCACCTTTGCATCAACACCCTGAAAAATCAATAGCTGTCATTTTCGAAGCTGTTTGCTAGTGAGAAGAAATAAAAAGATCACTTAAACCAACACAGCTAGCATTTCTTTAGTTAAAAGATTCTTACTAACCCAAAAAGCACCAGTTTACATATCCACATAATAGAGTATTTTAATTATTGTTAACATACCACTCTAGATGAATGCCTTACCAAGTCAGACAGAAGAAGAGCGGTGGCCTGTGAGCATGTCTCATGAAATGATGCTTTATCTATTACACCACCTTTCTCAGCAACATTGACAAACTGCTGGAGGAGACGTACAAATTTTGTAACTAGCATCTCGTTGAATGCAGCATTATCAGGCTGTAATAATTCTCCATTATCGGTTGAGTTCTGAGAAGTACTCATTTTGTCAAAAGGATCAAAAAGTACAGGGAGTTTTCTAGCCTGAGGTTGAAAGCCACCAATACTAACATAAAGCCTTCTCATACCAGCAATTTCTCCTGCATAATTAGATTTCACATTTGCACTGACTATACCAGTGGACAGAATCTCCAAATTACGGGCTTCTGTTGCTTTCAAAGTGGAACCAGCTGCCGCTGCAGCAGCAGCTATGACTGCAGGGACAATAGATGTTGGAATACCATTCAAATGATCCTTTTTCCCTGGATCAAGCCTTATCTCTGATAGAAGAGAGACCACATCACTTGTATGAGGTGCCCTTTGCCATGTGTTCAGCTTGCAGAACTTCTCCTATTTTACATAGTCAACAAATCCCAACTCAGAAATTTACACTATAAAAAATAACATTGACAGAATAAAACTTGGATATTACCTATCATAACTGAAACAGTATTATCACAGTTGGACCAAAATATAAATAGTGCAATAAAGTTTACAAGAACATCTCAATAAAATCCTTTTAACATTGGCAATAGCCAAATATATTATTGCAAATCATTGATACTTTCCCATTTAAAAATTAAAGTTATAGGTGTCAAGCCTTTTGAGGATGCTTCAGATTTATGGTTTGAAAATAATAATATAAACATGAAATCAAATATGGCTGCTGCTTCCTTACACCAACTTAATAAAAATCTTTGGAATATATTTCTACATTTGTAGATTACCTCATTTTCTACGAGGACAATAAATACTAAATAATGTTTTCTAATATCTCTTCAATTCTACAGAATCAAACAAATACTAAGACTTTCGTCCTATTATGTATCTTCAACTATTTTGCAGATGATGCTCTACATTCCCAACATTTGATAAAGGAAACCCATTCAAGAAAATGTGAGTCATAGTGATTTCAAATTTCAAAACTAGTATTTTCTCCACTTTCAGCACATGATAAAGTTACTGAATATGCTTGATTAGCAAAAGAAACAATGTCTCTACAATTTATATGCTACATAATAGTTTCCTATTAGGTCTTTATTTTATATTTGTATGTAACTTCACAAATCTCTACTTTATACTTGAGAATTATAGTTTCATGCTTCGCACAATAGCCATGAAATGTTAAAGCACGCATATTTGTTGCATTAGGCACATTTGCATATGTTGCATTAATAAATTATGCATATGCTCAACAATATTCTCATACATATTATTATGCATAATTAGGCACATGTTTGCACATTCATGCTCTAGCTTAAATTCACTTATTTGAACAGAATAAATTGTAATGGTATCCCAATTCATTATTGTGCAACCAATACAGCATTCTAGGATTATTATAAAGGATATTATCTTTGTTCAATCTCTTTTGTGTGATAGGTGTTTTGCTTACAGATGATTCTTGGCTCCCATGGTTTTTTCATCAACTCCTACAAAAATCATATGCTTCAAGTCCAAAATTAACTCACAAATTTTGAGTATTGAAATAGAGTTTACATTGTGCATTTCACAGACTTTCTTAATTTTGGTATGGGGGGGCAACAATGGAGCAGCAGCAAAGATATATATACTGTAGTTAATATAATAATAGTTATAAAATCAATAATAGTATAAAAATTAATTTTAACATTCCTCATTTTTTGGAACTCTAAACTGTTCCAAAACTTCAAGTCTATTGTATACTTTTAAAACACGTCCCAACTCTCTCTTTCATCAGAGCTGTGAGAATGAGGTGCAGTATTTTGTATCATAGATACAGTACGCAGAAAGTTTGATTCATTTGGAATGGATAGTATATTTGGAAGTTCAATTTTTTGGAAAAGATTGAATTTGGTTTGAAATGTTTCAAAACAAAAATAAATAAATAAATAAACAATTATACAGCAATAAAATCCACAAAAAATAATAAATTAATTGAATAAACACCATTTTGTTGATGTCAGCACTAATACATTTCTTTTCTTTTTTCAAATGATTAACGTCATTAATTTTTTTTTTTTTGAAATATTTTATAATAGCATAAGTTTCTATGTTTATCAATTTCTCTACACTATGTATTTTATCAGTATACTTACATTGTGATGCTAAGATAGAAGTTATATTTTTCTACATAATTAGTTTGCTAGGTATTATTTTAACTTTTAACCCAAAATGAATTTTATAAAACTTATCTAAATAAGGCTTGGCTTCTTACAGTCAAGAATTGCTCAGGTAGCTCAAACAGGTGCCTAAATAAGAGATTGAAATAATAAGAATAATCAATAAATCAATCATCCTAAATAGTTATATGAAATTACTGCCTAGCAAACAATATCCAAATTGCTCAGAAAATTGTTTGCTTCACTCTATCCTAACTCAACAGTAAATCCTGAGCTGATTACCTCACAGCTTCTTCAGACTTCCACAGGCAGACTAATGCTTTTATTAATTTTCAGCCAAGAATTAACCACTCTGGGCACAGCTCTTCAAAGTCCACCAAAAGCATGGTAACTATGCCCCATAGCCACATAGTCCAATCATCTCATAAAATATTTGCATAGAAACAATTATCCATCTTTGAAGTTAACACCACAGATACAACTTATGATGCAGCAACTTCAATCAAACTCAGCAAGTTTGATATGGAAAACCAACTCTTATTTTGCAAGAAACTAATTTAAAAAGCAGCAAGTACCTAACAAGTGCTATTTGGAATGGATTCTTCCAACAACAAATGTGGCGTGCGTATGGGTGGTCAATGACACCCAAGACGGCAATTCAAAGGTATTATCCCCTAAATTAGGATAGCTCTCAGTTAATGACACCCAAGAAGGCGATTCAAAGGTATTATCCCCGAAATTAGGATAGCTCTTAGAGGTGGTTTTCGCCCCATGGTTTCGTATCCATTATTTTGTAATGCAACTAAGCAGTACTGCATATAGATGTGCCTGTAATTACTATCATGAGGAATATGCCTAAGCAATGGAGTAACATATCTGATCATACTGTGAACAATCAATTTAGCAACGTAACTCTTTTTCAGGGATTTTCACTAAAAGGGTTTTAGAAGATAAACTCTCTTGTTTATAATGTGAATACGCCATTATTTTCTTTCTATTGCACTTAAGATTATATCAACATTCCTACTCCTATATTAGTTTATCAATAATTTGCTCTTTGTTTGTATAAAAATAAGAATTTTGACAGTTCTACAGGAGTAAGTGTATATTAACTGTATGATAAACCTTTTCTTGTGTGGATCCTTACCTAGCTACATCAATTGCATTAAAAAAAATCTTTAATGGCTGGAACTTTGGAATATGGAAGCTTAAGGTGGAAAACTTCTTGGGAAGAAACATGCATCAGTTACTCTGTAAACAAAATTGCCCTCAATATTAAGTCAAAATATCACTATAAGATGAATTACAATGCCATGTGTCCAATCCGATTGCACCTTTTAAATTCTGTGTTGTCAATTGTATTCGCATCTTTGTATTAAATGAACTCCTTAATAAACAAATTCTGGTAAGATGAATAATAGAAACTTAGTGACTAACCATATGAATTCTTTTAATATTGTAGTGAGTCAATTAGCTTCATGATGTACAGAACCACCTTATCCAGGTAAAGGCTAACTGTAAGGCACAAATTGATCTTCAGCGACCACAAAGTAAGAAGATACATGATACAACTCAAGGATACAATTGTCAACACTCAACAAGCAAGTAAAAGAGACAATGGTAACTAGATAGACACAAAAACTTCAAGAAATAGTGAGGACCCCACAATATCCACAATGAATCATGGCCAACTCTTGTAATACTAATCAATACTCGCAAACATGTATAATTTGCAAATTATTAAACTCTCCCCAAGGTTTTGCATATTCAACAGGTTACGTGGTATTGTAAATAAAATGAGTGATCGAGATGTACAAGTAATATTTAAGGACGAAAATGCAACTGTATTGGCATGAGGAGCTTGCATTAGAACACTGTTTAAGCTTGGGGTTAAAAAATAATAATGGAATCCATACCTCTACCATTCCCAAGACAAGCAATGTAACATACAAAGCCAATACATTTCCTACACAGGAAACAAGATTTTCCCATCACAGAAGGGAACATATTAAATAGAAAGACCTTGGAGAATTGAACATTATAATATGGAGTATTAAATATCTGGTTGCTCCTTGGATTTTGGCATTTGTTAACATTGTGTTTAGGGTAAACAAAACTGATCACGGTTCCCCGCCACTAGTGCTACAGGAACATCCGAGATTTTCAACCTGATAGATAGTAGTATTATAAACTTCTGTGGTTCATCCCTTCCTTGAAGACTTTTCAAATAACTGTAATAACTGTTCCATGGGAAGCATGAAGTTACTGAATTAATTATGAGAATTATGGAAATAATGATGTTAAGAATCACATTTGTGATTATGAACATCATAGTAAATAACAAAGAAATCAAATAACATTTTTGACCTTCCAGCACTGTATGGCAACAATAAACCATCACAGAATGCATACTTAATTTGATAAAAATTCTTGGCCGTTCAAATCTTGAAATGCATATGAATAAGAGGAATGAATTCATTAGCTATCTTGCAAAAGAAATAAGATCCTACCTAAAAGATTGATAATCTTAATCTTCAGTTTAGAAGGAAAATCTAAGAAATATACCCAGGAATCAATTTATCTTAATACAGGAAACATTGTAGAGAAATTTGGTTACATTAACCTCCATATCTGTTCAACCGATATCATCAGTAAATTAATTAATTGTTTAGATTCTTTATGTGCATAAAGGTTAAGGAAAATATGTAAATCTAATAATACTATATTAGTTAAACAGTTATTATAATTTAATAATTTTAATCAGAAGTATATTAATATCTGAACCTGAATCTATAATTATCTAAAAGCAATAGATTATCATAATAGAAATTGTCGCAATGTTATTGGAATGAGGCCCACTTCCATTTGGTTTGCATCCACCACTTGTCCAACATTTCAATTCTGGTTCACCAAAGCTACATTGATATTAGCCTCAATCTTTGTTTTTCATCAATTTAAGCAATTTGGAGTTGAGGATTCTCGTCGCAGATTCATCATGTTTTGGCGAAGTTCTGAAGTATGTTAGGGGTTTTGCAAGGTAATGTAATAGGGGTGGAATTTCAATAGCTCTCAATATTATGAATCCTGAGAGGCAGTCAGATCCCGACCTCCTCTCAGGATTGCCTTTCCATTCATTTAACTTTGCAAACCCCCTTGGACTTCATTGATTCCATTTCATTTATTTTCTCTCGTTTTAGTCTGATTTTATTAGATTTTGTCATGAATCTGCAATTGCGAAATTGCAATATTCACCTTGAATCATCCTCAATTTGATTTGTAATTGTATTTTACCCCTTTTTGTCACTTTGAGCTTGCCTAATCTAGAAGCGGAAATTTGGGAGATGTAGTGATTTCCAATCCTGCCAGGTCAGAATCTGACCCTTTGTAGGGACTATTTCCTTTTCCACAAAGCCTCTTCTGTGTTAATTCAGTCCCTCGCAGTCCTCAATTCAAACTTCAAGATGACTTTCAAGGCCCAGTTTAAAGTCTAAATGATTCTTTGTTTTCAAATCATTTCAAGTATGTGATTCTGGAATTTAAAGATGAAAGCAAAGAGGCATTGAAGATCATTTTAAGCAGAGAATGTAAGAATAATGGGGGATTTCATGTTACAAATTAGGAAGGAAATGTAAACAATATATTCATTTCACGAATTTATCACAATTAGTTTCTTGTTTTGTGAGGAAATCAAGGAAGATGCTGGAGGACAAGGAAGAACAATGGCAACATCAAGGAGATGTGCATGAGGAGGTTCAGGTGAAAGGAGACTTTGCATTTCAAGATTTCAAGCAAGATGAAGACAAAGTGGAAGGGGAAGTACAATGACAAAGATCTCAAGGCTCGAAGGAGCAATCATGGCAATGACAAAGCAACATAGATGAAGAAAACGCTGTCATGATGAACAACATTGTATATCCAAATTTGTTGTAAACGTCAACCAAGGGTGATGATCGAATTGCAAATATGCACATCTCACGGAAAGAGGAAACCAAGGTGCGAGCCAAATACAAGTTCAAGTCGTGAAGCAAGGTCAAAGCCAAGACATCAAGTCAAGAACTGTAACAAGTTCAAAAATCATGCCAATGAGAAAATTTCCCAATGAAGAGGATTGAAAAGTGGAGTTGAAACAAACATTACAAAATAAACATGCTAAGGTGGCACCCACTTATCTCCAACCGATCAAAGGATTCCACTCGCGTGTAAAAGATCACTCAATCAAGTCTTTTCAAGTGTACATCCGAGTAGCATTTAATGCTTTACCACAACGAATTTTCTTATCAGTTCATCCTCAAGGGGATAAGTATTCAAACGCAATGTAATTTTCTTATTGGCCTACAAATTGGTGTCTTATTGTAATTGGACAACATTTAATGCTTGTAGCTAGTAGTTAAATTAGGGTTTTGCTAGCATACCCTTGATTGTTAATCTTGAGCCAATCCTAACCATCCATTGTACTTAGGGCCTCTATAAAAGGCTACCTCAAGCCATTTTTCATCTGTAGGGGGGAGGGGGAGGGGAATATTTGGAGAAATTGTTGCTAAAATGATGCCAAAGTAATTGCAGATTCATGGTCGAATGCATAGTGAATTACTTGTATTATTTTGAAGTGTTGGATGGTTTCCTATTTTCTCACTTAGAATAGGATTTTGTTTATATGTTGAGTAGAATTAGTCTAGTAGATGAATGGAAGATATTCTTGTTGGTGAATTATGGTGAAACTTATGTTCATACCTTACGTACTTGTTGATTGAAAGTAATAGTGTTAGCTTTGTTTGAACTTATTGCAAGCACTTAACTTCAATTACAAATGTCGATTTTCGATTGCACAATCATTGGATATTTGAATAAGTGTTGACAATATGAAAACCATCCACATATCCATAGACAATTGCACCCTTGTTTGACTAGTTGATTTGGCAAAGCAAGGACTGGTTTAGTTTCACCTCATCTTCAATGATCTCTTACATTGTTAGAGTTAACTTAGATTCTTAAACCCTTTATCTTTTTGCAATTTGTTTCATTAAAAGTATTTGAAGAACCATTATTCCCAAATCATTCACTTTGCAAAGTCGATAGATCATCTATTGAATGAAGAGTGTAAGTCCTTGTGTGGTTACAAATAAACCACAATATAAAATTGAGTTTTGATCGACAAGAAGTCGCAAGTTCGTAATAGGAAACTTGGAGTCGCCTCTATGATTATTTTGCACTCTTAGAATACGAGGTGTCTTTACTCAAGAGAGGATTAGATAGATGGCATTTTAAGCCTTAATTACTATTAATGGTCTAATTCAACGTGAAGTTATGGCTTGGAATTTAAACAAATTTATAAAAACAATTTGTAAAATGCTTACTTTATTTCAATCTTTTAAAAATCTACTGCATCCTCTAATGCATGAATGAGGTGCCAAATGTGCTCTTCAAATGATTTGTATCAATTAATGAGGACATTGTGATTGAACATTGGGAAGCGTGTCGAGATTTAGATTTTGGTTGGGAGATATGATGTACAATGTCACAAGGCAAATGATAGTTTTTTGGCAAGGGCATACAGAATATGTGTGAGAAGAAATTAATCGTAATAATGATTACCATCAATTCTCAACATAAGCTAGGTTTTAAGGAGAGCCCTACAGGTGGTATTAGCTTTATATAATTTAAATCTTGCACATTGAGTTGGTTAAGAACAATGGAGGTGGGCTTTACTCTAATAACGTAGAAACAAAAACTATAATTTTTGTGTCAAATTTCTAAAAAAGGGATGATAGGAGTCTTTATGATACACAACTCGACCTTCTTCCAAATTGTGGATATCTTCTTAGGGGACGAGTTTGTAAGGTGCGAACATGGCTATAGAATCAACACAAAGTGTCCATGATTTTAGCTTGGAGCCTAGAAGTGGAGACTAAAGCTGTTTGAAAGGGTGGCGCACGAATGCATTGGGGAAGAACAATTGGTTGGTCTCTAGCCATCCCAAGCAAAGGATTTAAAGTGGACAAGGTAACTAGAGGGCAATGCATGCAAATGAAGATAAATTCTAGTCATTCATTCTTTGGAGTGTGTGAGGAATTAAATGGAGGAGTGCAAGATAGAGGCACACATAGGTTGGGAATCATTTTTCTTGTACCTGCATGAATTGGAGAATTTTTTGCCTATGGAGGCAGAGTTGCACAAGAAGGAAAAGGGAAGACCAGTCTATGAGGCTTCTGATTTCATGCCCAATGGTCCAAGGAAACAACCTATGGAGAAGAAAATGAAAACGTAAATGTATAGGGAACCCCCAGTGTCTTTTGTGTTAAAAGATCAATTTTGTTGTTTTTTCTATAATAGGATTTGATGTCTTGAGGCGGCTAGTGGGAGCTTAGTGACTAAGCCATAGCATTGGCATTTTGTTTATAATGTTTATATGATATATACTTCTAAAGGCTTAAGAATGTCTCGGTATAAAGGTGTCTAGTTTACTTCCCTCAAGATTATTCGCAATATCTAGAGATCAGGTTTTCTAGTTCAATAGAAATATGAGATTTCTGAACTTTTAGTCTTATCATAAATGTGGATGTAATTGCTTTTACTATTAGCAAAAATCTCATATTTTCATCAACCATAAACAAGTATAAGGTGATCCCAAATCTTCTAGTAGGCAAAGTTAAAACTGAAGCAAAATAGCTTTTGCAAAGGATTAAAAACCTAAAAAATAATTCCCAAAATAACTAGAAAAGGCCTCAATTCTAAAGCAAATGAAATTGCATTTGCAAGTAATACAAAGAAAATATTATGGTACAAAGTTACTTTCTTTTTATCATGCACCAAAATAGTTCAGAGTGTTCAAAGATGCCCTAATGTTCCCAAGTCAATAGAGATATCAATATTTCCCCTTCACCATTCTAAGGGCATCACCTTGTTTAGGGGACGTCCTAAAATATTCTTTAGAAAAATAAGACAAACACCCCAAGGATATCTCAAAAAGTCATCATAACATCATCATATCAATAGGTAGTAAGTGTAAAAGCAAGTTATGGAGATAGGCACCCAAGATGAGGAAAGTCTAAAGGAAAGAACAAGGAAGGCCAATATGACAAACAATTATGTTCTAATGGAAGGATGCATTACAATGAGATTATATCAAAGAGATGCATCAAGAGGTGGGCATATATATGATACACCACAAATAGATATAAATGTACTCACATGTGTGCACATCTCCCCCAAACTAGGAGGACAAGTCACATGATACAACATAGCCTACCCAAGTACATAACTATCCGAGAAAGATTATCATATCATAATTTGAGATGCCCCACCTCCTTATGGCGTAGAATGTTGAAACCCTGCCAGTATTTGTTAGTAAAAATTAAAGAAGATTGTAAAGATTACATATAGAAACATTGATATAATGTTAAATCTACATATTTTATTAAGTTAAACTCTACCCAACTACCCCTTCCTAAACCTTCGGAGGAGTCCTTCCTCAAATTACCTAATCCTCTAGTGAGAACTACGTCTCGATTAGGTGATTATCATGGAAAAGAGCATCATCCTTAGGCCTCTTGGGATCTCTAGAAATCACTACTTGGTAGAGATCCCACCTCTAACCAAGTCTCTGACATATGCATATGTTTGACCACTACAATATATATTGCCTCAAAGAGATCTCCCACTAATCTCTCTTAGGGATTCTCATCCCGACATTCATTCTCGAATGCCCTCTAATCTTCTAAATTCTCTTAATGAGAGTTTTATATTCATTAGATGAATATCCTTAACCTTTCCTAAGGAGAGTTAGTATACTCTCACTCTTACTAATCATATATTCATAAGATACGTAGTTGTGTACCTCTGTGATCTGGGTATCTACTTGCTGAATACTTCACTATTTCTGTATCATAATAGATTGTATATCCTTTTATGCTGATCCTACTTCTAGCTTCAATGAATGTTGGCAGCCATGTATGTTGACAAGGCTTCTCCGATTTAGGTTGTTGGAACTTCCTTCACGTTACTCATCAATCACGGTGTGGTGTACAAATTCTCGTTTTACTTGGCTATTCATAGAGTTCTCTTCCTTGCTTTTCGTCTGATGAAATTATACAAATATCATGTAACCTTCAGCAGATGATATACGTTTCAAGTTCCTTCTAGCGCGGATATGACTATATCTCAACTTCGGGTTTGGTTGCATTTGAAGACCCTCGATTACTCACCTTCCTTCCTCCAAGAATAATAAGATTTCATGGGCTTGAGTCTTTTGTTCTGTGCTTGGTGTTGTCTGGTGTTGATGGCGTTCAGATTCTTCGCATGTACTTCAATGAATGCTTTCGATCAATCTCCCTCACAACACTTAATCGATTCCAATATTATATGTGTTCCACACCCTGTGGTATGTGTCGTTTGAGTATGTTAATTTGTAATTCGATGATATAGTAAGTTAATACTTACTTATAGCACTTACGATTTCCTTATTATAAATAAAGCAATTTCTTTTATTCATTATAATACATACATGTTTCTTTATTAGGATCTTAAAATAAAAACAAATAAATAAAAAATAAAATTATGCTTTTAATTGTGACTCATTAATAATATACATATCTCTTATGAAGATTTATTTTGTTGCGTTTATTACATAATTACATACTATACACTAAAGTGATAAACTAAATGTCATTTCCTAAGCACATTGTGCCATATATCTATGCATATTCAGCATTCAAAATTCTACACTAAAGTTATAAAATTGGGTGGGATTCTAGAAATCATACACACACAACCAATCTATTCTGTTATGCAAAGTTGTTGAAACAAGGGAGCTTACCAACAAGGAGTACTAAAATTGATATATGCTACACCTAATGCAGTCAAGGCTACTACTCTCTGAGATGGGGTGAAAGATCCAAGAGAAACTTTCAATCATGGAGCTTTGTTCTTCTAAGCGTGATTTTAAAAATCTCTAAAAATTGAGGCATTTTGAATTTTTTAGACTTCTTATTTGTATTTTGGAGCTCTTTGTAGCTGAATTGAGTTCATCATCTATGCTTCTCCAAAATATATATCAAAATTCTAAATTCTAATTCTAGGCTATAAATCAGGAGATTTAACCCCAAGAGATGGGGTCAACAAAAAATGTCACACCAGCAATTCATTTCACTTTCTGATCTATTGACCTTATCCATTACTATATTCTGGTTTCCAAGAGGGAGGCATCCCCATGAGAGATGAGCTTACAGTTCTCTGGGAGAATCCATCTAGTTTTTAGGTAACTTTTGAATTTTTTTTCAATGCTATCAAACCTGAGCTACTCTAATCAATGGTATCAATTCAAACCAGATTTTGGAGTTGGCTGCTCTTCTCAACAAGGAAACAAATGTCACCCAACCGGAAAATAAACTAGCAGTGAGATGAAAAGCTACAATCAACATTTCCAGACAGGAGGACCATAAAATATACGAAGGGCACCTGTAGAAGGCCCTGTGTTGTACATGGTGCATATGAAAGAGAGTTGATAATCCATTCTCGAACAACCCGTTGCAATAAAGAGCGTACTGTAAACACCCAACTAGGATCTGTAACGAGACCAGATGGCACTTGATTATTAACTGAGAAGAGCAATGAGTCTAAGCAAGATGTACTCCAGAGAACCTGCACAAAGATAATCTGTCAAAATTTCAAATCCACAACATCACACTTTTAAGTCAACTAATTTACATTTAAATGAACTGTTCAAAAATAAAAACATTTAAGAAAAAGAAATCAAACCTACCTGCGGAAATTTATTTTGCAATTGACCTATCAAAATGATAGAAATATCCCGGACACGTTCATCCCTATGAGAAATATTTTGTATAAGGAAGCATGCATGTGTTGCAAGTACAGCTTCCCTCTTGTCTGCCTCGTCTCCAGTTGCTGTTACTCTCTCATCCTACAGATAAAGAGAAATTTACTCATTCTGAAAATTTGGAAAAGCACTCAATTTGTTTAAACAGATAAAACAAATTATATTAACCAAACATAACCTCCAAACTCAAAAGACCAAGAAAAAGCTACCCAATTAATATTATACACAAATTGTTAATGAAATTGAGTTTTTAACTTAAAGAAATGATTGCATTATAAAACGATTTTCATCCCATCTATTAAGCAAGCATTTAAAAAATTTGGCCAATAAAAATATTTAAAACAAAAACAAGTAAAAATAATGGCAGTAATAAAAACATAGTGCAGAGCCACCAGCTAATTTCCTCTCAGAACAAAGCATACATGTGAAGGAAAGCTACTTACCCAATTAATATTATACACAAATTGTTAATGAAATTGAGTTTTTAACTTAAAGAAATGATTGCATTATAAAACGATTTTCATCCCATCTATTAAGCAAGCATTTAAAAAATTTGGCCAATAAAAATATTTAAAACAAAAACAAGTAAAAATAATGGCAGTAATAAAAACATAGTGCAGAGCCACCAGCTAATTTCCTCTCAGAACAAAGCATACATGTGAAGGAAAGCTACTTAAATTACATTATTAGCATTCACTAATATTTGGCTTAACAATCTCAATTCACAGGAGTTTCCTCAAACTGCATGCACACACTCATAAAAGCGCTTCCAGGTACACCAATATTAACATCTTCGAAAACAATAAGAATCTGACAAGTGCATGCCTCAGATCACAAAAACTATTCATAATTATTAAAATAACTGTTGCAAGATCAGAAGCATCATGGAAAGTAATATCATATGACTGAATTAGGCCTTACATTCAAGAAGCCTTCATCATAGAAAAAAACTAGAAAAAAACTCCAGATCTATTGATTGGAAACATGACTTATTTGCCCCATGAACACGTGGAGGAAATTTTTTGAAATAACTTATAACAAGAAGGTGAACAAGTTGGAAAACAATAATGAGTGATGATAGGTTAGTGTTTCCCCAAAAAGCACAGTTCAACAAAGTTTCTTGACAAAGGGATGTGGGGGACTCAAGTCAAGTTTCAGGAACAGTGGACCAAGGGACTAAATTTCGGATGGGGGGACAACAATGGAGCAGCGGCACAGATATATATACAGTACTTGATATAATAATAGTTATAAAATCAGTAATAGTATAAAAATTTACAAACAAAACTTTGGGAAAATAGTAAAATTTAGAAACTACTAAACTTAAATGTGAACATTAACATTTTAATACTGTACAATGAAAAAATGTTGAATTCGAAGATTAAATTACATTCAAGATTTCATAACAATGATAACAAATATTCAAAAAAACAAGATGGTGTCATGTGAGCCTCCAATCATTCCCAAACTCTTCTTCTTGCAGCTCCTCAACCTTGTTGCACTTCACTGCCATCCTTTCACCTTCCACTTAAAACTCTCACACGCACACTCACACCATCAGCTTCTTGTTGTTGACATGTTGCTGATTGGAAGTTTTCATATCAGATTTTTCACCATGCGATTCAAAAATCTAATAAGTTTTTAATTTCACATGTGATTACACTATTTGTTTGTTATACTTATACAAATCCTGTGTTAAATGGTAGTATCTTTTATTTCATCTTGTTTGTATCAATCCATTGCAATTTAATATATTGCATAATAAGGATTTTAACTTGCAAAGATGTTTCCTACATTCACTTCGTTCTCAACACTTCCATACATTATTCATGTTGCTATATGATAATATTCTTAAACATGTCCATTGTTTGCTTGAATGTCATTAGAAATTTTGTGGATGTTTCAAAGGGCACCTTTGATAAGTTTCCTACGAATGATGTTGAAATGAATAATGTGTACTAGAATATCCCTAAATAATGAGGAAAGTGGTAATGCTCCTATCAATTATCTCCCTGATGGAGATGAAGCATTAAAGAGTAATGATGGATCCTCCTCTCACAAGGTTGCTTTGGTGCACGAGGGTCATACTTTAGTCGATCCAAATACTAACACCTCTATCACCAGTAATCTCCTCATTCTCCAAGAGCCATCAAAATCTTTTGGGAAAGATGATTTTATGCATTTCCTATATGATATGTCACCTAGGATAATATTGATATAAAAGAGGCTTTAGATGATGATAACACTTATTCCTAGTCTAATAAGCACTCTCTCACCTCTCAAGAGGACATGAATAATGTCAATAAATGTATTCTCCTACAAATATTAATTCCCCTACATCTGTTCATCTTGTTGACTCTTAAAAGTACACTTACACAACAATCTTCAATGCAGTCTATAATGAAAGTCCTTCTACTTCAAATTCGTAAACAAATCATAAGCTTGGATTTGGCATGAATCCTAAACAAGACTATAGTGGACAAAGTCTTGGGAAAATAGAACAAGGAATCAAAGTCCCTAAAGAACCTTCAACCCGATACACTAGAAAAGGTGTAGTGTTTTATCTTCATTCTATACCTATGCTTGTACCAAAGCCTAATATTCCTCTCCCACAAGAGATAAAGCCTATCCATTGGGATATTCACTTGAACATTGATGAAAGAATGTTTTGGACTTCTCCTTTCATAAGATATACAAATGAATTCAAGCACAACAGTAGTAATGTATTTTGTCTCTTTTATTGTAGTTATACTTACTCTTTTGTTGATTAGGCATTTTGTAAGAAACCTACTCAATGAGGAACACCAACACAATTCAAAATAATATTTATAGAAATGACAATGTGTGTTATAACCTGACAGTGAAACTCCCACGTTTGGGTAGGCAGCATATACCATTGTTATTCTTTATGAGTAATTACAAGACATTTCATAAAATGCCAAACATATTCAAATGCCTAAACTAAACCTGTACAAGTTAAACATAACACCAAGATACAGTTAACTGAATAGAACCTGGTATTTGCCGTAAGGAGAGGAAATAGTTGATTGTGTGACTGAGACTGGTGAACTCTGCATTCAATCAGGTTACTCATTGTCGTTGAGTTGACGTTAATCACTGTTACTATTGCTGCCTCCACTCGCAATCCTCCTGTATGACCTTTGGTGTCCCAACCAAGTTCCTTCCCTGTGAGTGGCTCACAGCCCTAGCCTCTTCTCTCTTTCTGCAATGAAAAACACTACCCCCAATGTCACAGGTTTGCAACTTCTGCATTCAATACTCCTTCCATGTGAACAGACTTATACTCTACTGACAAACTTTACCATACGTGTACATGGCTTAGCTTAGGTTCTCCAAATATCGACTCTATACGAACAATGTTTGCACACTATTATTGTCAGCATTAAATCTCGAAGGAACAGTTGGGGCTACGTCCAACTCCTCACACTTGCTTTAAGGGGTTTTGCCCTTAAAAGAAACCAGTCACATTAAAGCAACCTGTTTATATCTTGATCAAAGTCATATTCTTTATGGTGTGAATCCCAATGTAGCTCCTTGCTTTTATAACCTCAATGTCAGGGGAAATGCAAACAATTAGGCAATGTAGGATAAAAGCCAATTTCGTCTTTTAGTCACTTAAGTTACTTTTGTCATAAAGTAACTTATAAATCGACTTTATTAAATAAAGTGACTTTAACTATAGGAGTTCCACACTTAAATATTTCCCCAACAAAACCAAATAGAATCCTGTGACTGGCTGGCATCCTCAAATTAAATGTCATTAGCCTATCCGGATGGAGAGATAGACCAACAAGGTGCCACAAGGCCTAGCGTGTAGAAGGGGACATTACAGTCCTCCGTTCCCGGGATTGCTTGCTTTAAAGCAATCTCAGTGTTGGATAATGCAGGATGGATTCACCCTCCCAAGTGGCATCTTCATATGGCGAATCCATCCAATGAATTAAATACTCCCTAATGGACCTGTAACACAACTTCCTTTCTCTAACCTCAATCACCTCTACTAGAACCAAAACTAGCTTCCCTTCTACATCAAGTGGGGGCAATCCACTAGAGGGCACCACATGCTGACCAATCACCTTCTTGAGGCAAGAAACGTGGAAACGTCATGAATTATGTTGTCATCTAGCAAGTCCAGCTCATAAGAAACCTCTCCAACCCTCCGAATAATCCAACAGGGACCATAAAATCTAGGCTGAAGCTTTTCGGACCCACTCTTCTTCAAGAAGCTCTGCCTGTAAGGTTGGAGGCGAAGGTAAACCATGTCTCCTAGCTCAAAACTCTGCTCTGTCCTACAGCAATCAACATACATCTTCTATTGATTCTGAGCCTATAGAATGTTCTCCCGAAGAGATCTGAGAATGTCCTGTTGATCCTATATCCAACCTCCAACTAGCGGTGCTTTGTTGTCTTGCAAAGCTAGATCTACGAACAACAAAGGTTCTCTGCCATAAAGAGCCTGAAACGGCATCATCCAGATGGACATGTGGTAAGAGTTGTAGCAGTACTCCCCTAAATATAACCATTTAACCCAAGCTCTTTGTTGCTCCACTACATAGTTTCAAAGATAACCCTCCACCCATTTGTTTACTATTTTAGTCTGCCCATCCATCTATGGGTGGTAACTCGTGCTGGATGTCAATTCCGTACCTGCCAATCTAAATAGTTCCAATCAAAAAGGGTTGAGAAATTTGCTATTTATGTCCCTCACAATGGTTCAAAAAAGACCATCTAGATGAAAAACCTCTCGAAAAAATAACTCGACTACCTAAGAGGCCGATCAATCTGCTGCTATAGCAAAAATGTGAGCTAACTTAGTCAATCTGTCCACAACCACGATAATGGGATCTCTGCCCTGCACTCTCGGTGTTCTTGTAATGAAGTCCATGGAGATACTCTCCCATTTCTGTGTTGGAAAAGGAAGAGGTTGTAATAATCCAGTTCGAAACTCGAGCTCCGACTTGCTCCGCTAACAAGTACGGCATTCTCTAACATGCTGAAGGACATCATCCTTGAGGCACTTCCATGAAAACCTTTCCCTGACGTGCCTATAGGTTTTGAAGAAACCTAGGTGTTCGGCTAATGGTGCATCATAAAGAGTCTCCATAATTTTTCCCTTGAGATTAGACTCAGGTACGACATAGATCCTATCCTTATAAAAATCACATCATCAATTACCTTGTACCTGCTATCCTAGAGCTGTCATCGATAGAAATTGTGTATCAGCCGACGGGTCCCTTCAGAAAGGCTCTTGTACGTAGCTAACGGGTCCCTTCGGAAAAACTTTTGTTATGTAGCCGACAGGTCCCTTCGGAAAGATATTATTGTAGCCGACATGGTATGTGGCCGACGGATACCTTCGGGAAGGTTCCTCGAAAAGTATTTATACCCCCTTCGGGAAGCATTGTAATCATCATTGAAGCATAATGTAATGTCTTTAGCATATGCGAATAAAATAAGAAGTTCTGCTATTCATATCTATTGTCTGTGCCTTGATTTCTTTACCCAGCACGGTAAACATTTGGCGCCATTGCCGGGGAATACCAACAATAAAAAAAAATTTTAAAAATTTTTAAAAAAAACGTCGACAAATCAAGCTTGCTTAGAATGAGTAACGGAGGATACCAAAGGGAAGGGGAAGCATCAGCGATTGCCAGAAAGAGTGTAGAATCGGCAGAAAATGACAGAAATAGTGTGTTTCATGCAATTTTGTGTGGGTTTCGAAGTGCTAATTTAGTCTTGGCAGCGAGGGGTGCTGCCCCTCGACCCCGCCAGGGGCGTTGCCCCCTGGACCCCCAGTCGTTGCGGATATCAGTCGTGAAATGTGACCAGTTGAGAAGACTTGAAGCTGCTGCAGGCATGGAGTGTCTGTGTACCAGAGGCACTGAGAGTAGGTGTTGGCTGTGAGGCTGTCTTGGTGGATGCGTAGAGAGCTCGGGAGGAGCTGATCATCCAGTTGGAGGCAGTGCAGCGACATCTGGCTCAAGGTACCGAGGAGTTGGAAGTAGAGAAAGCAGCACAGGTGGCTATCAAGGTCAGCTTGAGGAGTCAATATGGTGTTAGTAAAGGCTATAGATGCAACGGGATGAATGTGAAAGTGATGTGGCAGATCAATATTGTTGTATTAGCTGTTTGAGTTTTGTTCTGTAGTCGTCAAGAGACGATTTTCTTTTTGGAGGGGATGATATCGTCGGTAGAAATTGTGTATCAGCCGAAGGGTCCCTTCAGAAAGGTTCTTGTATGTAGCCGACGGGTCCCTTCGGAAAAGTTTTTGTTATGTAGCCGAAAGGTCCCTTCGGAAAGATATTATTGTAGCCGACATGGTATGTGGCCGACAGATACCTTCAGGAAGGTTCCTCGGAAAGTATTTAGACCCCCTTCGGGAAGCATTGTAATCATCATTGAAGCATAATGTAATGTCTTTGGCATATGCGAATAAAATAAGAAGTTTTGCTATTCATATCTATTGTCTGTGCCTTGATTTCTTTACCCAGTACGGTAAACAAAGCTGCCCATACATGCTCTGAAAAGCTTGAGTATTCTTAGAATACTCAACCAACAACTAGGACGTCCAATCTGTCGATATCTCGAAAATGGCACAACACTCTACTATTAAAGGTCTCCTGGAAAGCCCATCAGCAACTATATTGTTCTTATCCTTGACATACTCGATGTCAAAAACATAGGCATGAATCTTGGTGACCCACTTTTGTTGTCTTTTATTAAGATCCTTTTGTTCTACGAAGTACTGCAAACTATCGTGGTCTGTCTTAACTGTGAATTTGCCGCCCACCAAGTACTATCTAAACTTGGCTAAAGCGTGCATAATGGCTAATATTTCCTTGTCATAGGTGGAGAACAATCTCTCACTGTCCTTGAGCTTCTAGCTCTCATAAGCTATCAGATGCCTATCCTGCATCAAAACTATGCCAATTCCGCTCCCCAAAGCATCACACTCTAGGGCAAAAGGACGAGAAATTGGAAAGTGCCAAAACCGGGCATGTGCTCATCACCTTCTTGAGCTTATCAAAGGTCACCTCTACATCATCTATCCACCTGAATGCCCCATTCCATGTGAGATCAGTGATGGGAGCTGATATCTGAGAGAAGCCTCTAGCGAACATCCTATAATAAGAGCAAAGACTGAGGAAGCCCCTCAAATCTGATACGTTCCTCAAAGATGCCTAATCTAGGATCGCATGTATCTTTTCCTAGTGTATCTTCACCCCATCTACACCAATCACGTGTCCAAGGTAAAGAATCTCAGTCAATCTGAACTCATACTTTTGACTCCTTCACAAACAATGAGTGCTCCTCCATAATGTTAAGTATCTCATCTAGGTGTTGCAAATGCTCCTCCCAAGTTCTGTTGAAAACCAGGATATTATCAAAAAATACCAACACATTCTTGCACAACTGTTTTCTAAAGATATGGTTCATACATGACTAAAACATGGCCGGTGCATTGGTGAGCCCAAATGGCATAACCAAGAACTCACAGTGCCCATAGTGACATCGGAAAGTGATCTTATGGATATTCTTCTCACGAACCGTTATCTGATGGTATCCAAATCTAAGATCTATCTTCAAGAAATAGATTGTCCCATGTAACTCATTAATGCGAGGAATAGGATACCTATTCTTAATGGTCCTTTTGTTGAGAGCACGGTAATCAATACACATGCAAAGAGTGCCATCCTTCTTCTTCACCAAAACTACCAAAGAAGCAAAGGGGTTGGAGCTAGGTTTGATTTGTCTCATGTCCAAGAGTACCTTAATCGTCCTTTCTATTTCCTCTTTATAGTGCCTAGGATGACGATAAGCAATGGTAATGAGGGTTTGGTGCCCTCCTCCAACTCAATGATATGCTTAAACCCTCTATCTAGAGGAATTCCCAGGGGTATGTCCTCAAAAACCCTCTTGTGCTTATCAAGCACCGGCTGGATGTCAACCTAAAGTTGTTGTCCTGAATCTAATATAGCCTTAGAGGAAATGAATCAATGTGCTGCCCACTCCATGTCATCATGCTTCATAATAGCCTCCATCCTGTCAGCTGAAATCAACCTTGGTTCACTCTCTGACATGGCCTTGAGAATCCCCTGTCAGCCATCCAGTAAGAATTCTAGTTGCATCTTATCATGATCAACTATATAGCTACTGATAGTTTGTAACCACTACCTACCCAACATGGCCTCTAATCCATCCAAATCAATAACATAAAAATCTGCCTCTAGAAGAAAGTCATCAAAGTGAATAAATAGCCCTTGCACTTTCCCTGTGCACCTCAATCTATCACCTCCTACCACTCTAACTTCGAACTCGGGTATAACATCAACCTATAACTTCCTCTTTCAGACCCAACACAAGCTTATGAAGTTATGTGATGCACCTATCTAAAAGACACACAATACCCTGCCCACTAACTACACCCCTCAAGTGAAAAGTTTGACTCGTGAGGTCGCTAGAAAGGGAAGCTATGATAGGAGACTGCTCCGAAGTGGATTTCTTCTTCCTCTCTTTAGGAGGTTGCTCCTCACTTTCTTCCTCATCGCTGCCCTCTTGTCGCCCATCCTCCTCTTCTGATAGAACCTCAACATAATGTACTTTACCTTTTGCCAAGGCATCTATGATCTAGTGTCCAAGTCTCCCTACAAGTGACGCATAGCCTCTTCCTCCTAAGTTCATCCCAAGTCTCAAAGTCCAATCTAGGACGAGTAGTCTTTTGTTGGTTCTTGTTCTTCTAGAACGAAGTAGACCCCTTATAAGGTTTCTTAGGAGGTTGTAGTATCGAACAAGGTGACTCTAGATCGTGTGCGATCTTAATGGCATCATCCAAAGTGTTTGGTTTAAGGACCCTAACCAAACCTCTAAATCTGTCCTGTAAGCCCTCGATGAGCACCATTAACTTACGTTGCTCTATCATATCCAGAACCATCACCGAGATCCGTTGAAACTTATCAATGAAGTCATCTAGAGATCGTTGTAACTTCGCCAAATCCCTCTAGTAAACCTCAATGTCCTTCTTGTCAAAACGGGTGATCAGCTTAGAGCTAAAAATCTCGTAAGATATAATGAGACCATGATCCTGGGTGTGACCAACCCATGATGCCACCAATTATATGTTGCTTCCTCTAAATGTGTTGTGGCGAATCTAATGGTTTTTGTCTTCGATGTGAGCTTAAGTGTCAGGTAGGTACTAGCTTGTGAATCCAAGCTCTAGCAGAAGTCTTACTGCTGCCATCAAAAGTGGGAAGGGATAACTTGTTCATGGCATGCTTCAAGTCCCTCTTTTGTGCCCTAGGCCTCCTGTCCTGTTGTGGTGTCTCTATCTCCTTTTTCTGATTCATGTATTGAACAAAAGTCAGATTCTGTTTGATCTAGTCAGGGAATAGATCCCATTCATCGTACATGGCCATAACATTATCCGGAAGTAATCCTGGTCTTGCGAGTTGTTTTACTTCCTCCTCGGCATTATTCTCAACAAAAATGGGCATCAGTGGCCTGTCAGTGTTTTGTGTGGGGGCTCTAGCAGCTCAGGGTCATCCTGCCACACTACCACCTCCACTGTGATGACTTGGTGTTCTCCTGTGAGTCGAAGTTAGCTGCTGCATAGCACCTATAAGTTGTTGAAGTGCAATAGCGATGTTATTATGTCCATCTCTAATAGCCCGCAAGGTTTCCCTCACTTCCCATTCTTGTTCATTCTCATTATGAGCCATTTAAGTGTCTTGTACCTGTTCAACCTGTTCAACCTAATAGGCCAACACTGGGGCAAATAATAAGAAAGGATTAATAGTTTATGATGAAGTTCCAGCTTAGTCTAATCGTGTCAATCCGAGAGCATGAGCTTGTGAAAAGTGTCAGAGCAATATGCCATTAAGGGGTGTCAGTAGCTGAGCAATCATGGATGCAACTAAAACACAGAAAACTAAACCTACAATAAATAAAAGCGGTTATGGCGACAGGAACTGTCACTTCCTATCGACATCATAAACAAAGATCTTGAAAACAACAATAAAAACAATAGCAACTCAGGGTGATCCTACCACACTACCACCTCCACTGTGATGACTCGGTGCTCTCCTGTGAGTCAGAGTTAGCTGCTGCATAGCACCTATAAGCTGTTGAAGTGCAATAGTGATGTTATTATGTCCATCTCTAATAGCCTACAAGGTTTCCTTCACTTCCCATTCTTGTTCATTCTCATTATGAGCCATTTGAGTGTCTTGTACTTGTTCAACCTGTTCAACCTGATAGGTCAACACTGGGGCAAATAATAAGAAAGGATTAATAATTTATGATGAAGTTCCAACTTGGTCTAATCATGTCAATCCGAGAGCGTAGGTTTGTGAAAGGTGTCCGAGCAATATGCCATCAAGGGGTGTCAATTACGAGCTAAGTGATCATGGATGCAGCTAAAACACCCAAAACTAAACCTACAATAAATAAAACCGGTTATGGCGACAGGAACTGTCACTTCCTATTGACATCATAAACAAAGATCTTCTTGAAAACAACAATAGCAACTCGGGGTGATCCTGCTATACTACCACCTCCACTATGATGACTCAGTGCTCTCCTACGAGTCGAATTTAACTGTTGCATAGCACCTATAAGCTATTGAAGTGCAGTAGCGATGTTATTCTATCCATCCCTAATAGCCAGCAAGGTTTCCTTCACTTCCCATTCTTGTTCATGCTCATTATGAGCCATTTGAGTGTCCTGTACCTATTCAACCTGTTCAACCTAATAGGCCAACACTGGGGCAAATAATAAGAAAGGATTAATAATTTATGATGAAGTTTCGGCTTGGTCTAATCGTGTCAATCCAATAGCGTAGGCTTGTGAAAGGTGTCCGAGCAATATGCCATCAAGGGGTGTCAGTTACGAGCTAAGTGATCATGGATGCAGCTAAAACACCAAAAACTAAACCTACAGTAAATAAAAGCGATTATGGCGATAAGAACTGTCACTTCCTATCGACATCATAAACAAAGATCTTCTTGAAAACAACAATAACAACAAATGTAACACAACTATAATTGGAGGAGGGACTACAAGGTGGGGCCCCCTGGCACTCTCGATTGCCCGACGGGTGGGGGGGGCCTTCTTTTATAGAATTCGTGGAGCTTTCTGGATCGTGTAGGTGCCCCATGGGCAGTTGCCATTAAAAAATCCAATAAAAATTAATCTAGAAGAAATGATACAACACCATTCATATAACTAATCCAATACAGTAATTTACTAATGCAAATAAGATGTAACTTTAATGTTTTATCTCTTGATGCAATATGAATCTTTTAATAATCTACATAATACGAGCAACAATTTCCTGTGTGGATTCAAGTTTAGAAATTCACAATATGAATTTAATTCAGGAGAATGAATAAATACTTGATAAACTGTCTCACTATCTTGCTCAATTACAACGCTAATCTGACTGTGGTACTATAAATACAAAGGAACTACTGAATTGAAAGGAAACTTTATTCAATTAAAAATCAAACAAACCAAACTTAAACTACAGAAATCACCGGCATTCTGAGTAGTGGGCCCCTCCTCCTCAACCTGCTGGTGATAATAAGTCAAAATGTTTCTCTCTTAAGCAATTTCGATCATACAAGGTTTTTATATTATTGATCAGAATTTTTCATACATATTCTTTGCTCGAGTTGATATATATCGCTCCGAAAACATAACAAACTCTATTTAATGTTGCATGGAAATAGCACAGCTTGGTTTTGGACTGTGACCAATAAACAAGAAGGAAAAACAATATATATCAGCTTATACAAATTAGAACAATTCTGTTATAACAGCATACACAAGGATTGTACTATCACAAGTTTCCCAGCATCCCTATCATTCATGCTTCCACGTAATTTGCTGCAGAAATGGTACAGGTAGAATATATGGCATAGACCATCATTAAAGGAAAAAGATAGATCTTGTATACTAATCATAGTCACCACAATAATGGTTGATAATTAGTTAACCCCTTCTCTATTTGTCATCTATACAATATTTAGTCAAATACCATTTCCATCTGATATTTATTACAGCTGTACCATACAGAACAAATTATGGTTTTCATAACATTTCTCGTGCCCAATTTTACATTACTTATCCTCTTTGTAATGAGTTTGAGATTCCTTGTCAGCATAAAGATGGCATGTAATGCTTGTATTATTGTTTTGATGTAGAAATGGAAGAAATAATTAATCAATCATGTATAATAGTTTTTGCCCAAATGCAACAAGAAGTGCCCATAAAGTAGGCAACAAGAAGTTCTATTCCACACATCAACATACTATGATAATAAAGATTAGCAAACAGAAACCAATAGTAAATTTTCCATATTTTAATCCCAAAACCTTATTAAATACTATTAATATATATTAGACCATATGCAACGTAAAATAATAAAATGGGTCGAAATGGGATGGAAATGGAATACGGAAACGAGTATTAAACTGAATGAAATGTATTAAAATATGGCATAGAATGGGTCGTAAATTGCTCTCGTCACAACCTGTTCAACTTGCTCACCCTGTTCAACCTATAATATTGTCCCAAATGTTAACTCCTCATCAACTTTATAACTGTCCTCAATGTCAATCTGATCGGAAGATCATGCCTGTTCAAGTCGGATGTGACTAAATCTATAAGGTTTCCTATTCATGCCTATTTGACATTGTCCCTATTTAAAACAGCCTGTAACTCAAATTTTACCCACAAGTCGGTAGGTCTTGTGGCTCTGATACCAATGTAAGAAACCTACTCAATGAGGAACACCAACACTGGCTCAACAATTAAAAATAATATATATAGAAATGACAATGTCTGTTATAACCTAGTAGTGTAACTCCTATTTAGACAAGTAGCATATACCACTATTATTATTTATGAGTAATTACAAGACATTTCATACAATGCCAAACATATTCAAATGCCTGAACTAAACCCGTACAAGTTAATCATAACACCAACATACAATAAACTGAATAGAACCTAATATTTGTCATGAGGAGAGGAAATAGTTTATCGTGTGACTGGGTCTGGTGAACTTCACGTCCAATCAGGTTACTTGATGTCGTTGAGCATCTCCAACAACCAATTGCTTAGCCCTTGCGAGAATGTCTGCAATCATAGCGGCTCAACTCCTAGCATCCGTGAGTACTGTCATCCACCACTCTGATGACCTACAACACAATATTTACTTGGCCCAGCTAACCCAACCAGGGGTGACACGGTTACTTGTATTCTCATCAATGTCTTGTCTTGACGTTAATCCCTGTTACTACTACTGCCTCCACTCATAATCCTCTTGTGTGACCTCCAGTGCCAACCCGAGTTTCTTCCTTGTGAGTGGCTCATGACCCTGGCCTCCTCTCTTTCTATGGTGAAGAATAATCTTTTGAATGCCACTAACCCCAATGTCACGAGTCTGCAACTTTTGCATTCAATACTACTATTGTGTGAATAGACTTCTACTCTACTGACAAACTTTACCATGCACGTACTTGGCTCAACTTAGGTACTCCTAATCCCAACTCTATACGAGCAATGTTTCCACGCTATTCTTATCAACATTAAATCTCCAAGGAGCAGTTGGGGCTACATCCAACTCCTCACACTTGCTTTAAGGGGTTTCACCCTTAAAAGCAACCAGTTACATTTAAGCAACCTGTTTGTATCTTGATCAAAGTCATCTTCTTCATGGTGTGAATCCCAACATAGGTCCTTGCTTTTATAACCTCGATGTGAGGAGAAATGCAAACAATTAGGGAATGTGAGATAAAAGCCAATTTTGTCTTCTAGTCACTTAAGTTACTTTTGTCATAAAGTAACTTATAAATCAACTTTATTAAATAAAGTGACTCAACTATAGGAGTTCCATATTTCCCCAACGAAACCAAACAAAATCCCATGATTGGCTAGCATCCCCAAATTAAATGTTGTTAGCCTATTTGGATGGAGAGATAGACCAACAAGGCGCCATAAGGCCTAGCGCGGAGAAGGGGACATTACACATTTAGAGAATTCAATCAAGATTCCTATGATAGTATATGTATTTTTGTTACAACTATAATCTCACTCGTTTTCTAAATCCAAATATGCCCATAGTGCCTTAGTACTTGTAGGCCCTATCATACTGCTCCTCACATGTGGCATTAGTGGCTTACTTTTTGGGGGTTCTTTGTCATTCATTGTGGTACAATTTCACGTAGCAATGATACTCAGCTAGCAACATTCAAACCAGTTATTCTTGTCTCCATGCTAGAGGCAAGAATAGTTTTCAAATGATGTTCTTTACTTCATAAGGATCTCATTCTTCTTTATTGAGATTGAAGGACATAAAAGTTATTACATGGAATTGAGTGTCCTTTATGAGTATTTTTGCCTAGCTTGGAGGTGTGTATCCATGATTAGGATCCCTTCCTTTCTTGAAAGTGTATACCTTAATAAATGATCTTCTAGCAAGTTTCACTGTTCACCAAGAATCCCTTTCTTAGAAAAAGGTATCTATTCTTGACCTCTATCACATTTAATTGTGTTGAAGATGTTATCTTTTTTAAAGTTCTCTCTTATTTAGAGGTTGATGTCTTTATTCAAAGATTATTCAAAGACTACTTCCACCCTCTTTGATAGGTATGCATCCTTGATATAGATCACTTTACACTTGTTGCGAGATATTTCTTTTACAACTATCTCTTCCTTGATTAAAGAATCATATCCTCTTACTAGCTTAAAGTGCACACATTTTGTTAATCATATCTCCTTAGTGACGAAGTTGTCTATCCTTAATGAGGATTTATATCTTCCTTAAGATATCAATATGGAGGTATGTTGATCTCAAGCCTTTTGTTTGTGTTTGGTGTCACTCCAACACCCATTTTGTAGTTGCATTTCATATTACCTAAGAAAATGAGGGTTCTTTTTGGTAATCTTTGTGTTTGATTGTAGTCAGTATTTTCTCGTCTTTCTCTTTTCTTCCTAATGATGGATCATGGAGTTTGATCCAAAATGTCAAGGAAATAAGCTAACATAGTTGATATCAAAAAACAAGATTAATAATCTTTGTGGTTGGTGCACGCTTCAACACCCATTTTGAAGTTGAGGTTTTGGATTGCCTAACAAACAAATGGTTTTGTGTGGAAATATTTGTGTTGGTGCATATTACACTACCTATTTTGCAGTCAAGTTTTTAGATTAATCAAAAAACAAGAGGTTTTGCTTTATCATCCCTAATGTCAGCTTGAAAAACATACACTCCTTCACCAATTTGACTTTTATTCATATGGATCACATGCCATAATGCACCTTGTTCTCTAGTGCAAATCATGTATGTCACTCTATTCCATGGATCACCAACAATAATAAAACTTGCTAGATAGGAATTCATGCCTTCTAACATGAATCACCTAACATAAAACACATTGTTGGCCAGTAGCACTAATGACCTACAACATGTCAAATCTTGATAGTTGTTGGATCATAGATTTGTGTCTCATCAATTGATTTGTGCTCTTCTTATTTTAATAGGATTGCATGTGCTCCTGCTATTTGAATTGGATTACTTGTGCTCTTGCAATAACATTTCAAGAATGATGTTGGTGTTTGAGACATTTGTTATTGGCGATCTCTCCTTCGATTAGTTTACTTGGAGCCTTTGCCTTTAGTACTAACCCCTTTTGTGTCTCTTTTTGTCTGCCTTTGTTTGACTTTGCTTTCCTTTGTTCTTTGTTTTTTGTTTTGTTTTACTTTGCTTTGTTTTGTCGCGTTTTGTGTCCTTCCTTGGATGATATTGTGTGTGCAAATATCCTAGGCTTGGAAGCTTCTTCGCTCAAACTTGGTGATATCTTATCTCTTTGTAGGCTTGCTCTTGGTCACTATCTCTTTTCTTCTACATTACCATGAGTATGAGTGAATTTCATAATCTCACCACAACAAGGGCTAAATGCAGTGTTGTAAATTATAACCCCTAACAAATGCTCATTCGTTTTTGGGCCCTTAACTTAGTGAGTCTTCTCATAGCTCTTTCCAAGCCTATTTCTGACCCCTACACTATCAAATTGTTGTTGTATGCTAGTATGGTGATCAGATTATGTGATGATTCATTTGCCACTATTTCAACCAGTGTAACATGGGAATTGGGGTATGTTGGGAAGTTGAAACGAGTTTTGAAGATGGGGAAAAAAGACTTCAATTTGAGGAAAACAGGAGGATGGTGACAAGGGGTCGACGTGTTACAGCAATTGTATGCACATGAGCTTTCATGGTTGTTCTGTTATTGTGTTGTCATGTTGTCGCATTGACACTTGAGGATGCTATCCAAAGAGCATTTACATTTATCAATATTATCAAGCTTGGAGTATAATCTTGTGATAGTAAGCATTTTACTTCAGAGTAAGCATTCTTTATAATGATTATCATTGGAGGGAAGGGTGAATCCTAACACCTTTTTCCCTCTTATCATGTCCAGGTATTCAGATTTTAGAGAGAAGAATTATAGACCGAAGAATAGTAGATTGAGCCAAAGAGGGTCAAACTTTGAATGAGGAAAAAAGTTTGGTGTTGTACGTTACCCACAGTCTTGGATTTTCAACTTAATTTAACACATTTTACATAAAAGTGCAAGGAGATGGTCCAAGCAACATGCTGAGCCAGAATCCATTCACAATATTTGCATTAAAATCTATGGGACTGATTTGCCTAGCCACATAGTCCCAAGTGTTTGTGATAGGTTCCTGTTTGATTATATGATTTGTATCTTGTTGTTTATGTTTTTTATTGTCCTATTCGCATCATTTACCCTAGTTCTCGCATCTAATCAATTCAATCAATAAATCAAATGCACAAAAGAAGAAGAATCTCAACCAATTGAACCCAACTCTTTCCTAACAGGTTTGAAGTTTGGGCAGGTATTGAATTATTCTTCAATTTGAGAAGATGTGAATCGGCTTGATTCTGAGTTTAGATTTCATTGTGCCATGATAGCCGTTATCAAGTATGCACTTCTGATCAACCTGATGGAGCCCCAAATTAAGAAGAAGAATCTCAACCAATTGAACCCAACTCTTTCCTAACAGGTTTGAAGTTGGGCAGGTATTGAATTATTCTTCGATTTGAGAAGATGTGAATTGGCTTGATTCTGAGTTTAGATTTCATTGTGCCATGATAGCCGTTATCAAGTATGCACTTCTGATCAACCTGATGGAGCCCCAAATTTTTGCAAATTTGAAGCTTCCATTTGAACACCTTATCTGATTTTCTTACCATATGATTAATATAATGTTTCTATCTTACATGCTTATAATAGCACTATAACATTATAGAGCTGCATATCATTGCCTCAAATTGTTCTTGCTGCATTTATATGTATTGTAATTCCTACAGGTCTGAGCAATTAACATCCAAACTTGCAAGCAATGATGATTCCCAGCATACTATTCAATCCAAGACATCATTTAGCCCGAACTGCAGAAGCCATGGTATTAAAAGGACTCAAAGAAATTCAGAAGGGTATAGTAGTCAACAATTATTATAATTATCAAACTTGTAGCAGCCAACGTCGAAATAAGAGATCATATCTGAGTGATTTATATGCAACTATAATGGGCAACCACATAATAACAACTCTGTTTCGACCTGTGTATAAGATAAATCCTGTAAACATTTGGAATGAATAAAAGACGACAATAATGAACAGAATATATAATTAATTCTGCATCCAGGCATGGGAGGCCATCAATGGTCGCCATTATAATATCGAATAACTCATATGCGTGGTCAAAGATGATGTTTAATAACATGGTCAGGAGCTGCTTGAAGAACAACCTTCACCCACTCAGCGTATGGAGATAAGTTCATATTTGGCAGTGGCAAGGGATTTACAATTTAGGCGCGTTATTGTTATGAGTAAAATTAGAAAGAAGGTCCCGATGTCATTACTGCTGAAAATGCACAGGTCAAAGCAGCAAGGAAGCTTCTGTCACCAATCTTCATCTTCACTTCAGACATCGTGTCATTGGCTAAAATCAACGCATCACACACCAAAGATAAACAATGGATAGCATATGTCGTCCGCCTTCAGTAATAAAACCTTGCAGCAATGTCAGTATTTGCAGAGAACCAGAGAGTTGAAGTTGTTTCGAACACTCATTTTCGGTTTTGGTCTTATTTCCTCAGTAAGTTTTCAATCGTTCTTTGTAAGATGTGTTCAGAACATTTTATCTACGACAGATGATTATTCTTCTGTAATTGTCAATGCCCAGCCTGGCCTCTCTGTGCGTTAGAAAGCATCTACAGTATTTGCTATACAGGACAGAAGATAAATGATGGTATGAGAGACAAGCATAAAAATTCTTCACAGCAGAAGCAGATATCCGCAGTCCATAAGATCGAACTTGTTCTTCCCATCATCAGATGCTTTCCACAGGACTTTCTGGTAAATTTTTCCCATAAGATTATTGTCAATATCGTTTACTTATAGCATTTTGAATGTTGCGACAGGTGTGTGTGTGGATGAAGGAGCCGTCTGAAGTCAGGAAAGTAAAATGGTGCTTCAAATTATTCCGATGAGGATAAAGAGAATACGCGGCAGAATCTTTATATGACGCCTCTTGCATACAGAAATATTATGATCCTGAGACGGAGATAGTCAAAGTGATCTACAGAATAGATGGCCTTGTCGGGAGTGTTAACAGGTGTGCAATATAGGAGAGGTTCATGCAAATGAAAAGGCCTTGTGGAATGTGGCACACGGTTGACATTCTATGGATGAGAATCACACAGTAAAGGGGATCACGGGATTGAGAGCATGCGGCATGTGTTATAAACCACAGTAAGGATACAAATGTCAGTTACATTCAGATAGTTTTTAAATTATATTTAATATTGATTAGTTTTTATTTATGAAAGGTTGCAATGTTTGGTTAAGCAACCAACATCTCCTAGCCCTGTATAAATATATGATGGAAAATCAAACACCTTACCAGTGATTCATTACAAAACCCAAAAAAAAAAAAAAAATTATCTGCATTCCTAAGGCATATAGATTATTGTAATTTCTTTGCTGAAAAAGATCAAATTTGAACTAAGCTCCTGGATGTTGAAAAATTGAGCATACATTACAATATTCTGTGAGATATAATTGTGTGGAGTGGAGCATCTACATTCGGATGTCCTCAAACACGAACTTCTCCACAGTATAATCAGTAAGAATTTTATATGCTTTAGAGTACAAATATTATATAGTTCATCCTTTATGATTTATTTGTTTTCTATTAATAATTTATTATTGGAATAAGCAAATAAAATTATTTGTTGCTATTTAAACCTGATAAATACAAACACTGTGGAATATTATAATTGTTTCTTTATTTGTATCTATTTTGTCCTTTTAAAGGTTAAAACATTATAGATTGGTTTTAATATGCATAAAATAAAATAATTTGACACATCCCAATAATTGAATTATTCATAGATTTAATATCACAATATCGTAAAGTTGTATGTGAAAACTTATAATATTGACTCTATCGCCCATTTAAATTTCAGCATTGATCTTTAAATTGTTCATTCTTCTCTATTTGTTTGCTGGCAACATTTTGATCTTTTCGTGTTAAGGGTTTAATATCTATTTGTTTTAGTAATTCAGTTTTAATTGTATTTCAGCACTCACAACTCTATTAAAGTAATCAAAATTCGAAGATTAATATTCACTATTTGCAATCCAGAAGCTTTCCCTAGAATCTTTCCATTTAAGGAGATTGTCTTTGCATTATATCTATTCGCTATAAAATGTCTTGTATCCAAGTTTTGTTGTCCAAGATCAAGTGTACAGGCCTTGGCCAAAAGCACAGAGGATTTAAATCAAATCGATTAATCCTGTCAAGTTGGCCACAACCGATTAGGCATCCTAGCATCGAGCAAGCAAAGCTCATAGGATTCTAATCAACGGTTTTGATAAACAACAGATTGGCGACTCTACTGGGAAATTTATAAGTAAGCTTTGCATACTTACACCATCAAACCAGTGTAGAGACTCGTTTAAAACATGATTTGTGTAAGTTTCAAATTTTGTTTTCTAATCATTTGCCAAGATCATGATTACGTTATTAAGTTTAATTTCAGTATTTACCATTTGCTGTTATATAATTTTCAGATTTCATAACTCAGTTTTTTAGAAGCATTTAAGCATAGAATACATAAGATTCTTACTAAAAGTTGAAAATTCTGATTGTGTCCAAAGTTCTGATCTGAAATTCTTATTATTATATTCCACACAAACTATGAAAGCAACTAAATTAAAAGTTTTATTGATATTTTCAAAAAAACATAGATCACTTTTCAAGTTATTGTTGGCATTTACTCTACTGGGAAAGCACCTAGACATTTATTTCTTTCTTCTTTAAGAAAAAGAAAGTGGCGACTCTATTGTGTTTCATTATAATATTTTGTTTAAGAGCTTTTATCTACTTTTGAGGTGTATGTGGGGAAGAAGGTCTGTGAATCCCAGACCTAAAAGGCTTGAGCAGCTAACTTTTGAGAAAAAACCAAGAACAAAGAAAGTTAAAAATCAAAAATCAAATATGCTTTACACAGGACACAGAAGTTTACAAGAAAGGACCAACAAGCAAAATGAAAGAGACAATTCGTCATAATAATCCAGAAAATGATGAAAACTATAATCCATTTTGTCACATTCCTAGGGTAGACAAAGAGCCAAATTGCGAGATAACTCATATTGAGGATGATGAAGAGCATTAACAGATAATGCAATGGGATATGATTATAAAGAAAATGGTTGAAACAACAAATGGCAGTGGTGCAATATTAGCGAAAACATTAAAAATGCAGCCAGATCATATCCTTGAAAAAATAGGGATATCAAAGGATCTTATTGTTTCCCCACTTAGAAAAACTTGCAATGAAGAGAAGTCAGATAGGTGGAGATAAGAAAGGTCTGGTCAGATGCAAAATGAAGTAAATACATCATAAAGTACAATCCACCTCATAGAAAGACTTTGAAATCGCAATTCGCAACTAGCCATGTTAACCCACTATATGAGAACAAAAAGGATAAGAATCAATGTAACAATTTTCAAGGCATTTCAATAATAACCAACGGGCTTGGAATGTTGGACAACATACCAGAGGAGTTCTGCAAAACACTGGAAACATCAAACGACCTTATGGTATGAATCAAAATAATAACAACCAAAACACCCAAGGTTATATGGTACAAAACTAGGGCATTAGGAATCAAGCAATAAGGCAACCTATGACAATCGAAAGATACAGACCACTTGATTTCAATGGAATTAGATGATATCCAAATCCAGTATCTAATGATTTAAAGAATGTTATTCCAAAAAATTTAGGAAATGGGACAAAATCTGCTGAGCAGCATGTGATTAATTAGAAAAATGTAATCGAAGATTTTGACGAGGATCATGAGGATGTATTTATGAAACTCTTCGTGCAATCAATAACTAAAGATGTTGCAAAGTGGTATAGAAGTTTGCCAGATGGATCCATTTCTGGATGGTGCAGTTTTGCTAATCAGTTTATTGAGCAATTTGGTGATCACAATGACACATCTTTTTCATCACATGAATGGACAACTATTTAAAAAAATACAAATGAATCAGTATCAAAACTTAATAAAAGATTTAACAAAATTTTAAACAAGATCCCTAGAGAGACTAGACCAATGGATTCATTTTTGATTGATTTCTACTTCAGTGCGTTTGAAAGTAAAACTCATTATGAGATAAGATCTCAAAGACCCTTTTCGCTGCCACAAGCTTTCAAAGTTGCCATGACAATTGAAAATGATAGGAAAGCAACAGGCATAATCAACAAAAGGGATGACCCAAAATTATATAATCCTAAAAACCCTAAGAAGGATGAACTAAAAGACATCATGGACATGCTCAAAGATATGAAGGTTAAACAAAATAAAAATGAAAGACCATCATTCCACACAAATGACAGGATGAGACTTCAGGACATGCCTTACAATACAAATTGGAAGGATGGGAAACCAAAAAGACCAAATTATGTTAGGGACACCCTTGATCCTTTAAAGAAGATCAATATTGTTGATGATGGGCCATGGTGTGAGGTATGTAGGCTGCCCCATGATCCTAAATATTGCATTGTTGCGCAATCTATTTTTGAAGAGGAAAACCAAGAAGGTGAAAGAAATTTTGTGTTTGTTATGTGAAAGGTTAAATGGTAAAGTTTGATGATAGAGGTACATGGAAATATCATGAAACCAAGGTGAATTAGGATCAACAAACTCACATTATGAATTCAAAACTAGTAACATTATATTCAAGTACTAAAAATTACTCCACTGAGAACTATAGAAAAGCTTTACTATGATATCTACAATTAGAAATAGATTCCTTTTAATTTTTGTTTGTAAGAATTGTTGGTGTTGATAAGGTTTTGTACCTAGCAATGTCATGCACCTAACTAATTTCCAGTAGGGGGTTTATTTACATGACTTAAGCTTACTAATGTCCTAGGAGTCAATCTCCAAGACTGATTCATCATATCTTTTGAAACTACTAGTTACCAAGCTCAGTTAATATTTGTCACTTTAGTTGTCTCATTATGTAGGATTAAGAGACACATCAACAACCTGTCTAATCTTATCTCTTGCCTTGTCTTTGTAAGCAAGGCCTTTCATGTACATTTTCATTCAATTCTTGCATCAACAATCAAGCAGCCTACTCTTGCCATTCTCTCTCTTGTAGAGGTTATTTTGGTCTTGTGAGGTTCCAAGGGTGCTCAAGAATCACCAATCAACTTCTACAAAATCCACATTAGATTCATTCACCATGAATATGATAACTTGCAAAACATGGCTAAGAAACATAAAGGGCATCAATTATCATTTGGTTACATCAAACGAGTGGGTGGTCCATATTGCTCAACTTGAACAACGAACACTCTTAACCAAATACCATTTAACTTAGTAAATGTCTTAGAGACATTTTTAAGAATGTGACCTTGGTGTAACCTCCTTGCATTTAGTACACCACAACGCATAGTAAATTTCTGCTAATTCTTTGTTCTTTGAATTAGACTTTCAGTTTTGAATGGTTGAGAATGATCTCCTAAATAATATGAATATTCAGATTGTTTGAAGAAGTTATCACTTATCTTCAATATAGGTCAAATCCTCTATATTCGATCTTGAATGAATAAGAATATCTCTACTTTATAATTTGTTGAATGTAAATGCTTGAAGGAGCAGACTCAACAATTTTTGTGTGTCCCTCAAACTGCATCACAATTCTCTAGATATCAAACCAATGGATGTCACTCTTAAAGAGCATATCACTTCACTTGGTCGGCTTTTTATCTCCTCATAAAACCAACGATTTGCTAGATGAATTAACATTAAATAATAACTAACAAAATGTGTTAGTTTCTTTGTAACACTAACAAATCTAAAAGTCGCCGCCTAGAGGAGAATATAAATACCAAGCCATTTGTAGATAGTTTTAGTGAGTGCAATCTGCACTCTCAGGCCTGGTGATTATCAGGTTATAAAATTAACACTCCCTCTTAACTTGATAATCACACAAAGAGATATCATACCTAGCAACACCAATACATATGAATAAGCAAGAATTAATACTCTATTCTGTCTGAATTTTCTTAGTATGTGATATCATAGAACATATAACACAATGTCATATTACTCAATCTGTGATATGACAAATCACTGTTACTAGTGATAAATTATAGGATAAATCTGAAGAGTAATTTTTCTTTCTTCATTTATCTAAGTTGTGACTCATAGAAACTGGTCTTTCTATATCACAACAAGATCCTGAGTTTAAGATCTACCAGAACACATGATAAACCTGGAGAATACTAAAATTCTTCCTTTATCCAATTTGTGACCCATGAACATAGCAATGTCAACATCACAATATGATCTTGAACTCATCAAGATCTTACAATAGAACTCTACTGTTTAGCACATTATCTAAGAGATCGTCACCTCTCATAATGTTTCATACGAGTATTCATTATTTTTCAAAGATCGTCACCTCTTAAAACAATGAATACAAATGGTGGAGCCCATAACAGTCAATAGCCTAACAAAATAAATTATTTCATTAATAATCAAGAGTACAAATGGATTACAACTCAACCATACCAAGTCTCCTCCTAAAGTGTTCTATCTTCACTCTAGATAGAGGTTTGGTGAGTATGTCTATTGTCTGATCCGCAGTGCAAATGTATTCCAGCTTTAAAGAATTCCTATCTACCATATCTCTTACATAATGGTAAAGAATTTCAATATGCTTGGACTTGTCATGGAAAACTGGATTCACTGAGAGCTTGATAGAACTCTGATTATCACAATGAATAATTGTGGGATTCATAGCTTGCCCAAATAATCACACAAGTAACTTCCTAGCCATACTGCTTCCCGGGAGGCCATTGCTACTACAATGTATTTGGCTTCTATGGAACTCTATGCCACTAAAGACTACCTTCTACATATCCAAAATATCATTGCTGATCCCAAACTACAACAGCATCCTGAAGTACTTTTCCTGTCTTTAACACTTCCACCCCAATCTGAATCAATGAATCCATGCAAATCTAAAGCAACTTTCTCATATTTGAGTCCATAATTAAGAGTGCCTTGTAAGTATCTCATAATGTATTCAACAGCAACTAGGTGAATCTCCTTCAGTTCACACATAAACTGACTTAAGGCATTAACAGTATAGCAAATATCAGGTCTTGTATTTACTAAGTACATAAGGGACACAATCCTCTGTCTGTAGAGAGTAGAATCTATGGAAGGTTGATTCTGCAGCTGCTTCTTTAAGTTTATGTAAATTAGTCTCCATTGGAAAAGACATAGACTTGCAATTCCACATTCCAAATCTCTTCAAGATATCTGATGTGTACTTTCCTTGATTAAGTATGTTACTGTCAGAATTATGTTGTACTTCTAATCCTTAGAAGTAATGGAGAAGCCCCAAGTCTTTCATCTCGAATTCTCTAGTTAGATCTTTCTTGCACTGATCTATAAGATGATCATCACTTGTGATAAATAAATCATCAACATACAATATCAAAATTACCATATCATTTTATCTGTTTTATAATATAAGCTTGGATCGGCTTCATTCTTGAAGAATCCTAAGCCAATGAGATATTTATCAATCCTTTCATACCAAGCCCTGGAAGCCTATTTAAGCCCATAGAGAGCTTTCTTGAGCCTGCAAACAAATGCGTTAGGATCATAGGTTTCAAATCCTTCCGATTGCTCCAAATATACTTCTTTTGAAATCTTTCCATTTAGGAATGTTGTTTTTACATTTATCTGATGTACCTTCCATCCCTTTGATGCGGCAATTGCTAAGACTACTCGTACGGAGGTATATCTGGCAACAGGAGCAAAGGTTTCTTCATAATCAATCCCTTCTTTCTAAGAAAATCCTCTGGCTACAAATCTGGCTTTATATTTCTGAATACTACCATCAGCAGCATGCTTTATTTTAAATATCCACTTGGAAGAAACAACAGATTTTCCTTTAGGTCTTGGAACAATTTCTCAAACATCATTTTTCATAATTGATTGATATTCTTCTATCATAGCTTCTTTCTAGGCTGAATGTTTAATAGCATCAAAAGGATTGGTTGCCTCTGTTTTGGATAAATCACTCATATTTGTTGTATAACCAAAGAATCTTTTAGGTCTTTAACTTTCTCTAAGTGTTCCTGAAGGTGCAGCAAAGTCTTGAGCTACTTCAACTATTTTTATGGCCCAAAGTGGTCTTTTCTTTGAATTTTCTTCAAGGTTCATATTTTGAATTTCATCTTTGATCTCTTCTAAGTTCTCCCTCTGGGATCCAAATTCACTTTTTTCTTTCAGAACTCGATAAAGGAGAAGGTTCATCAGAACTTATGGCTCTTTTGAATGCAAGATCTTCCTCAAAGATTACATCTCTGCTAAGTTCAATAGTTTTCTGTCCAAGTATGAAAATTCTATACGCTTTAGAAGTTTCACTATATCCTACAAAGATACCTTTCCTCCCAAAGGGTTCTAACTTGGTTCTCTTTTCTTTTGGAACATGAATATATACAGGACATCCAAAAAGTCTAAGATGACTTATATTGGGTTTTACTTTAGTAAATACTTCTTCAAGGATTTTATCTTTAAGATAGGAGTGAGGGCTTCTGTTTTGAATATATACAACAGCACAAGAGGCTTCTGACCTAAGATAGTATTCTAGATTTTGGTCAAAAATCATAGCCCTAGTAGCTTCTATAATTGTCCTATTCTTTCTTCCTGCAACTCCGTTTTGTTCTGGGTTATAAGGAACAGTGTACTCCCTCTTGATCCTTGATTTTTTACAAAACCTTTTAAACATATCTGAGGTATATTCTCCTTCGTTATCTGTTCTAAGGGTTTTAATTTTATGTCCTAAAAAATTTTCAGTTAATGCTTTGAATTCTTTAAATCTTTGTAGGATTTCTTCTAATTCCTTGCATTTTAAGAAATAAATCCATATTTTCCTAGAGAAATCTTCTATGAACAAGATATAATACCAAAATCCTCCAAGAGAAAGAATGGACATAGGTCCACATAAATCTGAATGAATTAATTCTAGTACATTATTTGTTTTCCTAGTACTATCATGAAAGGGACTTTTGGTGCTTTTACCCAGAGCATACCCCTTGCAAATACTAGGGTGATCTTTATTTAACTTGGGTAATCCTGTAACCATCTTTTCCATAGTTGATAAAGTTTTAAAATTTAAATGCCCTAATCTTCTATACCACATTTCATTTGAATCTTCAGCTTTGTGAACTAGGGCTTGAATGGATCGAGTAGATTCTGTATTCAATTCATACAAATATCCTTTTCTTTGACCAATTAACTTTGCTTTCTTGATGGAACAGTTCTTAGCCCAACTTAATACTTTGCCATCCACGAATGCAACATTGTGTCCATCATCTTAAAGTGTTGTAATTGAGATTAGGTTTCTTTTAACCCCTGGTACATAGAGTACACCTTTAAGAAGAAGAGTATTTCTTGATTTTAGTTTCAAAGTACAATTTCCAATTCCTTCAACGAAGTGTGTTGAGTTATCACCAATGGTAACTTCACCATTGACCTTCTCTAATAAGGAATCTAGAGTTTCTTTGTATCTCGTTATATGTCTAGAAGATCCACTATCAATTACCCATGCTTTACTTGAAATTTTATTTGATAGTGACGAGTACAATGCTCGATTCTCAGGATCATAGGTATCTTCTTCTCTAGTAACAATAGTACAGTTTGCTTGTTTAGAATTCTCAGGACAATTAGATTTGTAGTATCCAAATTTTTCACATTTGAAACATTTTATCTTAGATAAATCTTTCTTGGTCTTTCAATTCTTTTGATTTCCCTTTTTCTTCTTGAAGTGCTTCTTCTTGCCCTTATAGGAGTTTGGATTAAGAACATGAAGTTCTTCATCTTCTACTTTTGGTTTCTCTCCTTTCTTTAGTTTTCTAGATTCCTCTTGAAAACAATCATTCTTGAGTCTGTTAAAGTCCAGAAGCTAATCTCTAGCACTTATTCCTTGTGCAAATGTCTCCCATGAATCTAGCAATCCATCTATAACCATAAGTGTTAATTTTGTGTCATTAAAATGGTTCCTATGCTTGATAGTTCATCTCTAATACTGGCAACTCTTAGGAAATAAGGATTTATCGATTCTCCTTTCTTTATCTAAATGTGATTTAGTTGCCTTTTTAATGCAAGAACCCTGGTTGCATTGTTTACTTCATATGCATTTTGTAATGCATTCTTCATATCAAAGGCAGTTTGATGTTTTGTAAGCATAGGTACAATATCGTTTCTAACCCCACCCAAGATGATTTGAATAGCTTTTCTATTTCCTTTGCTCCATATAGATTTGTGAGGTTCAACTAGGGGTTGTTTGGCTGAGAATGATCTCCTAAATAATATGAATATTCAAATTGTTTGAAGAAGTTATCACTTATCTTCAATGCAGGTCCAATCCTCTATATTCAATGTTGAATGAATAAGAATATCTCTGCTTTATAATTTGTTGAATGTAAATGCTTGAAGGAGTAGACTTAAACAATTTTTGTGTGTCCCTCAAACTGCATCACAATCCTCTAAATATCATACCAAAGGACATCACCCTTTAAGGGCATATCCCTTCACTTGGTCGGCTTTGTATCTCCTCATAAAACCGGCGATTTGTTAGATGAATTAATGGCCCAAGGTCACTATTTATGTTTCTTATCTTTAAGCAAGATACTCGTATAACCTAGCATCATTATCATCACTAAATTTAGAATCATCATTTTCACTTCTCAACCAATTTATTTTTACTTTTGTCGTCGGTAAAGATTTTGTAGCCGACAGAGTGTTGTCGTCGGCAAAGATTTTGTAGCCGACGGGCAGATTAGTATTGTTATGTAGCCGACGGACCCCTTCGAGAAGGTTCGGCGAAAAGTATTTATACCCCGTCTGGGTGCATTGTAAATCATCTTATCTTATCTTATCGGATCTTATCACCAGTTATGTAATCTGTTGGCATATGCGAATAAAGGAGTACTACTATTTGTGTTCATTATCTGTGTGCATTACTTAATTAATCTATGCAGTAAACATTTGGCGATGTTGCCCGATGGACCTAGAACAAAGGCTGGAATGAAATCTGATGCCGAATCAGCTAAATAAAAACAAGAACAAGCTGAAGGACAAGGATGAAATTCGCACAGCTTAGGGTAATTTAATTATGGCACAGCAGGCAGAGCGCCAAAGCAAATTCCAGAAGATTGCCGACGGAAACAGGATCGCGGAGGAATTACTGGAGGAGACTCGACAGCGGTGGCGTTGGTGGAAGAAGCACGGGAGGAGTTTTTGAATTTGAGTTCATTGAGGGAAGAGAATTCAGACGGAAGAGCATTGACTCGCACGGCTCAGAGTGCCGAGGGAGCACAAGTGTGGAGTGAACTCTTCGTCCCGAATACACTTCCGCAGGAGACAACTTCAAAAAATCCTTCTTCACCAAGGTTCGCAGCTGTTGAGACCGTCGGTGTGGCAGTGCAGGCCGCCGGTGTGGGAGAGCAGATCACCAGTGTGGGAGTGCAGACCGCCGGTGTGGGACAACAGATCGCCGGTGTAGGAGTGCAAACTGACAGTGTGGGAGTGCAAATCGCCAGTGCAGGAGTACAAATAACTAGTGCGGGAGTGCAGACCACCGGTGCGGAGTGCAGACCACCGGTGTGGGAGTGCACAGCCACAGTGTTGCAGTGAACAGCGTCAGTGTTGCAAGAACAAACAACGCTCGTGTACAAAACCCAAGAGTGATGGCGGGACCAAAAGAAAAGCTGCCAAAGTTCGATGGTGATGGTACAGCCGATCCCATTCGACACTGTAAAACATGTGAAACGATTTGGAGGGCAAATGGCATAACCGATACAAACAAATGGGTTCGGCAGTTTCCAACCACCCTACAGGGTGTTGCAACCGACTGGTTTGCAGATGCAGATCCCCAGAACCTAACCACTTGGGATGACCTTAAGAAGGAGTTTCTCGCAAAATTTCAACTGTTGCACGATGATAGTGAAATTGTTGGCAAGATCTTCAATACTAAGCAGGGGAAAAATGAAATTGTCCGCATCTACGCCAAGAAATTAAAAGATTTGATAAATAAAATGGAAAATAAACCAGTGGACGGACTTCAAAAAAGATGGTTCGTGGAAGGTCTACGCCCAAAGTTGCGAAAGAAAATGAAAATTGTGTCGCCGTCGTCATACGCGAAAGCATACAACAGAGCACTGAACTTGGAAAGCAAGCAAAAGACAAAAAAAAAGAAGAATAATAGTTCCTCCGACTCAGATGACGACGAGTCCTCGAGAGAAGATACCAATGATGATGAAAACAGTAGCAAGAAGGTTCGCGCCTTACAGAAGAACATGATCCGCATGATGGAGTTTAAAAATATGCAGAAGGAGACAAAGAGCAATGAGTTGTGGTGCATGGAGTGTAAGACCGACGGTCATACTAAAGGATCTTGTCCAAAGAACCAATTTTGCGACATTTGTCAGATCATGGGCCATTCAACAAAGAAATGCCCCTTTAACATGAAAACCAGAGGATCTCCGCAGGTGCTTCTTACACAAGAGGCTTGCCCGTCAGGCAGTAGCGGAAACACCAGTAATGTAGGTGCCACGTCGGGAGGATACAGGAATAATAGCAGAGGGAAAAACAACAATAACAATGCGAACAATAACAATAACAATGGCAGCCGAAGTTGAATCCAGTATGATATGAACAGACGACCAATCGTTCAATGCTGAGCATGTAATATGTGGAGTCATTTTGCGCGGAATTGTACAACGGCAAACACACCGAAATTATTATGCAGAGGGTGCGGACCTAGCGACCATGAAGATGCTAAGTGCCCAAAATTCGGAGTAAACTTGATCACTATCGAGACGGATGAAGAGGAAGTTCTCGCAATTACACGGAGGCAAGCAAAAGTGTACCCAAACCCAACGGAAGAAAAGAGGAAAGTGGGAGAAGCGTGGGCAGAGATTGAAAAGGCATCGCAGGCAAAGACATCTCAGTTGAAAGACATCACCGACACCTCGACAAGGAACTCCGCGGAACAAAACATTATAAGACAGATCTTACAAATGGAGGTACCGGTCAAGATAAGTGACCTTCTCACAATGCCTCAGTTACAGACGGCCATTCTGAATTATACACTGTTTTCGAAAGCAACGGAGGACACAAGAAGGGACAATAGTGGAACGATGACAACAGACCCAATGCTTCTAGCACTCACAACGGGAAGGCATCCGACGATCGTTGAGATGGGGATTTTGGGAAATGTTCTGACAAACACAATTGTTGACAGAGGGTCCGACATGAATGTGTTGCCAGAGGATACCTGGAAGAAGTTGGGAAAGCCGACGTTGTGGCCACCTACATTCCAGTTGCTCACGAAAGACCAGCGCAGGATCAAACCGTTGAGAACCTTGAGAGCGTCACCAATAACTATTGGAACGCAACCATTTTTATCGGACTTCGTGGTTGTTCCATTGAGAAGAAAAGGATATGATGCTATTTTGGGACGGAATTGGTAAGTGCAAGCAAAAATAAAACATGATTGGAAGCAAAATACCCTATCAATGAACACGTAGGCAAAAGATTCATAATTGACCTGCACACACAAATAGTAAGAGAGGAGGCAGCATCATCATACTTAGAAGGTGAAAGCGAAAGTGACGACGAAGGAAAGAAGAGAATGGAACCGGACGAATGAGTATTAACACTAGGAGGATTGAATGACGACAACCTAGACTCAATGAATGGCCTTTTCCACTGGCAGATAGAAGACTACGAACTCTTTCTGAGCTATAATATGTTAAGGGTCAACGAAGGTGAGAAAAAAGAGGAAAATGAATGTCTGAAGGAATACAGAGAAGCGAAAGAAGGAAAGGCGATTATGGTTGAAGCTGAAGGGAAGAACATACAGTCCAAATCCAAAAAAAAGAAAGATCCCACCGTTCGGTACATGGTGAATGAACCGCACAAAAAGAAAAGAATGCACCACACCACAAAATTAGTAGACAGGTGCCGACAGCAAAGAAATAATCTAGCTAAGCAACGACCGCAGGCATAATGGGCCACGGAGGTGACACAGAATAGACGCAGAGCGTGGCGTAATAAGCACTTGGAGCTGAACAGGTTTCAGCCGGAGCATTTGGTATTGAAGTATGACAAACGAAATAAACCATGCAAGTTTAAGGTCAAGTGGGTCGGCCCATACCAGATCCTGAAAGTAGGTAACAATGGGGCAATAAAATTGTGGACTTTGGATAGACAAGAAGTGCCTCAGCCAGTCAACAGATCGAAGCTAAAGATGTGCTATACCAGGAAGACTCCATTGTCGTCCCAAAATGGCCAAGTCCGAACAACTCACTTGTCGTTGCAAAATGACGAGGTCTAGAGGCAAAATTGAGGTGTTGTATTTTTTTATCAAAAAAAAAAAAAACAAACAAACAAAAAAAAAGAAACGAAAAAAATTAATTTAAATTTTTAAAAAAAGAAAAAAAATTGAAACGAAGTGAAGTGTGCCCGCGGGCACACCCCGTGGACTGCTGCCTAGCAGACAAGATGTCTCGCAGGTAGCATTCCACAGGTGGTCTTGCGGACGGCCATGGGTGTGTTATCCCTGCGGATGTTTACTGCTCCCGTTCAAGTTGCTTCCATGGCGTCTTTCTTGATCTTCCGCGTGGATGTTTGCTTATTCTTCCACGGATGTTCCATTATTTCCCCGCAGATGCTGGTGGTGTGTTTGCCGCAAATCTTTCTCTTCCGCGATTGAGTTGCCTTCCTACGAACTATCTTAATTCCCCACGGCTTGCTTATGCTCCGCAGACCTTGGCCTTCTACCCCGCAAGGTGTCTTGTCTTTCCGCGGATACTATTCTGCCATACCCCACGAGTTGAGTTGTGATTTTGTCATTTTGTGCGGTGCTATTGTATTCTTTCTCTGCAGACGCCTTCAACGGATGGTCTTGTACATTGAAACGTATCGCTTCCAGCCATAAAACCAGAGTGAATCAAAGATAACTGTCTCCCGAGGTCTCTTCAGCTTCTGCACATCTGCCATATCTTCCTGTTGTGGAATGCAATCAGAGCAGTTTATGAACTTCAAAGGCATCTCAAGCGTAACAGGGTGCAAGTATATAAATTATGGTTATCTTTCTCTTTCACGGTCATTGAGTGGGTTGCAGCATTCTCTTCGAGCCTGGACAAGCTCTCCATCAACACTCTACGACTCATGTCTGATGCTTTGATCGTAAGGCAGTATATTGTGAAGGGCAAGACTTGTAGACGGCAAGTTAAGTTGTAGCGGCTAACAGCTCCAACGGTTGAAAATTGCTCCCGAGGTTATCCGGTGTGGGAGGTGTGCTTGTGGTTTGGCAATTGGTTACATGGGAGTGAAGGGAGAAGGAAGCAGTCAGAAGTGAAGGAAAAAAAAAAAAAATGACGACAAATTGAACCAGTTCGGAACAAGTAACGCATGATGCCAAAGGAAAGAGAAATACATAATCAGGTAGAAAACATAAGCAGTTGTCAGAAAGAGTGTTGGATCAGAAGAAAATCACAAAGGTTTTTCGTGTGGCTTCTAAAGTGCTATTTTGGTCTTGGCAGCGAGAGGCACTGCCCCTCGACCCCGCCCTATATTGTGTGCCCCAAGACCCCGCAGGGGCGCTAACCCTCAACCCTGCTGGGTCTTTGCCCCCTAGAACCCCAGTAGTTGCAGTTATCAGTCGTGGGAAGTGTGACCAATTGATGAGACCTGGAGCTGCTACAAGCATGGAGTGTCTGTGCACTAGAGGCACTGGGAGTGGGCGTTGGACGTGAGGCTGTCTTGGTGGATGCATAAAGAGCGCGGGAGGAGCTAATCATCCGGTTGAAGGCAGTACAGTGACGCTTGGCTCAAGGTACCCAGAAGTTGGAAGCAGAGAAAGCGGCACGGGTGGCTATCAAGGTCAGCTTGATTAAAGAGACAGTATTGTGTTCGCAGTGGCTGCAAATGCAACACATTTTGGAGACTAGTTAGTCTATTTTGTTTGTTAATCTATCCTGGATATGTTGTAATTGTATTTTGTAATTGTTGTCTGGAGACGACTTTTTCTTTTGCGGGGGATGATGTCGTCGGTAAAGATATTGTAGTCAACAGGGTGTTATCGTCGGCAAAGATTTTGTAGCCAAAGGGCAGATTATTATTGTTATGTAGCCAACGGACCCCTTCGGGAAGCTTCGGCAGAAAGTATTTATACCCCGTCTGAGTACATTGTAAATCATCTTATCCTATCTTATTGCATCTTATCACCAGTTATGTAATCTATTGGCCTATGCAAATAAAGGAGTACTGTTGTTCGTGTTCATTATCTATGTGCATTACTTAATTAATCTATGCAGTAAACAACTATCACTACCTATTGATATATTGTGTGCTTCTTTGTAATATGGGGCAGCACCATTTTCATCATCCACAACAAGGGAATGAACATCTCAACAAACCATTGCTTTTTAAAACAATGTTTTCTTGTTTTCCTTGTCCCCAACAATTTTGCGGTTGCCATTAAGAAACCTAAGTTCTTTAACGAAGGCCTTTTGCAACTTATCTCAGCAAAATGATCAACAATGCCATTAGATCTTGATACATAATCTAAGTAATGACTTTTTATTAGTGAACCTAACGTACTTTACTATTAGGAGGTTCCTCATGGAAGTTTGTCTAGGTTCCTCAATTTTTCTAGTATTGTTGGACATATACATATTTTCAACACCTCTACAACCTAGGCAATACATACACTATTGTCTGCCTTCAAAGCACCTTCATTTACCACTAATTTAGACCAATCCAATTTTCTACCCTAGTATTTTTGGTTTAGTATCTTAGAAATACCAGTTTTTCAGTGCCTTGAATATCGATCTTATAATCTACTTGATCTTCTCCTATGGATGTTAGTTGTTGCCTAACAATAAAAACCTCCCTCAAATTAAAGGGTTCAATCAGCTCTATGGATTCCTCTAAAATACTAAATCCTACTTAGTCAACAAGGTTTAGACATCATCTAGAATAAAAAATCAACTAGCAAGTTGCCATAAGAGTGGCTTGCTCATAATTGTAGTAAAGCTTGAGATTTCGCTTCAACATGCCATGGTACTTCAAAACGAGAATTGACCTAATTAATTTTTACAATCAGTTGCCTCTCACAGCCACCTCCTCTATTCTTATTCTACCAGTCCAGTTGGCATTCGTATTTCTTTGTGTACTCCTTCGGCAAGTTGTATTTTCACAATCTCATTCAATATGAGACCTTGCAATGTCTTCGATAGTTGGTGTCAACATGTTTCCACTTCCAAGCAAAATCAAAATTATACAACTTCAAACAGGCAAAAATGTGAGAATCATTAAGTAAAATATTTACAACCAACCCATAAGACTATATGGTTAATATATCTAATAATGTTTTTATTGCATAGGTATTATTCAGTACAATACTTGTCTGTACGAGAGGAAACTGTCACAAAACAGTAACCTTACCCCAACAGCAGGGAAGCTATTTGGAAGACCAAGAGCTGGTTAAGACCATTGGTATAACTGTTTGAAACTACTAATTGAGTTATACTACCTAAGCCAAAAAATAATCAACTACAAAACATTTAGGTCATTATATTCTCTTAGTGACACTTTAACATGATTTGTCATAGCTCAACCAACACAATATTCCTGAGTAGCAATTCAAGAACTAAAGGATTACTGCAGCTGCCGATGGCCTTTGCCTAAGCTGAAATGTCTGAAAACTTAATAAATGGGCTACTAACGGTTGTGCTCCCTTCCTTGAGAAAGATTCCTAAACTAATACAATTTGAAAGTTATCAGTTTTATCCATTCAGTGGTGCAATGCATATGAACTGACAGTGAGCATATAGCTATGGCACTCAATCTCAGCTTGACTTCAACTTTGACAAGACTGATTGATACACCCAGACAATTCTGACTAGCAAAAACATGGCAAAATCTCTGCTACCTTGAAATAGGGGTTTTTCCTGCACATGATGGCTTTTCTCTCTGTTCTTTGTTGCTGGTTTTCATGATTGGACACTCAAATTCGGGTGACAAATCACTGAAAACCAGGGTGACTGGCAAACACATTGAGGCTCAATCCCTTTTCAACACATTCTGGTTCACTCATATGCAAAGGAATATGATACTATGACACATCAAAGTGCTTTAGTTGAATATATACCTGCTTATACAATCTTACCTGTACATGAAAACGAAGCAAAGACAAAGCATATTCAGCAGATGGAATAAATCAATGTAATATTTTTCAACATGATTATTTATGTCATCACTGTTAATACAAGCAAATTTCTTGTCATACAACTTGCAGGAAGTGAAATATTTCAAGAAATTAAAGATGGCAATCATATTTTCCTCCATTAGAAACTACTTTTTAACTATAGGATAATATCAAATATATTTTGTGTCATATAATCTGTCTAATTTGATCTGTGTTTTAATACACAAAAATGAAATATGCATGATTTTAAGATAAGAAGAAATAGAAATTAAACAGCATTTACAGCTGAAAAGAGAGTACCAGCCATGATACAGCCGCCTCAAATGCTCTGTGAACAATTGCTATAAGACACTGATACACTGCTGCCAAAAGGTTTGGAGTCTCAAGGTATTTGAAAACACAAGTAAAAGCACTTGAGTGCTTATTCTCACTAGAATTACTTTTAAGAATGCCACCATTGCAACTGAAACGTAGGATTTCCAAAAATGCAACTGCCAGGAGGTAAGTTGCCTTGACTCCTGCTCATGAACAAAAACAAATTAATTAATATTATAAAATACTATCAACAATTCTAGAGTGCAATTCCAAAAGAGATCTGCCATAATAAAATCAAATATTATCTCTTGCAATCTTAATTGCTACTAAAGATATATATTGGTAGCTGAAAATTTAAGTTGGAAAATCAGTACTAAGAGGTGAAACATTCTACCTGATATTGTGCCCATTGATGTTATCTCAACGCGTCCCCCAAGAGCTGCCGAAAGAGCAGCCCGTTGAGCTACTGCAGCCTTCTCATTACCACTACCTCGACGACTCCCAGGATTATGAAGTGCATTGAGCTCCAACTCATCCTCAAGCCATTTCACAGAACTTACAACCTAGAAAGTTATATATATTAGAATCATTTACAACCTTAAAATGAAGTAAAACAAGGAAACACACACACTCATATACATGTGGATGTGATGTGTGTGAGTGTTATGCATATCATGTGTGTATAAGTAAACATATTGTGCATATATACAAAAATATGTATAATATGAGCATATATGCATGATATGTATATTTATATTATGTTCATATAAATCTATTTAGCAACAATTCAATTAGCTGAAATAAGCTTTTTCCAGTAGTATTACAAGTGGGGGTGTTCCCTGTGTGATCCTCTGAACTGCTGATGACCATTGTACATTCCACATGTATGGCCCTGCCACTGCATGAAGAGCCATGGCACTCATGCTTCCTAAGCTATTTGTGGTTGTGGCAAGAAGCTTTGAAGATGGCTGATTAGCCTGGATAGGAGGAGCTAAACCAAACAGAACAATATAAAACCACAAATTCCGAAATAACTTCAGTAAAGGAGGATCCACATCCTCATTAGGAGCAAAATCCGAACATATCTCAGCAACAGAAGGTAGAAGGGGTCCAAGCAAGTCAGCTCCGCTCCTATATCAAGGACAATATTGTTTTCTCAATATAGATAATTAAACCACAATTCTTTTTGTTGCACTAATACTGCAGAGCATATCAAACAATCACTTTTACAAGAGACATACTGGTCAATTCATTTCTTATAATCAGCCTCAAAATAAAGAGCTTTGCAGATGCATATACATGCAGCATTCAATTCGCAGCATTGGCATCTCTTTGGTTCTTGTTGGATTTTAAAAAATTATCTGTATACCTTCCACTCTTTGATTCAGCTGCCAGACCAACATCCGAGCATAAAGCCAACAAACGGTGTCGATAGTCAGTCCGCAATTTAGCATCATGAAGACCACATGCAACTGAAAGAAATGCAGCAGGCAGGGTCTGGATTTACCAAAACAGATAATAAATCAGTAGCTAGTACTGCAATCCATCAAAATTCTGTAAACAGCAAATCATTTCCACAAAACCAACATAAAGTGGATTTAAACAACTTCCCCCATCAACTTATGTCAGAAAAATATAGGCATAAACCCAAAACAAACCTCTACTCTTTCTGTTGTTGCTTCAGGAGCTAGTGTTCTGCTATGGGTAGACCCAACCATAGCCAGTTTATCCAAGTAGCTTCTTGTCAATAATACTATTGTTTCACGATAAGATTTTTCAAATCCTAAACTTGCCATACGAGCTACGGCGTCCAAAAGCTGCATAATATATGCAATTAAAAAATTTAATCGAAAATATAACTGATGGTCTGCTATAGGAAAGAAAGTTTTTTTTTTTTATTAAAGAATATAAACAAGTTACTGTCAATGGCCATATAAATTAATTTCACATTAATATTCTATTAGATGTAGGTACTGTCCATACTCTAAGACGCAAAAGGCTAGGTGTTGAAGCATCCCCTTCCTCTAAACTTTCAATAAAAAGAGGCAAAATCATCTCTACAACTTCGGGCTTATGCAGCAAAATTGCCATGTCAGCCAACAAACGTATGACATTCAGTTGAACCACTGGAACAACTTGCTTATCTCTATCTTCCTGAAAACAAATACCATAGAAAACCATATTAATTTAACAATACACAATTTCATCTTTACGAAAAACATGAGATTATCAAAACAAATATATATACACATCTGAAGTGTTATTTTGACCAAACTAAACTAAAATAAAGTAACAATGCACTCATACATATTAACTTAAAAATGAAAAATTTCACATTTCCATGGCATTTCTTTTGCAAAACATAGCATCACTCAGCTAAAGGTAACCGTCTCTGTGCAGCATGAAATGAGTATAATAAATTGAAACACCAGCTCAATGTATATATTATTTCTTTCTCTTTTCCTACCATTCAGGTTTGAACTTCCATAAAGATACGCATGGCAACTTGCTTACCTGGAATTTTTCAATAAAGTGCTTGTCTCCCAATCTAGATTTGGTTAAGATATTTGTAAACAAAAATATGTGAAACTAACTTATATGATTAAAAAGCCACTCACAAAACTGAAATGCCTCTATCATGTAGGAAAAAAGTTGTCTCTAGTGAAATTGGACAGTAATGACTGACCTGATAATGACAACTGAAATGAGTGCACATGCTCTTTTTTATTGCCCCTAAAAGTAACCTGCACAGCTCTGGGAATTTTTGAATACTCTCGTATGAATCCCCAACTTATAATTAAAGTGACTGAAAAAATAAAGTAACACTAGTCCCTTCTTTGGAATTAACTAAAAAGAAAATCCAAAACACCCATCATCCATTTTATGTGAAAATTGGAGATTTTGCACAAAAGAAGTTGGGAGTAAAATTATATCAAATAGGGCCTCGACTAAAATTTAAATATATAATAAGGTCTCTTGTAATTTCATTTCTAGTATAGATTTCATACAGGAATTGGGATGAACTATTTAAATGTCAGATTGATATTAAGATTATGCTAGTGTTGAATGGGTGATGCGACTGCTGGAATAATTTTGCATTCATTTTTAGCTAAAATACCAAATTTGTGGCTGTGATCTGCTTTTCAGGAGTGTGCTAACAGCTGGGTAACATCCACTGTATGCATCACTGCCTTTAGAGCAATTTTTTATTTCCATCTGGAAGGTGCTTGTAAATATATTACACCATAGGTGCAACTGTGAAAAGGATTTCATACAGGCAGTCACTAGATTCCTCAAAAATAAATTACACCATTATTTATAAGACAGCACTGCAAGCCAGGGTGTCACTTAGATATATGATGGATCCAGATGATATATGCAGCTCTTGTACCACTGTCATAAACGCAGCCTGATTCTGGATTATGGCACACAAAGCCCTATGAATAAATGTCACAGCCACGGTATTGATCAGTGTGGAAACTTCATCATTGATACAGGTATTAAGGATTGTAAGATCTATCATTATTGAGATTTCAGGACTGCTGGATGTGCATAAGTCCATATTGTATGTGTCATAACAGCCCTGTGTTACTCTTCCATAGAACATTGTGTTACTCCTAAGTGCCTTAAGTGTTGTGATTAGTTTTGAAAAAAAAAATCATTATGGAATGAAGAAACAAGTCAGTGAACCTTATTACCAAACAGGAATACAGCTACTGAACAGATATGGATACCGAGTAGTATATCTTTACCGAGCATAGAGATCACCAAGCATATCATGTTACCGAGTAAAGTATATTACCAAGCAAATATATTACCCAAGGGCAAGCACATCAGCAAGCGTTACCAAGTGACACGGGATGACTATCAGAGTTTGTAAATGCACAGAATACTATGTGATTGAATCCTACGAGCAAGGAAACGATTTACGAAGATCGAAAAGATGATTAGGTGAGATGTATTGGTATTGTTACATGATTTTATGGATCCCTAGGCGAAGTGTAAGCCACTGAAAATAAAGCAATACCTATTGGCAAAGGAGAACGAATGTAGATCGTTGATCTGATTATCCGAGCATTCCAAAAGAATCTAATACTCTAATTAGGTCAAGAACAAGATTTCTATATAAGAATGGATTGTGAAAGAGATTGATGATGCCCGAGTGAAGGAAAAAATGAACAAAGAACAGAGATAAGCCAGGCAGTGCTACTGAGCAGAGAAATAAAGGTTTATTGGTGAAATCAGATGGAGAAAGATGGTGAGACTGCACAAAGCATTGAGGTAGATGCATTATTCCAAATCATTTGTTGAATATATTGCTAGTATTGTATTGTATTCTTGAATCCCTAGTATAGGGTAGGCCTTGACAAGCCTTTATTTGTAGATCTCTTAATCGAGTACAAACTTGAAGAGTATTGTGAAATTCATTCATAGGATAGACTTCAGCAGGTCTTATTGTAATTACTCTTAACAGGGAAAATCACCAAAACTGATACTTTTGTATGCTCTAACCAAGCAACATTTATGCTGCAGTAGTGAAGGATTGTGGGTGCCATCCCCACCACAGTTTTCCCTCTAACCAAGAGTTTTTGTGTGACCAAAATCATGTGTCAAATGTGTTTATGCATGTGATATGTTTGTGTTGAGGTTATTTAGTTTTACTTACTTTCATTCAACAATAAGATATTATACTCATGCATGAAAAGCAACATCTAATGTTCAAAGGTTAAATCAGTTTTGAGGGATAAAGTTTTAGAAGGTACCAATTCACCTCCCCCCCCCCCAACAGCACCTTAACTTTCCAATGCATTGTGCTCATCAATCAAAAACTTGAAAGTATTGAATTCATTGCATCAGTAACTCTGCATTTTCAGACTTGCACTTCCAATTTGTGCAAGGGTTTCAAGGTATAGTTGTATTCAAATACAACATTTCATATTATCCCTAGCACTACCCAATTGTGAGAGCAATAATTCAAGTCCGCAATTCATTGCATGTTTAAGGGTGTAGACAAGCCAAAAAGTTACATGGAGTACTGATATGGAATTTCTCAACAAAGTGAGAATTTCTATTCACGTGAGCCAATTCATGCAAATAATGAACAAATACAAACTTTGGCTAATTTTTATTAATCAAACAAAAAGCTTTAATAGCTTCCCAAGAGGAAAAATTCATGGATGAGAGATAAACTCTCTTACACAAACATAGGGTACGTTGAGGAAAGATCTCAACTATCCCTCAAAAATCTAACCACATGAGAACTAATAATTATCTCCTATTATTAATTATTAATTGATATAATATATACATATTTAAGTTATGGGAAATATTATCCTTATCATTCATCCCACCCATAGAAGTATTGGCCTCCAATGCTCTACCATGAGAGGAAAAAAAAGTTTGTTTACTAGGTTGCATGGGTACACATACCCAAGCACCGGGTACAAGTACCCCAAGTACTGGGTACTTAGTAGAGAGCATCATAGTTGTTTACCGTACAATGTAAACGGTTTATTAATGCATTCAAACAATAGACAAGAACATGTACCACAGAAGTATTCCTTTTATTATGATTGATATTCGATATGATTGATAACAATGATGATCCCAAAATCCATTCCGAATAGTGTAGATATACCTTTTCGAAGGGGTGACTCAACCGTCACGCGCCCGTTCGGATACTATTCTACCCGTCGACTACAATATAGATTTTACCAACAACATCAATTCAATTATCAATCGTGGGAAGTGTGCCCAGCTGATGAGACCTAGAGATGTTGCAGGCATGGAGTGTCTGCATGTCAAAGGTGGAGAGAGCATTGGAGCAAGCCTTTCGAGAAGGATGCTACACTTTGAGGCACTCGGAGTAGATGTTGGACGTGAGGCTGTCTTGGTGGATGCATAGAGAGCTCGAGAGAGGCTGATCATCCAACTGGAGGCAGTAGAGCGACACTTGGCTCAGCGTACCTAGGCATTAGAAGTAGAGAAGGTGGCACAGGTGGCTATCAAGGTCAGATTGGCTAAGGTGACAATATTGTGTTAGCAGAGGCTATAGATGCAACTTGTTTTGGAGACCAGTTTGGTGCAAGCACAAGAGAAATGTGAATGTGATGTGATGGAAAAAGATCTATCTTGTTATAGTGAGTCATAGTTAGTGTATTCTATTTTGTTAATTTGTCTCAAATATTTTGTAATTGTTGTCCGGAGATGACTTTACTTTTTGGGGGGGATGATGTTGTTGGTAAAATCTATATTGTAGCCGACGGGTAAAATAGTATCCCAACGGGCACATGACGGTTGAGTCACCCCTTCAGAAAGGTATATGTACACCATCCGGAATGGATTTTGGGATCATCATTGTAATCAATCATATCGAATATTGTAGTATCTTCTATATACATACGAATAATAATAAAAGGAATACTTCTGTATTACATGTTCTTGTCTATTGTCTAAATGCATTGATAAACCGTTTACCCTGTACAGTAAACAATAGATAAGACCTTGATTAAGATTTTGTTTTTTTTTGTTTCACTTTTTTATTTGCATATCAGCTTGTTGTTTATCAAGCTTAATTCACTGCATAATCAATTTGAAACTTTGATACAGTGCTGATTAACATTAACTTTATCACTGTTCAAATCAGCAGTTTATTATTTGCATTGTGCAATACGACATTGTTATATGATTTATAATCTTCTTGTTCATGTTTAAAGTCTGCCTCTCTGTTATGCACATAGAATTTATCCTATATTATTATTACAAACATATTGCAGATCTCAAACTGAAAACAATAAATTAAATTTGCAAACTTTATCACTGTTCTTGTTTTGAAAAACCATTATGACTCATAATTTCAGATTCTCTATAGATATTAAATTATATTAAAAAAAAATTGACGTACCCAAGTACCCCTATTTTGAAAAATAGTCGTACCCGTACCTGTATCAGTACCCTAAGTACCCAAGTACCCTGCAACCTTGTTTGTTAATGTAGTCTATGCTGTTGATGCCATAGATGTCTGGTGAAACTGGTGACTAAAAGATTCAGAACCCAAATTCATCGTCAAAAATCAACTGTAATTCTCCCAGCAAACAAGTTGCTTATGGCTATAACAGCATACATAGAGTGGTGATCCAAATGACAAGTATTTGAAGCAAAATATGCTCCAACAAGAATCTGGCATCATTACAAAAAGACAGTAGATGGACGCCCAGGTTCATGGATACGAAAGAAACTTGAAAGAAAAATGTTTGAGTGGGCAAAATCAATACTGAAAGTACTGTTGCCAGAAAATGCCAAAATGGTAGTGGATGATTCAAATATGAAAATCCCTAAATATTTTTTTTTCAAATGAGAAATGGGTTCTCAAATACCATTTTCTTTCGTCAACAGCAAGTCTTCCAACACCACTAGACCTCTCTCTATTATTTTGTTCATAACTTTATTACAAGACATAGACTCAAATTGTGTCAAAGACAATTTGAGACATGGAAGAACCTTTCTGCTGATATATGATACTCCATATATTAAGAAAGTTTTTTTTGATATTTGATACTTATATTATGCCCATTGTAGAGAAAGAATTCACCCCGAAATATGAGATAACCATGGCTGTTTTATTCTCAAACGTGGGAGAATTCAATCAACAATATCTCAATATTCAGAAAACAAAATCAAGTTCCTGTTAAGCTGACACAAAAACCTTTATAATGAGCTATCATATGCCCTATAGAAGTGATCTATAAAGGTCGACGCATCCCTCTGAACTTTCCAGTATACACAAATTTGAGTAAAATAAAAAATAGCTTTATTTTTTTAAGCTTCAATCGACCATACAGACATGAATATGAATGCTACAGGCCATGGTCTACCTCTAAGCTCTAGAATAGTTGACCTTAAAACATGTAAATTCCTGTGCACTGTGTATTACTTGACATACACAGACTAGAAGCAACACGATAATTCCAGTGGCTGCTCCCCTTAACCAAAATATCAGATACAAAGTGACTATAAGTGACTGAATGCGGCATACAATTACTAAGCAATAGGATATCAAAATCGAGAACCATGCTCTTTAGTCATGTTTGATTGTAAAATAATTTTACGCTGGAATAAATTAGAGTATATTCTTTTAAGCAAATGAGATATAAGAAAGACTTGAATGTAGAACGGTGTAATCAAGAATTTAATTCCTAAGAGCTAAACCGAAAAGTGAGACATTGAGATCCTAAGATGAAAGGATGAAAATAATTTTTTCAACAGCAGTTAATAGTTATTGACATGAAGCAAGTGCAAGTTATTTTGATAAACAAATATCTACTAGGAATTTCTTTTCAAGAATCTTAATTGATTCCTGCTTGCAAAAGCAGGTTTGGATAAGGACTAGTGGTCCCAACGTGAAACTATAAACCAAATCATCTGTAATGAAACCTGCGACTCTAATTAAGTTTACATAGCCTCTGCTTCTATTGGTGAAACACCTGTTGAATCCTGTGGCCATTCAAATGGTGAAAGTTTTTGCTAGCTGGCTCCAAAAATCAATATACTGGTCCCCACATCAACTTGAAAGATGAAAAGTTTTTCGCAAGTTGTAAGATTTTACTTGCTGGATGTAATATTTTATATTATTTGAATTACAGATAATGCACAAAAATCACTAGTTAGACAGTTCTGTTGGGGTTGAGTGTAAGCATTTTGAGTTGCCAGATTCTGAAATAAATCTGTCACAGAGTCACTGAAAATCTCTTTGGAATATTACAAGGCAATTGATAGGTACTTGATGAGGGTTTTATTTCCCATAATTTAAATACGTATATATTTTCTTTGTTAATAAGTTATAATAGGAGATAATTATTAGTTTTCATGTGGCTAGATTTTTGTGGGATAGTTGAGATCTTTTCTCAACTTACCATATGTTTGGTGTAGGAGAGTTTATCTCACATCCATCAATTTTTCCTCCTCTGAAACTATTAAAGTTTATTGTTTGAATGATAAAAAATAGCCAAAGTTTGAAATTATTCATTATTTGTATGAATTGACTCACGTCGATTAAATTTCTCACTTTGTTTAGAAATTCCGTATCAGTTATTCTAGAGAAACACTAGCAATGTCCATTACATGATTGTTTTTCTATAATAATTAATTTCCTCTTATGAAGATCATTCACAATAATAGCAAATGTAACCGCACCTAGCTTTACACATTGTATCATTCAAATCTGCTCTTGCTTTCTTGCCTCATATTATCGAATGGAAAAATGTCTAACAATAATTATTTGTATGAATTGATTCACATCAAGAAAATTTCTCACTTTGTTTAGAAATTCCATATCAGTTATTCTAGAGAAACACTAGCAATATCCATTATATGATTGGTTTTCTATTATAATTTATTTCTTCTTATGAAGATCATTCACAATAATAGCAAATGTAATGGCACCTAGCTTCACACTTTGTATCATTCAAATCTGCTCTTGCTTCTTTGCCTCATATTATCTGATGGAAAAATGTCTAACAATAATTGTTGATTTGGATCTTCTGAAAGTTACACTTAAACTGAAACAAACCTTCTCATTATAGTCAGCTCTCTCTCGAATGTTTGCAGCCAAAGCAAGAACAAATGATTCTATTGGGGCACGATCCTTGTTCCAGCCAAAAGCAATTATGTCACAGCTAGTTTTGCTAATAATTTCAAATAAGGCACCTTGGCTGTCGCCCCAAGTATCAGCCTACAGAGCATAATCCAAAGAGCATAAGAAAAAGTGCAAATGAATTTCTGAGCAGGAAACACATAAAACACCATCTATGATTCCATTGTGTATTAGCTCTTACCTGAGCACAGGTCATTAATACAAGTGCTTTCAAACGAAGAAGCAAGACCCTTAAGACCTGACTTCCACGTGTAACAGCTGCCTGTACTACACCAGAAAGAAGGGAGCTGAAAAGCTCTTCACAAGCCCTTAGCTTTCGCCAAGAAGAAACAACACAAGCATCAGCTGCATCCAATAGAAGAGCAAGAGTTTCACGTAATAATGATTTGCTGGCTTTTCCATCTAAATCAGATAGTAGAAGTCCTTTAGTCTGAACCACCGCTGCTGCTTGACAGACACTTAATTTTGTATTTATTCTTCTTTTGAGAAGAGCTCCTTGTTCAGACCAATCTTTTTTCCGTATCTGTCAAAGTAACCCAGAACATATTAACATATGATTTGATAGCTTGAAAACCAGACTCCAGATATGCAAAGAAGCAATGAAAAATCTCGTAATATCACATGTCCACTGTAAGGGCATTGAAAAGAATTAATTCCTACTTTAAAATCGCCTTTAGAAATCTTCTGTCACCTGCTGCAATATCAGCTTAAAAGGTTTGATGTGAGGTGTGCGAATTTAATATATCTAGATGTTAAAAACAGTATAGTATGTGATTAACTTGTGCTTATGTCCCTTTTGGAGTCAGTATAATGTCTTGTCTGTTGTCTGAATCACAATAGAAAAGGCACAGAGTTTAGAAAATCATACACAGGTGGCCAAGTAAAAAACAAGAGTCCAAAATTAATTTTAATCAGAGTTTGGTCAGAATGCCAAATTTGTATATGGAAACACCCATTGGGAGCTAAGGAGCGTAACAATTAAATTTATATATGCACAAACATACATAGAGACAGTAAAATACTTAACTGGCAATAGGTCAAGGGCCTTAATTGCCAAATGTCATTCTTATGCTGACAGCAGTACAAGCATTATTGAGCACACTCCCAGCCACTATCCATTTCCATCAGCAAACTAAAACAAATCTTCTGCACCACACCATTCTAAGACCAGCATCTATATCTTCTATCGTTTCCTGCTCAAGACAAATAACAACCATCCACATAACACTCCCACATGGGTATTGTGAGTCATGCTATCTTTAGGGCTGTGTGCATATGAGAATTGCAAGTCCCATTGATGCTATGTAAAACTAAGGTACATTTGTTTATTAGTGGCATGAGGAACAGACGCTTTCTTCTCCGAGAGTCGTAGTCCCATTGAGGGTTTCTCCAAAGGTCTTGTGTGTTGCAGTTGGGTGAATCTTGTGTTCCTCCGTAAATATTGGCATGCATTATAAAGTTTCCTCAGATACTTCCCAAAGAATTAAATGAGCTATAGAGTGATTTCTATATTTCTCCCCAAATATTTTTCTGTATGATGATGACGCACTAAATACTTTCTCTTTTAAAATGGCAATGCGTAAATATATCTCTTCTAACAAAAGCTTGTAACTATCTGATCTAGACTCTATGTTCCTCCATTTAAAATAGAAAGCCCCATAAAAGTTTACTGCACACTTTTGTTAAAACCAAGAGCAGCAAGTGAATTCTATCGTTTCTCATCAATTATTAACCTGTGCTATATAGATTCCTCATCTATTTAACCAATTTTTTTAAGTACTTCTCATGTTTATCCACAATTCCTGCCCTGCATTATTAATAAATTCCTCATCCACTTTACCAAAGCTTAGAAGCAATAAAAAAAAATTCCCATCCTAATGTCTTGAAATGTCTCCATATGGATCTTCAAGACGTGGATACTTATTTGACAGGAGATGGGTACGCAGTGGGTGAATCTCCAGTTTACTAATGAAATGTACTTTCCAAAATAGTGCCCTACATCAAACAGACTGCTCAATTATTCAGCATGTTGTAGGAGTACCATTAGAAAAGCATTAGATTCATCTTAAATATTGGCTTTCAAAATAATAAATCATCAACTTTTATACAGTATGCTTACTATTGAAAGAGGATTCAACTGTTTCTCCTATAATTTGAAGCTGCATTATAAATATTCTTCAATTGTTTCACCAAAATTTATGATTACTACAAGTAAATCCTTAGGTTCTCCTGAGTATTAACCTTAGGGTGTGGTCCCATGAGAGGGCTTTCAAGACCTATTTTTATGCAGCGGGTGGTCCCATGAAGCCAAAAAAAACAAATTGCTAAAGGATTAATTGGAATCTTCTCCTCAAAAGTAGCAGCCTCTACATTTTAGGGTGCAGATTTGAGCACATGGAAAAGGTATGGAGCTAGAAATTGCCCCACCAGCTTAGGCTTTTTTTCTACCACTTGTCAATCATATCAAAAATCCAATTCTTATGACTACAATTTTTTTTATGATTTAATTAGTCAAGTGAATTGAATATGTTAAATTAAAAATTCATAAGACCACCTACATCCATAAATTGTGGAACTTAAACTTTTAAGAATAAACTCGACTACAAAATTCATGGGACCTTGCACTTTAAAATAATCCTAAAAAATCTCAGCAGCACCCGCTGACAATTTTTTGGAAGCCTCCCTCCATAGGCCCGGACCTTCCACCTTAAAATAATCCTAAGAAAATCTCAACAGCGCCTGCTGACAATTTTTAGGAAGCCCCCCTCCATGGGACCGCACCTTGATTACAAAATTTGTGCATGTCACAAGTGAATTATATTCTTCTCACATTACTCTGCATTATAAAAAACTCATCAATTAATTGCAACAGTTAGAAGTATTAATAATAGTTCAATGTTTATTCTCCCCAAGGATAAACTGTAAAATAACATGTCATGTTTCTCCTCAGTTACCAGCGTTTACAAGAATGGTGTGAATTATATGTTCCTCCCTAAAACATAGCATGCACTATACAGATTCCTATACTACTTCGCCAAATTTTAGTTTTAGTGGAAAGCCAATTTGATTGTTTCTCATCAAATATTGAACTGTATTGTAAGTAATCGTAGAATATTGAATTAATTTCTGGGGAAGATTGTGTGAGAGTTTTTTTGATGAAAAAACTCTCACACAATCTTCCCCAGAAATTAATTCAATATTCATGGATTGTGGAAATCTGTTTGCTTTAATCGTAGAATAGTTTGCCAAACTTTAGCAGCATAAAAGTAATTCCTACAGATCTCCTTAAAAATTATCCCACATTATGAAAAATACTCGATTTGGAAATATCAAGGTTAAACTGCACGTTCTTCTCAAATATTGTAGCCTCCACAAAAAATTACTCAACTATTTAACTATTGTTTAGAATTTACTAATAAAAATTTTAAAATTCTACATTTCTCCTCAAATGTAAAGCTGTAAAACAATGATTGCTCAGCTATTTGACACAATACTTCTCCTCAAAAACTCTGCTCTCTGTTTCTTTTCCACATCAAATACTAACCTATAAAACAATGATCAATCAGCTAATTGGCACTACATTCCTCCTAAGCTATTCTACAACATCTTTCTCCTCAGTTATCCTTCACCAATTTTTCCTCAGCTATCCTACACCACATTTTCCTTGGCCATTCTAAACAAAATTTCTCCATAGCTATATTAAGCATCATTTCTCCCCAGTACTGTGTTACAACACTTCTCCTAAGCTATTCTACACTGCCGAATCTCCTCAAATATAATCCTGCATTATTAAAAAATCTTCGGTTTAGAAGTATCAAGACTGAACTATATGTTTCTTCTCACTTATTGTAGCGTGCATTAAAAACTTACTCAGCTACTTCATCATTATTCAGGACTCCATGTAGTAAATTCTACATTTCTCTCAAGATATTAGCCAGTCAAACAATGATTTGTCAGCTACTTGACACATAGTTTCTCCTCTACTATTGTACTCTGTGCTTCTTCTCAGCTATTCTAATTCCTAAACCCCTTTTATCCTCAACTATTCTAAACAGAGCTTCTCCCTGGCTATTCTACACCACATTATTTCCAGGCCATTCGACAATACTTCTCCTCTACTATTGTATTCTGTGCTTCTTCTCAGCTATTCTAATTCCTAAACCACTTTTATGCTCAGCTATTCTAAACAGAGGCTATCCCTGGCTATTCTACACCACATCACTTCCAGGCCATTCGACAATGCACATATCCTCAGCTATTCTGAACCGCACTTCGCCTTAGCTACTCTACACCGCGTTCCTCCTGGACTATTCTAATCCGTGTTTCTCCTCGACAATTAACCTGCATTGTAAAGATCCTAAAGTGCCTTTCAATTTTTAAATTTAAAATACTGAAAGCATCCTCTGATTCTCCAAAAACATTAGCCTGAAAATGAATATTCGGCAATAATAAGAATAATACCTGAAAATTTTCATTTCATACCTTGAGAAATGTTGGCAAAGTCTTCAGCTGTTTTCCGGCCGCAACCCTGAGCTGCTGCATATAGTCGTCTTTAACATTGCCGCTCTCCAAAATATGTGCAAACAACCTAAAAGCAACCTCTTGCTTTTCCAACCCTTCCAGAGGTTCCTCCTCAAATGCGATGGCATGCTGCTTAACCACTGCTTCGACCTCATTCAATCCATAGGTGACGGCCAACTGATCAAGGCTACTCCTCGCGCCGCCATTCGTCGCCATCCTCGCCGCCTTCGCAGACGAAGAGCAAGAAGAAGAAGAACAAAAATTATTATCATTGGTAATCTCATCGCCACCTCTGTATTCTCCCTTTCCCTTCCTCGTCTTGGAAGGCGTGCTACCCGGGGTCGAACCGGGCGTTTCCTCGCTCGCCGGACTAGAAACCCCACCGCCGTTCAAATAGGTACCCTTTCTCGCATACGGAGAGGAAGACGACGCCGCCGAGGCATCCGACGAAGGCGAAGTTACGATAAATGAAGACGCAGCCGAAGAAAAAGATCCCGAGGAATTAACAATCCATTGATCAAGCAAAAATGCACTCACCTTTTCGGCATCGGAAGCCTCTAGCCTGGGGCAATTCTCCGCCAAAGCGCTCAAAAACACCCTGGCAAACCCAGTCTCATATAAATTACTGCCAAACCCCTGCATAATATCCGCAATGATTCTGCTCACATCTGCCCTAAAACCCTCACTATGTTTCGAACTCGCAATCTTCGCCACATACTTCATAAACTCCTCGTAAAATCTTCCGACAGCATCTGCGCTATAATTCTTTGGCCAAAATTCCTCGTCAAAAGACAGAGGCATTGCCTCCAGGAACTCCACCAGCACATTCAACAGATCCTTCTCAAAATTCGACGAAGCGCTCAAAAACCGCGCCATCGCTAGCACTGCATTCAGCTGAGAATTAGTAACCCTAACAGAAGATCCAGGCCTAAAGTAGCCTATCTGAGGGCATCTGCTATAAATCCAGCCAATTTTAGAGGCAGCGATTTGGACATCCTGCGCCATGATATCGCATAGCTCTGTCAGAGCGTCCATCATGTTTCTCTGATGCTTTTACGTTTGCACTTCCTCTACATTTAGCTTGTGCTCTGAACAGGCTTAGCAGCACTGGTGGAGAGAGTAACAGAGAGTGACCATTTTTATTGCAGGCGAAGAAGCCGAAAATGTTTCTCGTTTGCTTTGTATATTTTATTTTTATTTTAAATCTGTATGCCGTCCCCGCTGGACCCCCAAATATTAATGCACGAATGTATGTGGGAAATCAAATACCGTATTCATACGTCCTGACAGCTCCTAAAATGGCGGGATGAATCATTATTTGCGAGCAACCCATGTATATAACCGTGTCATACCATACACCATATACGTCGGTATGAGTAATATACGCTTGCTAAAAGCGTCAGATAACAGGCTGCATAAAATAATTAATCGCATTTTTATATTAGTAAATGATCAAATATTATCAGCCTGGCTAATTATATTTGTAAAATGTCAATATTGATGAATAATACAATATTGTGAGCAATCAAATTATATTAAAAAAACAATTGACGAATGATAAAATATTATAACTTTCACCAATTATATTTAAACCATTTATTTATGATACAATAGTAAACGTATTATACTGTAGAACGTATACGAACTTTAGCAAATTAAAGTTGTACGTAGTTTATGTCTGTAGAATAATTGTTTTATTGTAGAATGCAAGCTAAGACTTGTCCATTCGATTCTGACGTGCATATTTTCTATAGGTAGCATTGATTTTGACGTGTTTTGTATAATAGTAAAAGTGATTTTTCTGGATTTCCATTTAACGAAACTCCAAAAAATTGATTTTGGAAGGCCGAGGAGTTGATGGCGAAGCATTGGATGCCGCTTTCTTACAGTTATCTGTCATTTTGTACGTATTGTAAAAGCCCTTCCCTGTCATAATTCCCTCGAACTTATTTGACGAAAAAGAATGCTTTGGGAGCAAACCTTGTGGACTTCCGAGGAAGGAGGTGGGAAACGCTTTCAAAACTATTAGTTCTAATTTACAACTGTTTTGTAAGCTAGTTGGAAGATGTCTCATACTCTTGTTGCTCACTCTATCTTATTCTTATTATTAGTCGTTGTCTATCTTAAGTAGGGAACTAATGTTTTCATCGAGAGTGACAATTAATTTTTACAATCAAAACTCACTACTTTCTAAAGTTTAAAATCACTTTATTTTTTAATTCATTTTTAATCTAACAATTTCTAAATTTTGATTGGCTAATAACAAATTTGTTAGAGGTAAAATTATTTTTATGAGAGAAAAATTAGAAGAAAAATGTCACTGTCTTCTACAACTTTCTATCTTCTTCTACCATTTTCCATGAGAAGTTCTTCGTTTCTTTCCAGACTATCAATGCTGATTTTATGCAAGGTCAAGATGAATCCATCTTGACTATGAATTGTAGATTCTCATTTTGCTTTAACGGGAGTCCATGAAATTGTTCGTGAAATCAATGGAATGATCTACTGTACCCACATCAACAGAGCTCTCTCCACCTACAACATAAATCTTCCTGTTAACCACTCCACAACCACAATTTGCCTGCGCATCATTCATCCCTTGCATGCAACTCCATTGATTTGTTCGGGCATTCAACACGCTCACTTTGTTCATCGTTAAAAAACTGAATGATGTGCTACCCTTTGGCCATTCGCAACTGCCTATCACAAAGAGCAGCTTGCCAATTACGGTGTAATTGAATCCATAAACTAGTGTGTGCTCTATTGACATCAACAGCAATGGCCACCAGTCTGAACCCTTTGCAGTTGCATACTAGAGGACATGTGTTCAATTCTCCTACTCGCTCACCACTACCATGTAAATCCAAGATTTCGTTACTTGCAGCCATTTCCTCTAGTTGAAAAGAGTGTCACTTGTTATAGCTTCCTTCCATGCGCAAGAAGAGAGATGCTGAGCGCAGTATTTCCTGGGCACTCTCGCCATAATCTGCAAGCTCAAGTCGTAAGGCAACCCAGGGATGATACTCCATCTCTCACATTTTTAATTTCTCTCTTTCCACTTTTATGTTCCCATAGAGAGATAAGATTTTGCTTAAATAGAAGCATATGAAGGGATGTTAGGAGGTAAAAGCAAGAATATAAATTCAAGATTTAATCTTCCTATTTAAGTGGAAGCAATCGAAAACAACTCTACTTTGATAGAGACATATGAAGCTGCCCATTAACGAATTTTAAAAATTTAAAGAAAGAAATTATGTTTATGAAGTGACAGGAATAGTGTGAGATAAGGTTAGGTTGCCCCTTGTGCATTTAATTAAATGAAATCATTGTCAATCTCAAAGGCTTGTGTTATCTCATTCAAATTGAAAATTACCTCGTGCATGTCAAATCTGGATTAGTGTTAGGAATTAGTTAAATGTTGTTTTTAACTATTCTATATTTTTTACACAGAATATTATATTGAACAACTTTTGTTTTAAGACTTTTGATACAAAGAAATAGAGATTGGAGTAAATGTTTTAAAATTTTAATATGAGTGAGTTTAAAACATTTTTTAGTGCATTCTTATCGACATAATGCCTCCTTGTTGGGATGAGGGATTTCAATGGCTATGTTTTCTAAAGCTATCTAAATTACAAGTTGGTTGCCCTTCGCTCTCCTTAATGAATCTGCAACGTTGTGTAATAATCTTTTACTAGGTCGCATCGATCTAGATCATTCTAGATTTCTTTATTGGAATGTGAATTATATATATATATATATATATATATATATATATATATATATATATATATATATATATATATATATATATATATATATATATATATTATAATATAAAACATAATATAATTATTATCTTTATCATAGTTGTAGACAAATTGAATATTTTAGTGACAATATTTTTTATAGTCTATGCTAAGATTATTTAAATTTGTTATCTTCTTATCAAAATATTATAATTAAAAATATTTTTTTTGTTTATCAAATTGATTTAAATTATTATACACTTTAATAATAATATTTTTTATAATTTAAAATTATTTCTTGTAGAAAAATAATGGTGAATTAAAAAGTCATACCATCGTTCATTATTTATATCTTAGAATATTATTTTCTACATTTTAAAAAGACTTATATCTAACAAAGTTCTTTAATTTTTCAATTCATATTTTATAATATATACAAATACTTTATTAACAAAATTGTAAAGCAAAATATTTCACAAATTACATAGGCAAGGACTCAAGCTCTATGCACAGAGCTCTTGTTATTTTTATTTTTACATCTGGAGTCTTCTTTCTCGGGTTACTACCTTCTTATGTAATTCAGCTTTGTTCAACTCAACAAGAGTTTTGAAAACTAGATTACAAAACAGTTTTTAATTACAAAACTGAATTACAAAGCTGAATTACATAAGAAGGTAATAACCCGAGAAAGAAGACTCCAGATGTAAAAATAAAAATAAAAAGATATATATATAGAGGTAAGGACTCAAGCTCTATGATATATATATATATATATATATATATATATATATATATATATATATATATATATATATATATATATATATATATATATATATATATATATATAAGTTTTAATTTTACATTGTACTATTTAGCATTTTCATAACTTATAATATTGACATAGATTCATAAACTAATAATGAATGTAACTTTTTTAAAATTATTTATTTAGGGATGAGTATTTATAGTGCATTTGGTAAGTATAAGGATTTTGGAGCTTGATAATCTAATCTAAGATTTGAGTTGAGCTAAAAAAAAGTATGATCTAAAATGTTGATGATAAAAATTTGCACGCGATCACAAATTAAGAGCCTTTTTGTTTGCAGCTACAAAAATGTCCAACTTTATATGTACATAATGTATTTGGTAAGTATAAGGATTTTGGAGCTTGATAATCTAATCTAATATTTGAATTGAGCAAAAAATGGTATGATCTGAAATGTTGATGATAAAAACTCGTACGCGATCACAAATTAAGAGTCTTTTTGTTTGCAATTAGCAAAATTTTCAACTTTATTTGTATCCATAACATACAATTATTGGGCATGCAATAACAATTAAGATCACATTTTGTGGTCCATAATTTTAACTCTTTTATCGACTCTGTGATGTTCTCTCCTCATAAATGTTGATGTGAAATAGAGCTAACATTTATATCACATTCTAATGATTACATGTCATAGTTAGTGCTTGATATTTCTAATTTTAGATGTGTAAAATGTTGTTTTGCAATCCATTACCTTTTTTTTATTGATCAATGTTGATACAATAAAAAATAGTGGTCCAAGAGGAACTACAAATAAGGAAAGAAAAATTAAAAACCAGTCTTATCTATGCATCATTACATAATTTTATATTTACATACCATATTGCAAATTTGCAACCTTGAAACACCAAGTAACAATAGCAAAAAGAAATTAGTCGTTACACTGCTTGAACTAAGAACTTAAGGAACTTGTGCAATTGTCTTGAGCGTAAAATATTCTCTTCTCTCAACGTCAAAAATGGGTACTTAATCTTGTCCAACTGGTTGCTATAGGTAGCTACATTTTACATCTCAAAACACATAAAAGAAAATTGTAGCATAATATCACAATAAAATTGTAGCATCTCCACTTCCTGGTAAAGAACATGGTTAGAAAAAACAACTAGACATCAACTTTTCCAGATATTCATCAAAATCATTTGTCTAAAAGAATCAACAATTAAGTTCCTCTACAGTTTGACAAGATGGCTTCTTTCCAATTCAAAACACGGTAAAAAATAGTAGGAAAATAAGCAAAAATAGCAAACCATTTTCTCCTAGTCGAGCAACAATTCTAAAAAAAATATTTCATGTTTTCAGAGCATTGGCAAAAAGGGTACTTGGTAGGAGAAATCATTAAGAATTTTAATTTGTCCCCAATGAGCAACCTAAAATGTAAGATTTTCCATGCTAAAATCTTAGCACTAGCCTCAGCTTTAGATCTCTAGATTTGGGCACTCAAATTTCTCCACCTTCTCTCCTTAAACATACAACCCCATTTAATGTTAAGTTTTGGATCAAATTTCATATTGGGAAGAAGTATTAAATAGATATTTTTTAGAGGAAAGAATGAAAATGATATTTCCCCAAATCATAACCAGTCGTTGAACACATTCCATTTAAGGGGTGAGCATAACCTCATAAGGAATTCCATGGGCACCATTGATTTCACAAATATCAAAAAGCTTTTATACTTGTCAGCCAGTGCAAAGGATTATTTAGAGCTCTAGTCAACCCAGTCAGTAGAATTAAAATCCCAAATGTCATTAAATTGTCACACTCCTTTCTTGAACAGATGTTAAGACTATTTGGGGAACATTATTGCAAGTTGAAGAGATTTCCTCCAATTCAAGAGAATGTTGAAGAGATACATGTTGAAGAAAGGATTGCAACATGACTAATTTACCAACTTACCAATTTAAGTTTATGTAGTAAATTTGGGCTGTGCATTCAACATGATTTTCAAATCTTTTCCATAAACAAGAGCTCTTCGGAGTAGGAGTTCCTGCCTATTGTGAAAGCATAAGAAAACATTATAGTTTAAGATATATAATATCTATTGTGAAATCATAAGAAAACATTATAGTTTAAGATATATAATATTAGTTAGAAATATAATATGTGAACATATAATATAATATTGTTATTATTATTTTATTTTTTGTGTGAATTGTTTAATTTCAAATTATATATGCATTTTAAATTAGTTGAGTAAAAATAAGATGGTCAAATGATTTTCCACAAATATATTTATTGTAAATAGAAAACCACCATCCACGGTGGGCAACATGGACAATACATTGTACCTAGGCTCTACCAATGATTGGAAGACATGAAAAACATGTGAATATTATTATAACTATCTTCTAGTTTGATGGTTGTAATTTTTTTTATTTGTAAACAAAGCTATTTGAATGAATAAAATCTTAATTTAAATAGTAATAATTATTATATAGAATCTATAAATTTAAATTTTTACTAATTAATATAATATTTTATTAAATAAATTATATTAAAAAAATTTATTAAAATCTGATGCTCTAAAAAAATATGTACAAATTTTAATTTTAATTTTACTTTTGTTAATTAGATAATTTGATTTCTTTTGTAATTTTTCAACAATTGAAAAAGTTAATTTTCATTTACCTATTAAATATTTTTTTCAAATCTTAATAATAGAAATAATTAACTCTGAAATTTAGTAATTTAAAAATAATATTTTTACCATTATATTTACATATATATTTAAAATTAATAAAAATATATAATAATTGTAATTTATTAAAGTTATATTTTAAAAAAGAAATAAAAATAAAGTAATTATAATTTGCTAATTTTTTATAAAAACAATTACTAAACATAATACATAAGTCAAATACTACTCTTTCCATTTACTCTCATAAAAAATGGTTATATCAATATTAACTCAAAATTTATAATTGAATGGTGATATCAATATCACAATTTGACTAACAAAATATACTTAATTTTTTAAGTAATATATAATAATAAATAAAAGAAAAATCACTTTGAAAGAATGATTATCTTAAATAGCATTCAACTCTCTAACATAGTTTTTTTATCAAACCATTTGGTAGTTTGTTAGTCGAGTGTTTTTTCTTTGTCTTGGGCCATATGAATCATGAATAATTTTCCAATCAAAACTCTTCTGGACCAATAGTTTTATGAATAGCTATATAATTTATATGTAAAGCTCCTTGTTCATGGAATTGACGTTCTCAACTGGTTTGCTGCAAGGATACAGAAACATCATGGCTAATTGAGCAGTGAACGCCAAGGCACTGGTGGATGGACTGATGGTGAGCGGGCAGTTGAATATTTTGTCCAAGGATGTGGGAGTTTCGCTGGTGGCCTTCTCCTTAAAAGACCAGAGCTAGCATGACGACTACAAGATCATAGACCATTTGAGAAGGTATGGATCGATAGTGCTTGCATACACGGTGGCCCCTGACGCACAACACATCAACCTCTTATGGGTGGTCATATGAGAAGATTTCAACCGCTCTCTCGCTGAACGCCTCGTCCGTGATATCGAAAAAGTGGTGCACGAGCTGGATGGGCTATTGTCTAAGCTAGTCCGCAATGTGATGTGTGAAACCTGTGTATGGTGGATAACAAAATATTCAAGATACAATATTTTCAGCGCTCTAAGGTATTCTGAGCACAATACGTGGTGATTTTGCAAATGCGTGCAAAGCTAGGCAGTTAATACCTTTGTACAGTTAAGTAACATGTGTCTACATTTTCTTTAATGTAATTAATGATGCCCTTTCATATTTTCCTTTTTTTTTTAACCCCCAGGAAAATTCTAAGAGACCAATTGGAAAAAAGAAATTAATTTTTAAAAAAACTTTGTCAAAACTTTAGAGCTTAAATTTTGTTGGGTTGCACAAATTAATTGGGGGTGGGGGGGCTAATGAAAACATTAGTTACTAATAATGGTTCATTCTAAACAAAATTCTAGCATTGAAGCCACTGTGTTTGATGAATATTGAGTTCTTGTATTTTGGCTCCTAATGCAGGCGGTCAACAGTAGTCTAGAAGAGGAGAATAGAGACCCTACCTATTAGTGGAGAATTATAGAAATTAGGTAGTATTCCTCCATGAGAGAGTAACAGAAAACCCAAAACCTGTACCCATAATATTGATGCCAAGCCAGACAAATTCCTGGACCAAAGACTAAGAAATCATAGGGAAAATTATTATGTATGAAAGAATTTAATTCGTAGGACTACTAGAGCCCAATTAAAGAAAGGGGTTTCAATTTTCTTGATGGAAAAGGCAATACGAAACACATATGCACAGGAATTCCATTTTAGTTTGATGTTTACATGTTGTCACAATTTTATGTCTTATGTTTGCTACAGATTAACAACAAGTATACACTTAGTCTATGTATTTTTCTCTAATAATTTATTATATTTTTCCACATCTGCTCTATTTTCCTATAGCCGATTGAACCATTACAAATCTCATAGTTTGATTTGTTTGTTCTGTAATTGATTCGCGATGACATATTCAAATTTTCAAAAATGCTACAAAAATTGACTACATTTTTCATTGTCATTTTGTTTCACAAAAGTACCCACCAAATCTGCTAGTTTTTCCATCTTCCCAATGATCGACATTGAAAATCTGTGTCTATCTCCATACAAAATAGCCTATCTGCTAATTAAACTTGGGTGCACTTAAAATAAATATGTACATCAAAATAACAAATTATGTGTATAGTAAACAAAATTATCTTACAGAGATGTGTATTCTAAGTAGTAGCAAGGAGTGGAGGTATTTGTATACATAATAAAGATTTGGTTGACATTACATATAGAAAGTTGAGAATAGAGAACAACCACAAAGGATGAAATTAGCAGTAAAGTAATGGATGTGGTGTGTGATGAATGAATAAGTGTCATTTGATAGTTGGACTTTGAATAGTTTTTGTATGTATCATACATCCTTTGTTATAAATATTTATGGTTGTACAGTGCATAGTATATCGTAGAAGCATTATCCACTAGTGATTTGTTATCGCTTAGTATGTTGCAAAGGTGGCTCATCTTAATGCATTGTGTTAGAGAACAAGTTAATTTAATTTCACTAATTAAATTACCTTTTCTCCCTTCTTAAGATTTCACTTTATGCACTTTTGCATTCTCATTTAATAATTATTTAGTAATTATTAAATAGAATTTACCTTTTAGATTACCCTTTTTGGGTTTTGATCTCTTACTATAAGTATAGATTGTTTGTAAGTATCTTGTATCTTTTATTTTTCAGAGAATACATTCTCATATATTTCAAAGGAAACCCTTGCCTCCTCTTGTCTTTTTCTTCTCTAAGATAGGTTTTTACATGCAGGTATTCGAGGGCTTTATGGATTTGTTTCATGTATTGCTCAAATCCTTCATGGTATCAAAGTCAAATCTGTTGTAGTTTGTTTAGTATTTGGAGAAAAAAGGATAACGAGAATTTGACAGATGAAATTTGGAGTTTTTGGGTATTTTTTGTGAAAACAAGGGGATCACATATTTTTGTAGTAGTTTGAGGCCAAATGGACTTTGTGGATGGATCTAGAAGGCGTCAAAACCCCTATCTTCATATAAGGTTTGTCCATTTTGGACAACATTGATCCGGCAAGCAAATTTTTTTACATAGCAAGGTCATAGGCCTCTACACATAATCCAAGGCAAAAATAATAATTTAATTTAATTTTTATTTTTTGTGTTTTTTGGTCGATGCAATTTAACAAAATCACCAACAGTCCAGCAAATCGCAACAACTCTGGCACCACCAACGCTGTGGCTTAGCCACCACCACCGACGCCTCTACTCCTCCTGCCACAGTGGCCCCACTTTGCCAGTGACACCACTGCCTAGCTCCTCCCCACTCTAAAGCATCACCCTCCCACCATCGAGTAGCCACTATTGATCTACTTAGGGTGGTAATTTCTTTTTTGATGCATTTCCTGGGGCCCTCTCATTTTTTCGTGATATCTTGAGCATACGAGGGTCTTTTTCAATCCAAAAAAAATTGTTAGAAAGTTGGTTTTGAGACAGAGACAATGATGCATGATTTTTTGGGTTTTGAAGCTATTTGGTTGCCTATTTGGGCAGTCAAAGTTGGGTGTTCTATTTTTCACTCTAGAGGGCATATCTTGAGCATCCCAACTCTATTTTTTGAAAACATTATATTTATGGAAAGTGCATTCAATTCTCTTTCCAAAAATGTTGGTTTGTCTTCCAAATTCTACTCCAAGCTCTTTCTATTGTTGTTTTTTCTTTATTATACTATGGTAGACATCTTGGGTGTTTTAGGTTTGGGGATCATTTTCGTGGCATGAGATTCCTTCTTTTGGGTTGTACTATTTGTTGTAATAGCTCTTTACCCTTTGTGATCATTGTTGATATCATTTGTAAGCATGTTTATACAAACTCGCTAAGATAAAGTGTCACTCCTTGCATTTTCAAGATCTTTTTAATCATTCTGACTTATTGCACTCGCACTACATTATAAAGTGTCATGGGAGATAGTTGTTTTCCTTTTAATGTCCTCTTCCTTTCTCAAGTGAGTGTCCCTTCCACAACATTAGCCCCGTGATGTGTCGATGACATGTGCCTTTATAGGTGTTTGTACCTCTTCCTCACTCTCGATATTCTTGGTTTTTTTTGTTTTGTAGGAGTCATTGGCCCACTTTCTCAGTTGCCTGTCACCTCACCCTTGTTTGCATTAGGGGGGTTCTTTTGTTATTTCTCATTCTTCTTTGGTTTGACTGATCAACTCTTCAGGTTTTGATTTTTTATGCCATCTATATCTTCAAGTTCAGTTGTTTTCCTTTGTGTGCCTCCTGATTCAATGCAGATTATAGTCTTCTCTACCTCATCAGGCTCTATTTTGAAGGAGGTTCTACAAATCAACTATTTCTTTTTGACAGAGTTTGCGACTTCTTCATGCTTCTCTAATGTTTCTTCATGATCACTCTTTGTTCCTATTTTCTGAAACATTCATCTAGTTGGAGGCTTCTGCAATCCTTCGCTAAGTTTTCAACTATCTCTTTTTGGAGTAGAGTTTTTCCCACTAGGTTTTCTTTATTTCTTTATTTCATAGAGATTTGGTCATGATTGATTGCCTCATTAGGCCTTGTTGCTGGGACCCAACTTTGTTTTCAGCATTGCATTGTAGTTTCTTTGCTCTTTCTGCATTGTTTGTAACTACATTGTTGCTCATCTTGAGGGGGGTGTTAGAGAAAAAGGTTAATTTAATTTCATTAATTAAATTACCTTTTCTCCCTTCTTAAGATTTCACTTTATGCACTTTTGCATTCTCATTTAATAATAATTTTTTTAATTATTAAATAACTTTTACCTTTTAAGTTACCCTTTTTGGGTTTCAATCTCCTACTATAAGGATACATCATTTGTAAGTATTTTGCATCTTTTCTTTTTCTGAGAATACACTTGCATACTTTTCAGAGCAAACCCTTGCCTCCTCTTATCTTTTTCTTCTCTTTGACAAGTTTTGACATGCAGGTATTCGAGGGCTCCATGGATTTGTTTTGTGTATTGTTCAAATCCTTCACATTGTTCTATGTTGAAGAGGTAACTCACCACAATGCATTATTCTACCTTACAAAGGTAACTCACAATAAATATTGTCTCTTACATGTTGTCTTTGAAGTATGCTTGTGTTTAGTTTTTGTGGGCCTAAAATCACTATTAACCACTATTACATGAACTTGAAATTGTAGTTCCTTATTGTAAGTTTGCATTCATTTGCTTTATTCCCCATTCATTTCATTGTTTTGTTCCTCAACATGAAATATAGACCTTAGAAATGAGTTGCAAAATGTGCATATTGGCTTTATCTCATATTAAATGTTACCAATATGCAATAATAGTGATACACCTTTGTAGTAGTGAATGTGCAATATGCAAGAATAGTGTGTTAACTATGATGCTTCTCGAGGCGCCTAACTAGATTCAGCCTCAAGTTCAAACCATTTATATATTTGGTTAAGATTAATATTACCACCACTACTTGACAATGGTTTTAGGGAAGGGGTAGGGGAAGCGACCTAGTAGCCACTAGGGGGTCCAATGATCATAAGGGTTTCGTGATAGATACCCCTCAACTATCACTTTTAAAAAGCCCCAAAAAATGATAACACATGTATTGATAGTTGATGACACATGTGCTAACACTCGATCACACATGTACTAATAATTGATCATTTTTTAGCTTTCTTGGTTGTTGGTTGGTCCATTTGTGCCAAAAGTACAATTTTTTTTTATTAGTAGCTATTAGGGGGTGAACATAACAAGTTTCGAGTGAGTGTTTAAAAATGGAACTTTTTGACCACTTTGCACTCCATGGCCTCTACAAAGAGATCTATAAATGTCCAAACACTGAATTTTAAGCTCTTAAGTGATCTGTGGAGGTACACCAAAAAAATTACCATAATTTGACTAATGGTTTAGGAGATTTAGGTGTGTGAAGTTAGTCTAGGTGGCTACTGGGTATCTTTCCTTATATAGTATTATTTAAGTAATAAACTTTGGTTGTGAGCAAAATGGATAGATTGGCATACATATTCTAGTTAATAAATTTTGGTTGTGAACAATTTGAGGGAAATTGATATATTATTATTCTCATCACCCTCATCATCATCATTATTACTATTTTTGAGCGGGATTATGTGTTTAATTATATTTTGAGTAAATTGTGCATATTGCTCTGAAAAATGTACATGGTTTCATGGTTTGAGTATTTGAGATTATGAATTCTTTACATTTAATCTTTGGTCATTTTTTTAGCTATGATGTTGCATCAAGTATGGGTTGTCACAAATTATTTGGGTCGAGTACCATTTTCCATGTACCCTTTAGTATTAGTATTTATTTGATGTGAGTTTAGTATAAATATAATATCATCTATATTGTGAAGTAGTTAATCATTTTTTTATCATGAAAACTATAGGGATTTGCCAATGGCAATGAATAAAAATGTCAAGATCTAGAAGCTCAATAGATAACACAAACAATAGAGACAAGATGATATGATCCTTAATTGTCTGGATTCAATAATTATCAATGCTCAAAGAATAATAGATGTATGCAATGTGGAAGTGTTTGAATAAATAGGAAATGCATGATAGCTAGGAGATATGTAAGTGATAAACTATCAACCACACAAGGTAGAATCACATGTCTACCAAAGGTGGATCATTCCTTATTGTACAATATAGTATGTGCAAACATGTACAACAATGAGAGGATGATAATGTGATAAGAGTGCTAAAGGTCAATCTCACACATAGAGTGGAATAAGATAACATCTAGCTCCACCTATAGTGTATTTCTCCTACACATGTGCTAAAATGAAATGCAAGATTTTATTTGTCTACAATGAATAATGTTGTGTGATGTATTATCCTACGTAAACTTAAGTAAATAGTAACTAGTGAGTATTTTAAGTGCAACTTAGTGGAATGCACTTAAGCTCACAATGGTATATGAGAATGCATCATGGATCTTGGCTACTAGACCATGTTAGGTACCCATGTACAAAATATAAGTGTAAGAGTTCAATGTAATGCAATGCAATATCCCATAAAGTGAAGAAAGATGGGAAACCTCAAGGAAAAAACTCTCCTACAAAAAGAGAGATGAAAAATAAGCAAGATGAACATATGGATGGAGTGCTCAAGGCTCACCCCACCAGAACATCATCACATGTATACAATCATGAAGTACGAGAAGGAGAAACTCCCATGCGAGGAAAACATTCCCTCCCCCCAATAATGTTGAACTCACATTAGTGATAGTTTCTCTAGGATGAATGTAGAAGATGGTCCAATTCACATCTAGTGATTTTTATGCATTTTATGAATATTGGATAAAGATACAAATGTTTGTATTAAGAACCCCACAATAAAATGGAATTGTAGAAAGAAAGAACATAACTATTCTACAAATTGCAAGGACAATAATTACCGAAGGAAATATTTCATAGATCTACTTGAGAGAGGTAGTTACATGCTTAATTGAGTGAAAAATAGAGGTGTAACTAGTAATACTTCTTATGAGTCATGGTATGGTAACAATCCTACTATGAAGTATTTTAGAACCTTTATCGGCAAATGTTATATCAAAAGAGATTAAGATTTAGGGAAGTTTTATCCAAGAAGTGGTGAAGGAATATTTCTTGGCTACTGTACAAAGAACAAGGCATACATGTGTTGTAATAATAGGTTAATGAAGATAGTTAAGAGGGAAAATGTAAAAGTCAATGAAAGTAATCAAAGAAAATCTATATCTTGTAGATATGATTAAAAATATTAGGATATCAATGCAAATCAAGGAGCAAAAACTAAAAAATAGAATCAACTTCAAATTATTCCTAGAATTTGAGATGATAAGAAGAAACTCAAGAATGATATGCCTCTTTGATAGAGCGGAGGAGGAACTAAGGGTTTCACAAACTAGATAAGCATGGAAGATGATAGATTTACGATAGTCATTGGTTAGGGAGAAGGGGCGGAAATCTCCCATGGCTTCCCCATAGTGAGCATGTGAGCATCTGAAAAGTGATAAAGGAAGGGAGATGGTCAGTAAAAAGGATGAGAAGGTAGGAAAAATTGGTGGCTCGAAATGGGGGATGCAAGGGTAGTAACTGAAGTCAATCAGAGAACAAATGGTGATGGGAATCTAAAATGGATTCTTAAATAACAAAACCATAGCGAAGGAAAGGTTCCCCTCAATGCTACATACAACTGATAAAAGGGTTGTGAATATTAGGATTGACTTAGAGGAATAGCAAGAGAATGTTGAATCCTTGAGGGAGATGAGGTTCATTTTTAAATGGGGCGGTGGATGACCGATGTATCTAAGGATTTGCCAACGGGTCAACGAGAACTAGGGTGAGCACTTTATTTTCATATCTTTGCCTAATTATTTCTTCTTAATAATAGGTAGAGAGAAACATGAAAAATAGTGGATTCTTCTCAATGGCTCATTTATGATGAGTGGGATAGGTTTTTATATTAGAGATTAGGCTCCTAATTTTAACCCAAAGAAAGCATCAATAGAAGAAATCCCAATAAGGGTTAGGATGTACAACCTCCCTCTTAAGTACTTTTGTAATGCCCCGCTAGGGAACCCAAAAGAAATTAACCTAATGTTTCACTAAGTTTGCCAAAAAAAAATTTTTGAAAGATTATATCAAGAGATAACATAGCGAAAGCAATAACTCACATCCATACAAATAATCCATAAACAAATTACATCTCTTAAGGGCTCCATGACATTGAATCACATATATTTAAGTTCCATTAATACTAAATTTGATACATAACAAAATCCACATCATAGAATAACCACAAGTACAAATCAAATGAAATAATATACAATTACACAAGATGCCACTTGGCATAACCATAATGCATAATCATCCACTATACAAGTCATAGGGTATGAAAAGCTCAAAGAATACACATCATGAATAATTACATCATCTCATAAGATCTCCATATAATCAAGTAAAATACAACAAAGTATAGCCATCCAACAGAAACACAAGATTAGAAAGAAAAGGAACAATTGTACAAGTACATCCAACAACATCATCCAACTATCAAATCTCAATGGTATAAGAAAACCACTCGAACTCATGGAACCTAAATGGCCCACTCCCACTATTCTGAGGAGATAATCTCAAGTCCCATAGGAATGTCAGTCCACAAGTCATAACCGACATCTACGTCAAGGAAATCCTGATAGCAATCTATCTCAAAGGTACCAATACATAAGTAACATCTAATCCCAGAGGCAACAAAGACACGTAGGAATCTACTATGTAAGTCGGCAAGTGTCAATGCATGACCCAACTCTAAGGTTACCCTGGCAGCCTCTCTAGACTCCGACACCCTAGTGTCTCTATGTGGTATCAGTATCCTTTCGTACATACAAGGCATACTAACAAAGCAAGGTCGCAACCAAGCATCTCCTTTACTTCCATCCTAGCTTGTATTAACACTCGAGCCATGAGTGAGGAAAGATACTGACTCTTATTAATTCATTTTAAACCCATTTAATGAAATCTTATCACTTATTATAACAACTTACATTGGGTTACCCAATCAACCTCTTTAGGGCTCCAACCTCCATTGCAAGCCACTTCCCAACATATAGATAGATTACCTAACCTAAGGTCATGAAAAATACAACTCATAAAATCATAATTCTCACCTCATTCCTATACAAGCAACTGAAAAGTAGCTAAAAATAAATTTCAATATTCACCTTAGTCCTATACATGTAACTAGAAAGCACCAAAAGATAACCAATAAAAAACTTGAGGGTTATCACAAGAAAATCACAATAATCATCTCAGTTCTATACAAGAAATTGGAAAGCATCAAAACTGAAAGGTTACACTAGGAAAAACACACCCATGACATCGCATAAACATCATAAAACAATAACTCTCAGGCCTCTAGTAAACATCCAAAACTGGTCAACATACTTAGTCAACTCCAAATCCAACACAAAGTAAAACGTACAAGCGTAGTTTCATAATTTGTTTAGTTTTGAAAACATAAGATTTTTGATTTACAAATAGGGTTCCAGTTTCTATTTCCAAAGTGTCATAAATACAAAAGTTTTCAAATTAGCAAAAGTAATAGAATTTCACTAGTATTAGAAACCATTTCTTATAAATTGAATCCATTTCTCTTTTAAAAAATAACACCCTCAATTTTTAAAAACCATAAACTATTTAACAATGTCTCATGATTAAGTATTATTATTATTAAAAAAAAATATTAAGTATCATTAAATTATTACCAATAATAACTATTAATAGAAATAATAACAACAACAACAACAACAACAATAATAACAATAATAATATTAACAATAATAACAATAATAACAATAATAATATTATTATTATTATTATCAATGATATAATTTAAAAATAATTGCTAATAAGATATGTGATTTCAAATTGCATTCCCCAATTGGGGAGGTCGTAAGTGGCCTGTTTACCGAAGGCAGTCGTTGCCTTAGCAGCATCTGTTGCCTTAGCAGCATGCGCTGCTATGACAACATTCATTGCTTTTGCAACTGGGGGGGGGGGGGGGGGGGTAGGGAGAGAGTCATGCCCCCCTCTTCGTAAAACACTCCCCTCTGACTAAACCCTGAAATTTTATAAAACACTAATAAAGACCTGGTATACAATTGTTTTCCAGCAGCCCCCCACCTTTATTTTAAACAGATTGGTTTTCCCAATTTAATACAGATATGAAATTCCCAATAAGACCCATCCTATCTAAGTTGATAACCAAACAAAATTTACTCAACCAGAGGGTTCCAAATTTATTTATTTTTTTGTTCACAGACATATCCATAATGAAGAACAATACAATAATTACTCAAATGAGGGTTTCAACAAATCCATTTTTGAAACAAGATTCTTACACAAGCATGAAGAAGACAGAGGAAAAATTTGAAAATAATTACTATGATAAATCCAAGCAACATTCCTACCTCTATCTAATGCTAACTAGACAAACACTCAGAGATTGCAAGAATTTCTTGTTTCCTTGAAAAATTTCTTTTCTCAAAATTTGCTCTTCCAAACCTGTGTGTGGAAAAATGAGCTCTAATTTCTTAATAAAGAGCTTTCTTCCTTTAGGGTTTCCTTTTTTTTGTAATCATGCAAACCCTTTTCTTTATTATTCTAATTTATTTTAATTTCATGTGCAAACTGTTTGCATTTTAAGTGAAATAAAATTTGTTAGATTTATTCTCTCTCTCTCTCTCTCTCTCTCTCTCTCTCTCTCACACACACACACACACACACACACACACACACACACACACACATAAAATCACAAGACATCTTTAATAATATATTTATTAATGCAACTAGAAATTATGTTTAAAGTTTATTATTAAAATAAAACTCCTAAATGAATTATTATTAAAAGAAATAGATATAATTACGCCAAAATTAGAATTTTAATTAAAATTTTCAAATTTGATTCTTTTGTTTATTTAATTTGTTAATTAATTAAATATAATTAAAAATTAAATTTTCTTTGTAATTTTTTTGTTAAATTAAATCATTTAATAATTTTTTTATTTGATTTAATTATAACTAAAAATCACAATAGACCCACATATCCAAATAAGAAAACTCATAATAAAGACAGAGTACTAAATCAAACTCACAGCTCAAAATCATGAATTCACATCACTTGACGACTTCAAAAGGGTAAATAAGTTAAATACTCATCCTATTTTCTAGGATAATTGGCTTAGATTTAGAATTTGGACTCAAGAACTATCTCCCCTCTTTTACCATTGAGATACTACGATAGGGCACACTCATCCTGGCAATTCAAGAAAGTCGATGCCCGATACCTACAATTTGCATAGAAGTTAAGCATTTACATACACGTATAAATCTAAACTAAATAGCAATGGCGAGGAGTGGTGCATCGTGTAGATCCTGACTAGTAGGTTACTATGAATCCCTCCCTCAACCACATCAGAAACATCAAACATAAAGTAAAACATACAAGTACACCATACACATGCAAGTATGGGGTAAGTAACTATAGAAACTGCATATAAATCATCCATCTAACTATCATCATGAAATAACTAAAATCACTATATGAACATACATGTATCATCATCAAAAGAATAATCATGACCACATGAAATAACTGAGTATCAAGTAGCTCACCAATATATAAACTAAGTATGAGATAAAATCCAATAAAATCTAGCAACTAAGTACCACTAATCATAAAATATAACCATAAAATTGACCTAGAATAATTCAACAATAAAACATGAAAAGTAAACTAGGGGTAGGCATTACATCCACCCCCCAGACTTAAGCTTACTCCTAGAAGCCTACAAGAAAAAAAAAAACTCTAACATTCACTGTGCGGGTCTCATTAGACCCTTTCCCTCGTAGGAGGATAAGACTCTATTGAAAACACCCTCTGAGATCAATTCATATCTCCAACCGTGGGTTCTGAAGTTGTAAGTCTTTAATCCAAGAATTGTGGTTTCCATTGAGGACAATGGGACAACTTATGCCCTTGTTGTCCGCATGAAAAAAAATTCTCCATCAAAACTCCTCTACACTCTACTTGCGTTGGACTGCTGAAAACTACCCCCACTAGCAAAAGAATGATTACTGTGTGTTGGTTGATCATACTGATTGCACCTATTGCATTGAGAGTACTGAGAATTCTTAGAGTGTGAACCACTGCCACCACTCCATGTTGGAGGATAAGATCACCCCTGCTACTATTGTTGATTGCCTCCTGAATAAGAAGGCTTCCTACTACTACCCACTCCCTGATTACCTTTGGACCTTGATGTTGCAGGTGCTCCCACAAAACCACCATGTCCCAAAGTAATGTTGGAAGCACAAATTTTGATGATATTCCTATCAGGGAGTATTCTAGAAACATGATTAGATCATTATCATGATGATATGTTACATTCATTACTGTGTTTTTCATTGATGTCGACATAGTAGTTTTCTGTGGTATTTGACAGAAGAATAGCAGAAAGATCAAGTTGTTACAGATAAACAGTTGAGTACTTTTAGTAGTGAGGTTAAAGGGAGATTATACTACGTTTCTAGTATATGCAACTAACCTTGGAAGAAAAATATATTATGTCTGGATGAAGTTATGCAAGTTTTAGTGAAGACTGTTGTGAGATAGAGTTTATAGAGGCATGTTCTGGTAAACTTGTTATATCTCTTAGCAGAGTTATTATTTTGAGAAGCCAAAGTTAAAGAAGTGAAGAAGACATGTTGATGATGACGTGGCTAAGCTCACTCTTCATAATATTACATCTACAGAAAGTTATTCAAGTTACAAGGTGAAATATTAATGTTATTGCTAAGTGTTATGTGTTCTTAATGTGGTCCTATAATAATTGATTGAGAAGGTGCAACAATCGACTCAAGGAATTATTTTATGGATTTGATATAAAGGAAGGACATTTTCCTTTATCATGGATGGAGGAATGTGAATGATTGTAAGCAGCACAAAGAGTAAAATGTGAAGTTAAGAAGAGCAGAGCGAAGTTGAAGGAAACTTCATTGTCGAAGTTTGATTCTTGGATCTGAGGTTCGTGACCTGTTCTACAAGGTCTAATAGCTATTGGTCTGGTTGATAGTTTAGAGGAAAGAAGTTAAAGTACAATACATACAATTATTTTGCAAGGAATAGTTGAGAGATTAGTTGGATAGTGAGTTCGGTGATCTTGCCCCAAAAGCTATTTGGACAGCGGGTCCTTCTGTCTTCTACAACTCTTAACAGGGTTGGCACAGCTTCTGACAAGGTTGGAATCTTCTAACAAGGATTCAAAGCCCCCTAACAGGGACTCATGTGTACTAAATGTTGTAATAGACTCCTAACAGGTCCATCCTCTAACAAGAAATAGTTATATTAGTACATTATCTTGTGGGCATCATTCCCACCAGGGTTTTCCCTTTGATCAAGGGTTTCCCTAGTTCACATATATGGTGTAATTGTGTATGTGCATCTTGTTACAATATGGTTGTTGTTTACTTTGGTTGAATGATTAAGATTATTTAAGTTGGATAAATGTTTTAATTATTGGATAACTAATTCACACACCCCCCACCCCCCTCAGTTATCTTGGTGGACTATTGTTTCCAACAATTGGTATTAGAGCATCAGGTCATTGAAGGTAAATCTTAAGAGCTTTGGGAGATCATTGGTGAGTTATTTCGAAAAAGATAGTCCTGAATCTGATGGAGGAAATTTTGACACCTAGAAGATGGAGCTTCTTGGTAAGAGATTAGAATTGTGTAGAGATTTGAGCATTGAGTTTCTGGATAGAGGCACAAGCAAAGATAAGTTCAGATCCAAAGAAGACATGAAGATCAAGGAAGGTATTGATCTAGTTATGAAAAGAGAAAAATAAGTTATGGAATTTTTTTCTTGTAGGATATGTAATGAGTTTGGTCATTATGCATCTACATGCCCTAAGAGAGTAAGAAAAATTAGAAATAGTTTGTTTTCTGATGAAGATGAAGAATCTAAAGCAAGTATTGAAAGATTCTTGAATGATTGTGAGCTTAGATTGGTTAAGGAAAAGGAAGTAGTAGAAGAGATAACTTTGGTAACTATTGTTGATCTAAAGGCTAACCATGACAATGTGGAAGTTATCATTAACAATTATTTGTAGAATGGGAATCAGATTGAAGAGAGAAGATTCAATCCTAGAGCAGAAGAAAGAGTCGAGTTGAAGACTCCTAAACAGAGTGGAATAATGGAGAGAAGAAACAAGTCAGTAACAGAAGGACCAAGAGCCATGAATGATGTATCCAAGATGTTTTGGAGAGAAGCTGTGAATATATCATTCTACACTATGAACATAGTGCAACTGAGGAAAGATACAAGCAAGACCCCTTATGAATTGTGGTTTGGTCAGTCACCTACAATTAAGTATTTCATAATTTTTGGTAGTAAGTGTTATATCAAAAGAGATGATGATATTGGAAACCTTGATGCTAGAAGTGATGAAGGTATGTTTCTCAGTTATTTATTGAAAAGCAACGCTTATCGATGTTATAATATGGGAACTAAGACTATTATGGAAAGTGTTAATGTAAGAGTTGATGAGAAATTCAGGATACAAGAAAGTTTAGTTGATTATAGTTCAGATGATGATGGTGTTACTAAACCAAGGAATGATGAAGTATTCTTTGAGACTAACAATGTTTTGCAAAATGAAGGAGAGCTAAGGCAGAAACAAAGCTTGGAACCTTCAATAGAGCTAAGAGTTGAGATAGCGACTCCTACTCTGGGTAAGAATATGAAAAAGAATCATCTACCTAAGAAGATCATCAGAAGCAAAGATAAAGGCATGATGACAAGACGCAGAATCAATGAAGAACTATGTTTTATATCTCAAGTTGATCCTAAGAATGTATATGAAGCATGTAAAGATGACTATTGGAAGCAAGTTATGAACAAAGAATTGAATTAGATAGTGAAGAATGAGACATTGGAATTGGTCCCCAAACCAAAAAACAAGAATGTGATAGGAACATAATGGGCATTCAGGAACAAGATGAATGAACAAGGTGAAGTTGTAAGGAACAAGGCAAGATTGGTATATAAAGGTTGCTCACAACAAGAAGGAATAGACTATGATGAAATCTATGCTCTCGTGGCAAGAGTAGAAGTAATAAGGTTATTCTTAGCATATTTAGCATATACGAAAATTTGAATGGAGAACTTGAACAAGAGGTATACATAGAACAACCTCAAGGTTGTCCTTTAACAGATGACAAGGACATAGTATGCAGTTTAAAGAAATAATTGTATGGCTTGAAGAAAGCACCCAAAACTTGGTATGCAAGGTTGGACCAGCATTTGACAAAGCTTGGATATAGCAAAGGTATGGCAGATAGTAATCTCTATTGGAAAGAAATTAACGATGGATTGACGATTTTGGTAATATTTGTTGATGATATCATAGTTGGAGGAAATGATGATGAAAGTGACAAGTTTGCAGAAGAAATGAAGAAGGAATCTGAAATGAGCATAATAGGAGAAATGAAATATTTTATAGGCACATATTGTGCAAGATAAAGAAGGAATGTTTATTTCTTAGACTAAGTATTTGAAAGATTTATTGAAAAGGTTTGGTTTGGAAACATACAAACCAGTTGAAACACTTTTGGTAACTAGACACAAGTTATCTATAGAGGATGAGACACCTATTGTTGAGCAAAAGAAGTACATATCTATGATCAAAGGATTGCAATATCTAACTCACACAAGGTTAGATATAGCAAATGTAGTTGGAATTGTTGCAAGATTTCAAGTTCATCCCAAAGAAGCACATTATGCAATAGTCAAAAGGATATTTAGATATCTTAAAGGAATACCAAAGTTTTGATTGTGGTATGATAGATCTCATGATTTTACTTTATATGCTTCTACTAATGTTGATTGGGAAGGCAACATGGATGACAGAAAGAGCACCAGTGGTGGAGCCTTCTTTGTTAGAGGAAGATTAGTTTCTTGGCTAAGTAAGAAGCAAGAATGTATCTCACAAAGTACAACAAAGGCAGAATATGTTGTAGCCACAAAAAATTGTAATCAAGTTGTTTGGATGAAGCAGATGTTGAAGGATATAAGGATAGAATTTAGTGAATGTGTTGTCATACATTGTGACAACACAAGCATAGTAAATATGTCTAAAAATCCAGTGTTGCATTCTACAACTAAGCACATTTCTGTCAAGTATCACATGTTGAGAGAGAAAGTTGCAGAAAAGGAAATTAGATTGGAGTATGTAAACAACAAAGAGCAGATTGTAGATATTTTCACTAAGCCTCTTCCCAAAGAGACTTTTGAGTATTTGCAAGGTATGCTAGGGGTTATGCCCCTTCCTACATCAGAGTAGATGATGCAAGAGTGCATCAGTCCAGTGTAATAGAGCACTATTATTTGTCTGGACTGAATGTTGATGCTTCCTATATGGGGGAGTATCTGAGATGGACAAAGTCATCTAGGAGTCTTGTTGGAAGTTGTTTTTGAATAGTTACTTTGGACACTTGAGCTAGTAAAAAATAGTTGCTACAGAGTTTGATGGTTGCTGAAACCTTTGACATTGATGTCAATGGGGGAGAAGTATACCATGAAAAACAAGTACAACATGGAAAAATAGTTTAAAAAGCATGAAAACAAGTACGACATGTTCGACAAATTGGTTGGGAAGAAGTACAATAGGAGAAGTACATCATGGAAAAATAGTTTGATGTAAAGAACATTGAGGTATATCAATGGGGAAAATGATTGATGAGGAGGATTTGAAAATGATTGACAAAGAGGATTTGAAAAGAAAGGTTAACAATCTTTTGCAGTTGTTATTTTGGAACTAGATATTTTTCATCTATGTTGCCATCAATGCAAAGGGGGAGATTGTTGGAAGCATGAATGTTGATGATATTCCTATGGGGGAGTATTGTAGAAACATGATTAGATTATTATCATGATGATATGTTACATTCATGACTGTGTTTGTCATTGATGTCAACATAGCATTTTTCTGTGGTATCTGATAGAAGAATAGCGGAAAGATCAAGTTGGCACAGATAGACAGCTCAATATTTTCAGTAGCAAGGTTAAAGGGAGATTATACTATGTGTCTAGTATACACAACTAACCTCAGAAGCAAAAGATATTAAGTCTGGAAGAAGTTATGCAAGTTTTAGTGAAGACTATTCTAAGACAAAGTTTACAGAGGCATGTTCTGGTAAACTTGTTATATCTCTTAGCAGAGTTATTATTCTAAGAAGCCGAAGTTAAAGATGTGAAGAAGACATGTTAGTGATGACGTGGCTAAGCTCACTTGTCATAATATTACATGTACGAAAAGTTATTCAAGTTACAAGGTGAAAGATTAATGTTATCGCTAAGTGTAAAGTGTTCTTAATGTGGCCCTATAATAATTAATTGAGAAGGTGTAACAACCAACTCAGGGAGTTGTTTTATGGATTCAGTATAAAGGAAGGACACTTTTGAGTTTGGTTTGGGTTAGAAAGTTTTAACCCTTGCTTAAAGATGTGTGCATGTTTAGGAGGGGGATTAGGCTTAGCTTAGGAGGGGGGTTAGGAGGTAAGTGACTTAGCTTTGATGGTTAGTTGGCTAAGTGAGGTTAATATGGGTGAATGGGTTGACTTAGGGTTTAAGGATTGGATTAGAGTTGTAGGATTGATTTATTAAATATTATATTTAATAAATGAGGATGTGGAATTAAATTAAATATATTTTTGTATTTATTTAATTTAATAGAGGAATGGGGATTTAATTGATAAATTTATTTTGGGTTATCATTTGATTTTATCAATTGGACTATAGTCAATTAAATGAATTAATTAAGGGATGGCAATTAATTAATTAAATATTTTATATTTAATCAATAATATCTTAGGAGATGACTAAATAAGATTACCTAGTGGTGTAATTAGATTTAGGTGTCTATATTTTGCCCCTCTTTGACATAGTGTTGGGACAACACTATTTAAAGAAGTTCGAATATAAATGACACAAATAATTTATTTAAGGAAATAGGGTTGCCCTAGTCTTGAGTAGAAGAGGAGAGAAAGCACTGTGTGATGCCCCCTCAAGAAGGCGATGGGGAGAGAAGATGAGGCACAACAACTTCTTGAAAAGTTACAATAAGCCAAGTTGAGTGGGAGGACATAGAAGGACGTAGAAGGACTAAAAGAGTGTTAAAATGATAATTAAATTGCAAAAGTAACAAGGCTGGAGGAAAAGGGGGGTGACTAGAGGGGTCATAGAGGAGATAGGGCACCATAGGGTGCCTATAAGGGGGTCTATGAGGACTATAAAGGGTTATTTTCCCTCATACCTAAGGCAAGATATTTCGATTTGGAGCTCTGATTTGGATGACGTGATGGTTGCGCAGGGATGACCACAATATCAAGTAGACATGGTATGATGAGTGCAGGCATGACATACACCAGACTAATCGGTAGGTGCTAAAACTTTTCCCTTGTCATTTTTGCATATTATTTTATAGCGATTCCAAATTTTAGAAAGTGCATTCCCGCAAGCACAGGTCCGACAAGATTGCTCTAGGGATCTACGAGTTTGCGATCTTGTAAAATGACTAAGGGGAGGGGTTAAAAAATGAGTTATAAGCTATTTTCGTGAGAACATGAATTTGACTAGTAGTTATCATGAGAATGTGATTTTGGTTGGAATCTTTTGCGGGTTAGCAATCTCAACAATAGGAACATGTTCCCGATTGATGGAGACACAACCCAAACATAGAATGAACACAACAAGAAAGAGAAAATTTTATTAACTGTGTAAATATGCTAATACATTCAGTACAGAGAAAATAGACTCCAAAACTTGCCCTAAGGTCTTACAATAGCATAAATCTGGAGATAAATTCTTCTCCTAGTACCTTCTCTCAAACTCCACTCCGAATTGCCTTTTACAATGCCATAAATGTTCTTAAATAGACCTCGGAGGGTTAAGGATTAGGAATACATTCTAGAAAGTGCTAGTTGGCATCCATCGCCAAAATGGAAGGTTCTAGAAGTCGCTTTAGAAGTCAGTGCAAAATTAGAAGATTCCAGAAATGGTAGCCGAACTTTCGGGAGGCATAACTTTTGAACCGTAGCTCTGATTGACGAATCGTTTACATTTTCGAAAAGCTCTCAAAGTGCTCTATAGCCTTATAGACCAACTTTAGTCATCCCCCATTTTTCAGCCCTGTTCAAGGTCATTTAATGCCCCTAACCTAACTTTGAAGCATTCTTAGGAGGTCTCCAAAAATTGAAAAACTACGATAACTTTCAAATCGTGGGGCCTTTTGACCTGATTCTTTTTTTGGAATGCTCTAAATTACAATTACATTCATCCAGCCAATTTACACCCTCTAATTTACCAAAATTATGGCTCAATTACATACTCCTTTTTTTTTGGCATTTACACGTATCCCAAGGTGTTCAAATACTCTAACCTAGAACACTAATAGTGGAACTGTGAGAGTTGGAACCTTTATTTGACCCAAATGGGTATCAAAAAATGAAAACACATGAAATAGAAACTAAGTCTAAGTACATTTTTTTGGGTGACACAGGATTACCCTTATACCTCTGGATGCTCCTGCATCAGAGACCCAGGGTAGATTGAAAAGTGACCCTGTCACTTTATGAATGGTAGAGGAAATCTCAAATGGGAAACCTTAGCTGCTGATATCCAAGTTGAGTCCTCTATCGATCGTCCTTTCCACTTGACTAGATACTCTTCATACTGCCTATTTTTGGTACTCCTACCCACACGACTATCCAGAATCTCCTCTATATCCTCCTTCTTAGAAGTAGGAATTGGACATGGCTCTACCATCAGCTCCTCATCTGCACCATCATCATGATACTCTATTAAGTCTGCAATGTTGAAAATAGGAGAAATGTGAATTCTATTTGGCAACTCTACTTCATATGCATTTCCTGAGTCATGTTTCTTCAAAATTTTGCAGGGGCCAAATTTCTTCATCTTCAGCTTGTTGTAAGTACCGGCTAGAAATCTTTCTTTTCTTAAGTGTACCATGACTAGATCCCCTACTTGGAACTCCTTATGTCTTCTCCTTTGATCAGTCCTAGCTTTATACTATTAGTTCATCTTGGTAATGTGTGCCTGGACCTCCTCATGTAGACGCTTGATATGTTCAGCAAATTCTTCAGCTTCAACACTTGTCCTCTCCCCTTGCTCTATCTTCCTCAATTTTGGTGCAGTCCTTGGGCTACTTCCATATACAATTTGGAATGGTGATTTACCAATACTCCTATTTATAGAGTTATTGTAAGCAAACTCTGCTTGTGGTAGAATCAAATCCCACCCCTTGGGCTTATCCCCAACTAAACATCTCAGCAAATTGCTCAGACTTCTGTTTACCACTTCTATTTGGTCATCAGTCTGTGGGTGATGTGTGGAACTGAATTTCAAGTCTGTTCTCAACTTCTTCCGCAATGTTCTCCAAAAATACCCCACAAATTTAGTATCTCTGTCAGAAACTATACTCCTTGGGAGACCATGTAGTCTTACCACCTCTCTGAAAAATAGGTCTCCAATATGGACAACATCATGAGTTTTGTGGCATAGAATGAAATGTGCCATTTTGGAGAACCTATCAACCACCATAAATACTGAGTCATTACCCATTTGTGTCCTCGGCAATCCAAGAACAAAATCTATACTTATGTCCTCCCATGGCTTTGATGGAACAGGCAATGGCTAATATAGTCTAGTATTGTGACTAAATCCCTTGGCTACTTAACAGACCCAGCGATTCTGTACAAACTTCCTCACATCCTATGACATTTGAGGCCAAAAATAATGTTCTTTGAGAATGGCAATGGTCTTATCTCGACCAAAATGTCCTGCCATCCCTCCATTGTGTTTCTCCTTAATCAAATTTTCCCTCATGGAACTCCTTGGAATGCACAATTGACTACCCTTGAACAACATACCATCCTGAATCAAATAGTCTAGCCACTTGGTTCTATCTACAGCAATAGGCTCTTTATAAGCTTTCCATGCTTCAGCAAAATTAGGATCCTCAGGGTACAAATTCTTGAGTTCATCAAACCCAACTACTTCAACCTGCATTACTGTAAGCAAAAACTGTCTCCTGCTTAATGCGTCTGCAACCCTATTAGATTTTCCACTTCTATGCTTTAACACAAATGTATAGCTCTGCAAGAACTCTACCCACTTCATATGCCTATGATTCAATTTACCTTGGCTATTTAGTTACTAAAAGGCTTGATGATCAGTATATAAAACAAATTCCTTTGGCAATAAATAATGCCTCCATTTCTTTAAGGCCTGAACTATTGCATAGAACTCTTGATCATAAACAGAATACTTCTTTTTCGCATCATTCAATTTTTCACTAAAATATGCAATAGGATTACCTTCTTGGCTTAATACAGCCCCAATAGCACTGCCACTAGCATCACAATCCACCTGGAACACCTTTCTAAAATTTGGAAGTGCCAACATAGGTTGTTCTGTCACCTTCTTCTTCAGCAATTCAAAACTTCTCGCAGCTGCCGCAATCCATTTGAACTTTTGTCTATCCCCTCTTATTGTGTCAGTTAGGGGTGCACATATGCCATTGAAATTCTTAATGAACTTCCTATAAAAACTAACCAAACCATGAAATGATCTTACCTTAGTAGTAGTCCTTGGAGTAGGCCATTCCAAGATGGCTTTTAGCTTCTTTGGATCCATTTTGAGACCTTCAGGTGATATAACAAACCCCAAGTAGACTAACTCCCTTTTTGCAAAGATACAGTTCTTCAAATTAATTAACAGTTTCTCTTCCCTTAACCTTTCAAGGACACTAAAAATATGCAATAAATGTTCTTCCAAAGTCTTTCTGAAAATTAAAATATCATCCAAATAAACAATAACAAATTTTCCCAAGAACTTCTTAAGTACCTCATTCATAAGCCGCATGAAAGTGCTTGGGGCGTTCGTCAATCCAAAGGGCATGACTAACCACTCATTAAAACCCTCCTTGGTCTTGAAGGTTGTTTTCCACTCATCTCCTTCTCGTATCTGTATCTGATGATAGCCACTCTTGAGATCTATCTTTGTGAAGTACTAAGCTCCACTCAAGCAATCCATAAGATCATCCATTCTTGGCAAAGGAAATCGATATTTAATGGTTATCCTATTTATAGCTTGAGAGTTTGTACACATCCTCCGCTCTCCATCCTTCTTTGGTGCCAATACTGTAGGTACTGCACATGGACTTAGGCTCTCTCGAATCAAGCCCTTCCTCAATAGCTCCTGAACCTGTCTATTCAGCTCCTTAGTTTCAGTAGGAGTCATCCTGTGAGCAGCCTTGTTAGGCAAACTAGCTCTTGGGATTAAATCTATCTGATGACTGATTTGCCTTACCGGTGGCAATCCTTCTAGAATATTATCAGAGATGATATCTCCAAACTCACCTAGTAAATCTAAAACTTCAAGTGATATTTCAATACTACCTTCTTTATCTTTCCTAGGGATCAAAGCATAGCACATACGCTGATGTTTTATGCCATCTAAAAACTTTCTTCCATCAACAAGACAAATCCTAGCACTGCTACATACCTTTTCCCCTTCCTTTTTCATGGGCTTCAGTTTGTGGCGAACTCCATCCTTTGTTAGAGAGTATGTGTTTGCATGACCATCATGTACTGCATGCCTATCAAACTGCCACGGTCTACCCAACAATAGATGGCAAACATCCATTCGAATAACATTAGAAAGAACTTCATCATGGTAACTCCCAATTTTGAACTTCACTAAACATTGTTCACTTACCAGGACCTTATGATCATCTTTTACCCAAGCAATTCGATAAGGCTGGGGGTGTTTCTCCCTCTTGAGCTTCAACTTAGAGACCATCTCCTCTGATACCAAATTATTAGTGCTACCACCATCAATGATTACATCACAACATTTATCCTCACACTTGCACTTGGTACGGAATAAACTCCTCCTTTGTCTTGGTTCAATCTCACCACTTAGCAGGATCCTTTCGTTTACTAAAGTCTCTCCTCTTTTTGCATCCTCTAAATGTGATGATTGCGCATCCTCATCCACATGAGCAACCCTAGCTTGACCCTCAGCTCTCCTATTTGTCCTTCCTTGTCATTGAGGGCATTCAAAGGAACGATGACCTTCTTCGTTGCAATGGAAACAAGTACCATGGAAGCCTCCTCTTCCTTGTCCATGTCCTCTACCTCTTCCTCTCTGATTTCCAAAGTCTTGATCATGGGAGTGATTGAAACCCTCATTCCTCTGGTTCCTGCTAGTACCCACATCTTCATTTTTCTTTTGGGTTTCATTTTGGCCTCCAGATGACCTACCACTACCCCTTCCTCCTTGACCATTCCCTCTTTGTCTCCCTTCAAACCTTTTATTTAGCTTTTCTTCAACTCGTAGGGCAAACTGGTATGTCTCCTCAATGCTGGTCATTCTTACCAGACTTAATTCTTCCTGGATGCTAGGTCGCAATCCACTGATATAATGAGCAACCTTCTCCTTATTTGCTTCTGCATGCCTTGCTCTAATCATAAGTTGATAAATTTCCTCTATATATTCCTGGATTGATTTTCCTGCTTGCTTTAACCCATGCATCTTCTTAAACAAATCAAGCTCGTAGTCAACAAGAATGAACTGCTTCTTTAGTTTGTCCACCATACGATTCCACCTTGTGATCTTCTCCTTTCCTCTTCTGTTTCTTTCCAATTGAACCTCTTGCCACCAGATTTTGGCATGGCCTTTCAGTTTGGCCTTTGCAAAATTAACCCTATCTAGATCCTTGATATCCTCATACTCAAAGTACTCTTCTAGTTCATTGATCCAGTCAATCAACTCATTTGGTTTCAGATTTCCTGAAAATACACCCACATCAATTGTAGGTCTCTAGCCAAACTTATAATGGCCCTAAAAAGCCTTTCCTCTGCCTAATTCAGAACTTCCTCGTCAACTTCCCCTTTCGATCCAATTTCTTCTTCTTCATTGTCGTCCTCACTTTCATCACCTGCAGTAACATTTGTTCCTCTATGGAGCTCCTCCTGCAACACTTGTACCTGCCTTTGGAGGGCTCTAACCTCCTCAAGATTAATAGGTTCAGCCCTTCCACCACGCTCTCTTCATGGAGGCATCTTCTTAACTCAAACCCACAACCACACAGTCTTGGTCCAAACTACCTCATAGTCAGTGCTCTAACCACTTGATGGGGACACAACCCAAGCACAGAATGGACACAACAGGAAAGGGAAAATTTTATTAACTTTGTAAATATGCTAATACATTAAGTATAGAGAAAATAGACTCCAAAACATGCCCTAAGGGCTTACAATAGCATAAATCTAGAGATAAATTCTTCTCCCAGTACCTTCTCTCAAACTCCACTCCGAACTGCGTTTTATAATGCCAGAAACGTTTGTAAATAGACCTCGGAGGGTTAAGGATTAGGAATACATTCTAGAAAGTGCTAGTGGCATCCACTGCCAAAATGGAAGGTTTCAGAAGTCGCTTTAGAAGTCAGTGCAAAATTAGAAGATTCCAGAAATGGTAGCCAAACTTTTGGGAGGCATAACTTTTGAATCGTAGCTCCGATTGACAAACCGTTTACATTTCCAAAAAGATCTCGAAGTGCTCTATAGCCTTATTTACCAGCTTCACTCATCCCCCATTTTTAAGCCCTATTCAAGGTCATTTAATGCCCCTAACTTGACTTTGAAGCATTCTTAGGAGGTCTCTAGAAACTAAAAAACTGCAATAACTTTCAAACCGTAGGGGCCTTTTGACCTGATTCTTTTTTTCGAATGCTCTAAATTACAATTACATTCATCTGGCCAACTTACACCCTCTAATTTACCAAAATTATGGATCAATTACATACTCCTATTTTTTGGGCATTTACACGTATCCCAAGGTGTTCAAATACTCTAACCTAGAACATTGATAGTGGAACTGTGAGAGTTGGAACCTTTATTTGACCCAAATAGGTATCCAGAAATGAAAACACATGAAATAGAAACTAAGTCCAAGTACTTTTTTTTGGGTGACACAGGATTGCCCTTATACCTTTGGATGCTCCTACATCACCGATAGTGGGAACGTAATCTCGTAGGGAAGGGTAGTTTAGGAGAGAGTCAACACGGGATTGGGGGAAATTTGATTGAGAGGGGTAAAGGATAGGATGCGTTCCCATGGTGATATGTAGTTGTGAGAACATTGGGGTATAGGTTAGGTAGTGGGAATGTAGGTTAGGGTTTGGGTGGGATTTAGAAAGGGTGAAGGAGCGATCCCACTAAAGTATGTAGCAGTGGGAACACAAGGAAAGGGTAAGCTACTGAGTGGGTGGGAAATGGAGGGTGATGAAACATAGGTAGATTGTTTGGTAAGAGGAAAAGAGGACTAACATGAGTGTCTCTTTGCTTGATGCAGTGGTCACTGGATGCCTTGGTGTTGCAAGAGCGATGTGCTACAATACTTCGTGTTGGGGAGCAGTTTACACTAATGGACTAGGTGAGGATTGACACCATTAGGCTAGGATATTTGGCCAGATTACCCTACACACAAACCTATATGACTATGGTGATAGCATTATACGAGCACTAGCATAGTGAGATTGACACATTTCATCTATTGACAGGCGAGATGATAGTGACTATAGGATTTTCCATCTTCTAGTGTGAGGTATGCCATTGATGGCGACTAGGGAGATCATAGGAGAGGTGGTTATGCAACGATTGGTGGGGCCTATAGTCAATTTTCATATCTAGAGGAGCTAGTTTGTATTATATGAGAATTTGGACTGGGTGTCTATGGAGCGACAGATATAGTTCTATGTATGGGCTAGTGTCAAGGTATATTGCCCCAGACACAGGCGGTACTAGTGTTACTTTGGCATTGATACCGATGATGATGCAAATCATGGATGACAGAGTCCTGACGACATGGGGCTCATTGATGTTGGTTGAGTTGTATCAGGATTTTCATCAGATAGTATACTAGGGCACGAGGCACCATAAGGGGTAGAGTGTAGGCTTCCCTACTTCATTACAAGTGTAGACATGGGAGAACATTGTAGCTTTCAGGTCGATCGAACAAAGGCACAGGCAACCAAAGGAGCCTATGGTTTACAGCTAGGGTGATCCTCTCACCTATCACCATACAAAGGAGGTTGACTACTAGAGAGTCTAGTTGGATGAGATTTAGGTATCCATATGGATGCCATAAATGGGTCTCAGGCCGTGGGCTGAGGAGAGGCAGTAACTACCTTATACCTTGTTAGTGAAAATATTGTCCTCCAAAGAAATACATACAAATTAACCCTGAATGTCCAAGTGAGAAGACTAATCAACACTAATAGTTGGATGGGTTATTATTGGATTAATAACCTTCCTCTGAATTCTATTGGGTACAACTCCCCGTATATGATATATAATGAATTAAATATGGATGCTTTTAACCAGAAAGTATGAAAGGTTTACAAATATCTATATGTAAGCATGATATAGATGCAAATAAATTAACTAATTATGGAAATAAACAACAAATGACACCAAGTTTGCTTGCCCAATCATTACATTATAGAAGAAAAGCAGAAATAAAGATGAATCATTCTTTCCAGATATACAAATAACTAAGCCCAAAGTCTACAGGTAATTGTAGCAATAATTCACATGTATCATATTTGTATTCAGAGATAATCAAGATAACTCAAAGATTAACATTGATTAGAAAATCAACGTGCAATCACAAAGTATTGATATACTAAATTCTCCTCCTCTAAATACAACAAAACAACATAGACTTGTTGATTAACACACATAAAATCACTATCTGGAAAAATATTCCCCTTCTCTTCCTGCATTACAATTTAAATCCAAAGCTATCCTGTAGCACCCAGTCTACAACAAAACAAAACAAAAATGGAACCTCTTTTCCAATGTTTCTATAGCTTATTTATCTCCTCTACTGTTGTTGATCTTTTTCAGTTTTTAGAAAAAATGATTCTTGAAACTTAACTATCCAACTCTTTCCTTTCATCTTCTTTTGATAGCTTTCCTTTGACTTTTATGACATTCAACTTTTAAAGAATTTTCACTAAATCAAATATCATTTTAACATTTTTGGACAAGTGGGAAATGAATAAATCAGTCCATAATAATAATTATCTGCTGCTGGGTGAAATTTTTTTTGATAGTCAAATTGGGTCTCGATGCGGGGGCCATAACTAATTATTGCACCTTTGGATCTTTCTGAATTTTGGATATGTTGTCACAATCCTAGTTTTCCAAATTCTCACTAAAGCAATTTTGAAAATAATGTCTCAGTCAAAAGTTACAAGTCACTATTCAAGGGTCTATATGACTGTCATAAAATCAATTTTTTATCAAGTTGATAGCAAGAGTCTTATATTTTTCATCTTTTCTTGTATCAATTTGGTGGATTTATAATGCATTCCATTTGGTCTTGATTCATCATTCATGATTGCTATCATATGAATTCCATGCTTATTGAGCTAGAGCATTATGCCAAATAGTTCACATATATTGCCTACATTTCCACTAAACTGATCATCTAGCACTTCTTCATGTGAGACTTGTATTCACGTTCCCATTCCAAGCATTAAAGTTTAGATCTGGGCTTTGCTTTAGTTTTTCCACCTTTAACCTTTTGAACTAAACCTTTGAATTTGTGAATTGACAAATTGCATCTATGAACTGGAAATGAATCACCGAACTGTTGTGGTATCCACAACACACGCCCCATTCCTCACTAGGAATGAGGACCCCCTACTTTTTTTGACTCCCAGACTCATAGTTTGGGAGTCTGAAGAAGAAGTCTCGGTAAAATAAGTTATAAAAAATAAAAAAAATCTCGCGCGCACATGCAAAGAAAGGAGGAAGGGAAGTTATAAAAAACCCCCTCCCCCCCCCCCCTTTTTTTTTTTTTTTTTTTGATGTTGAAGAATTTGAGATGAGGAGGGAAAGGTATGGAAACCTTCCCCCCTCCACCTTTCACGCAACCTAGCGCTTGCGCATGCGCGACTAGAAGAGGAAGCGCGCGCCGCAGTGCCCTTCTGGGCCGTGTGTGCAAGCCGCTGCCGCCATGCCCTTTTTGGACACGCAGCAGCACGTCATTACGTGCACCTTCTGGGCCACGTGGTGGCGCGTCACTGCGCGTGCCTTCTGGGCAATGTGCGGCTGCCATTGTGTGCACCTTTTGGGCAGCGTGCAGCCACTGCACCCTTCTGGGCACATGCACGATGCCGCCACCGTGCCCCTCTGGGAAGAAGAAAGAAAAGAGGAAGAGCCTCTCCTTAGAGGATCCAGATAGAGCATGTTGAAGAATAGGCCCCTTTGTAGTAACATGAATCTGCTTCCCAAGACCCCCAAGACCCTGGAATTTCTCACATCTAGGTTGATTTTCCATTGCCTCCTATTTTGTCAAGCCAATAAGAAGAAGGAGAGATTCCAGAGACATCCATTCATCTGATGCATGAAGAACCCGCTTCTCCTATGGTTCCACAGAAGCAAAGGAGGGTTAAGGTTAGAACGAACAAGAGGGAGAGAGTTCGTAAAAGATTAGTGCCTAATCCATCTGTTCCTAAAACCATTCTCGAGGAAGAATCAGATAAGGATGAGACAGAGTCAGATGGAAAGGAAGAACAAGTGCCTTTATAAGGGAGAACCCGACTGGCCAAAGGCACAGAATTGGAAAGAAAGAAGAATTTCACAAATACCCCACCACCCACCCAAGCTGAAACAATAGAGATCTCCTCTTTGAAAGATGAAGTACAATGATGGGTGAATGAGCAAAGAGAGCTAGGTGATGATATTATCTGCATTCCAAATTTTGATTTCATGCCAGTGGGTACAGAATTGGTTGGAGATAAGATTAGAGATACTCCTACAGGTGAATTTCAACAACGAGATTAGATGCAGATGCCACTTGAGACACAAGGTCCTCATCCAACTCCCCCATCTTCACCTCAAGTTGTGATGGTAGATAAGGTTTCAGTGATGCCTTAGAGGAACATGTTCAGAAGGAATCATCATTACAAGGAGAACCTGAACCAAGGATTACTAGTGAGCCATCAAAAGAGGTGAAGGTAATGGAATGTATACGACAACCTTCCCAAGAAGTTGAGGATCAAACTACAAGATCTAAAGAAACTGAGACCACAGAAGAAGAACCCTCACAACATGAGACTCCAAGTAAGAGCGACGAAGGGAAGGAGGTAGTTGAACACATCCCTTCATCATCTAGAGCCAAGGTTATGGAAAGACATATCCCGAGATGGTTTTGGAAGGAAATCATGAGAAGTGCTAAGCATCAATTCCTTGCTTTAGAGGATGATATCTGTGACATTGCAGAGATTTTGAATAAGCATGACTCTCCATTATAGGATGCAACATCATTTGCATTCATTACTACTACTCGGAACCAGGACTTGTTTGCACAGGTGGCTCACCCTTTGAAAGGTATAGATGAAGAAGCTTTCAGTCTTCAGGACTATGAAGTGAAGGATATCATGTTAGGGAAGCCTACACGGGATACTTCTCGACAGATGATGACTATGGGAGTCAAAGAGGTTCTTAACCATATGGAACGTGATGAGATTGAAATTAGAACACTTTGAAGGCAAGTTGAGATCTTGAAAGGATATCTAGCTGAAGTTATTGGTCCTCTTGATTCTTAACGCTCTAACGAGACTTTGATTACCATTCTTAAAGAAGGGAAAGGTGTATGGCTCAGTCCATTTTTGAGAGCTTGTCAGGATTGGCGAGACAACCTTGAGGATAGGGGTGTCACTATAATTACAGGAAGTCTGAAATTATTACATGCTACACAAGACAATGTTGATAAGATCGTGGCAATTTTGAGACAAGACTTCAGTATTTATGGATGAGGTACGGGTTTGGAGCAAGGATTTGCAAATTCTACAGGCCATAAAAGGACAAAGGTACCACATTCTGATTGATGTATATATCGGAGAAGAGCTAGACATGATAGATGATTGGATAGAAAAGATTGCAGAGGGAAATAAAGTGATGGAAACATTGCATGATGAGATACATAGGCTCAAGGACCAAGCCCGAGAGCGAATTTTGGAAGCAAAAAAGTTATATAGTGATGCATGCTTGGATATTTTTGAAGATGAAGAATGAGAGAAGCTTTTACCAGTTGAGGTAGTTGTGGAAAACTTTAGAAAAACTTTAGAGGAAGCATCCAGTGATGAAGACATCAGACAAGCCTTCAGGACAGAAGAAGCATTGTTAGAGTTGGATACCAAACTCAAGGATTTTGCAGAAACTTGAATTGAGGTGGACAACTATAGATAGAAGGTCAAAGATAAGTATGAGGCTTTGGATCTTCCCAATGCTGATAATATTACTAAGATTATAGATAAATTCAAGGGCAAACATCCAAACATATATTTAGGATGCAGATGAGCAAAACCCAGATGCCAGAATTTCAATTTTGACACTTAGAATTTTTTTGAGATTTTTGACTCAGTCGAGGTCCGCAGCTCTGCAGGTCTGTAGCTCCGTAGCTCCACAATTCAGAGGTGCACCGACAGTTGACTGCCAGTTTCAAAAATATCACTTTCCATTCATTGGAAACGTATTTTGATGGCAAGTTAACTCTGACACAAATCAAGTGAAGGGCCAGCTTCTATTTTTGGTGTCTCCATGCACTTCTACTTTGATTGATGGATTCCTCCTACTTTCTCTCTCATGCTTTCATTTTTTTTGACATGTAAAGGGCTCATGCATCCAATTAATGAATAAAATATGGATGGAGCCCCTCTAAGCACCAGTTAGATTACCAGTTTGTATATATTTAGTGTATTTTAATGTTTAAAAAGCATTTTATTGCATTAAGATATCTCTCACTCTCAACACAAATGGAGGAGACAATTTCTTATAAATACCCCATTGTAAAATGTAACAAGGGCCACCATTATTATGCAATAAAATTATGCTTTTGGTGCTAGCATTTGGAGTGTAGTTATTCTTTCCTAAATGTGTCATTGTTTTGTGGATTTTATTCATGAGATTGTGATTGAGTCAAAGGTTTATTGCATTGTTTTTGGTTGTGCGATCTTTTAGTTCTGGTGTTTGCTACTGATATATGAATTCCATTGACGTAACAAGCTTGAGAAGAGATCACTCGATTGCGTCTACATAGCTTTTTGTCTCGCATGAGCGCACTTTCTGTGGCCTTGCGATTTGATGAAGAGTGAAATATCATTCGATTTGTTAAAGATTCTCACCGATGATTGCATCAGTGGATTCTAAGAAGTGTTGCTCTTGTTTTCATTGGTTTCCTACTGATTTCTTTGAAGGTTTAACTTGCAACGTGTTGTGTTCTGTAGCTTATGTCCGTTTAGGAATTTCAATTTCAAGTTATTCGATTTCATGTTATTTGCTTTCAGTTTTGTTATTTGCTTTGCTAACCCCCCTGTTAGAATAGGACCTCATAGTAGCTGCATTGTTAGAGTTGCATTCATTTTATTAAAAAAAAAACAAAAAATACAAAATATTGTTCTTTTGGTGTGATATTTTGAGACAACGAACAGATTTTACTTGATTCCAAGGTAAAAGAGTTTTTGGAACCAGCAAAGGCCTCCTCGTGAACATTCACATTTATCTTCTAATGAGCAGATTTTGGTACGTCGCAAGACAAAAATTGAACCTTGGAGTGGATCCTTTAAAAAGATTTGCTTTTCAAGAGAGAAATTACACTATGGATTCCTGCCGTTGACCTTGTGCAAAACGAACGCCCAACATGAACCCAGGCCACTAAATTGAATATGTGAACCTCTTCGAAATAAACCACTGAACCCAAATTATGAACCAAGAATAAATTCAAGTCTTAATCTGATCATGGATTATAAACTTTCTAAGTCAATGAATTTGCATTTTGAACCATGACTCTAAACTTTACTTGTGTTGAATCTGTAGGATGGATCATTAGAACCATTGAACCACTGTGAATCCTCTTATGTAGACTAAACCATTGAAATAATGCACTGAAGATTCCAACCATAACCTTGCACCTTTGATAACTATACTCTGAACATGTCTATTATGCCACATTGAAACAATGAGCTTGTAGAATCATTCAAACCTGTTCCAGCAAGTTGAACCAAATCAAACTACTGAACTGTTCTGAACTTCTTTGAACTACTTTGAACTTTAGTTCAAAGTGGTTTGAAAACATAAATTACAAGTTTTAAAACCATGTCCATATTAGGTACCAACATACCCTTTCACCTTGCTTCATTTTTGGTCAATGGGAGTACATTATTGAGTAGTATCGACTAGATAGGGTGCTATGACAGTTTGGATGGCTGCAGGTTGCACTAGGAGAGCTCATTTAGTACTAGAGGGTTACAAGAAATTTTGTGACCCTATTTGGGCTAGCTCTATAAAGGGAGGGATTTCTACAGGCATGGAGAGACCTAGCACTATAGGATTGAGGCTGGTTCGGTAGGGTAGCAGATGTAGGCTCCACACAGGAGTACATGGATGGTTTTGAGTGCTTGAGGCCAATAGGTCGAGCACAGGTGACAAGAGCAGTGGTAGTGGTAGGGGAGATCACCCGAGCAATAAGGCAGGGGAGATATGAGGCCAAGGACCTGAGATAGCGAGAAAAGGCTATGGTCAAGGGGGAGGCACCATAAAGGTAGAGGGTAGAGGTGGGGAGAGGAGACAAGAGGATGCGAGGCCACAACCGAAGAGAGGAGATGGTAGACATGAGGAGATGAGGTTGTAGGAGGAGAGGCCAGTGATAGGGGGAGGAGGAGGAGCTAGTGGATCATCCATAGGTGGATGAGATGATGTTGGGCTGGCGAGGAGGTATGCATCACTTCAGTAGGCACATTAGACCATGAGCTATTTGTTGTGAGATACACATCAAGAGAGGGATCAACTATGGATATAGAGGGATCAATTCCAACAAGAGTGTGATGTGGCTCAGGGACAGGCAGAATGAGCAGAGGTCAAGCTGGGGATATTATAGATGGAGGCAAGGTCGTTAGAGGGGAGACTGGATGTGATGGAGGCAGGGCCATTAGAGGGGAGGCTGGATGTGATGGAGGGGGAGAGGGAGAGGCTTCAGGGAAGATTAGACATGGTGTAGGAGAGAGACTAGTTGGTGGTGGAGGTGGTGACCATGTGGGCATAGATGGTGGAAGGGGGAGGGGTGGAGGAGCGCGAACGACTGAGGGTGGAGGTGGTGACTTTGAGAGCATAGCTAGTGGTGGGGTGGGCTTCGAGGAGTTGAGACGACTAAGGGGGGAGGTGGAGGACCTTTGGGAGAGAGCTAGATTTTATAGAGAGAGGTTATGATAATGAACTTAAGATTATGATAACAAAAATGAACCTAAGATTATGATAATGGAAATAAAACTAAAATTGTGATAATGGAAATGAACCTAAGATTATGATAATGAAAATGAACTTAAGATTATGATAATGAAAATGAACCTAAAATTATGGTAAAGAAAATAGATAAAAAATTATGATAAGCAAAAATGGATCTAAAACTATGATGATAAGAACATATCTAAAACTATGATAATGAAAAATGGATCAAAAAATATGATAATAAAAAGGGATCTAAAAGTATGATAAGCAAAATGGATCGAAAACTGGGATGATGAAAATGGATCTAAAACTATGATAATAAAAATGGATCTAAATTTATGATAATAAAAAAATTGGATCTAAAACTATGATAAGAAAAATGGATGAGATATAATTAATCATAAGGATTATGATGAGGAAAATGATAAGTGATGGCGGACTTAAAGAATTATGATGATGTAAATGATGTCGTCAAAGAATGAAAAGGATCATGGGAATATGGGGAGAGATGAGTGGACATGATATGAAATACAAGTAGAATGATAGGGAAATGTATGTGATGATAGGATCTATAACATATCACTAATCGACCATAGCCTTGGTTGGGGGAAACAATGTGCATAAATTTGAACATAATACATGTGGGATAGGAGATCCAGGGAGATGTTATGGTTTAGGGGATCAAAAGAATGAAAAGGGGACGGGTTGTTAGATTGGATATGAGGTGATGGGATGGAACATAGATAGGATGATAGGGGATCAAGGGATGCTTTTAGGAATAGACATTGGGTAGGTAGGTAGGGTAGATCTGTTTAGTAAGATAAGAGCATGGAGGATTTGGTAGTACAAATGTGGGAAAAGGGAGATGAATGAGATTTTTGTTTTACGGAATAGAGTGATGGGATGATGCTTGAAGCTTGAGGGTGGGGTACTTTGTTAAGAAGTACCACCATGTAGTTTGAGAACTTAATTTGATATATGAATATTGGGTATTTGCCAAGGTTACTATGAACATAAAGGCCTGACCCTAATATTTCATAGGACTAACTCGAACAAGCACACAAGGATTGTCCCAGCATCACACATGAATCCTAGAGGAATAAGAGTGGAAATGATACTAGGTAGTCCACGAGCAAACGATATTTCCCAATTGCATTATGTGATCATGAATGAGCACATGTTTGGAACATGCAAGAGTCACATCTGACTGACTCACAAGCATAAAAGACCTAATCAAAACCTTACTTTCTAATTGTCCCATTCACAATGCACCAGGATATAAAAGATCATGGTGACCTTGAGTAGGGAACAACCAAATTGCTTGGAAAATATATTTTTAAGAACCAAAAGTAAAAATACAATATCAAGAAAAAATAAATCCATGAAAAAGTAACCTTTTTCCAAAGAGATCGGTAGGACTGGATATTGATGGACCAAGGTTTAGACACGAGGAATCATGCATCTTGAAAGAGCCTATTGGTAGTATTTGGGACTACGATGAAATTGGCAACCATAACTTTCTTAAGACAACTCTTTGATGACATTGGATCTTGCTATAGGGTTCGAAAAAAATGACTTGCCTTTAGGAGAAATGTGACCTATGACGTAAAAAAGGGACACGAGGTATGTTCAAAGAGATAAGATTGAGAAGGATTGAGAATGTACAAGGACTACTATACAAATTTTTAGGACATTTTGGACATTTGGTATGATATGTGAGTGATTTTTTAGACAATGGAAAAAGCTTAGGATGAGGAGGTAGCATTATGTAATATGATATAGTACATTGTTTTACAAGGTTATGATACATGAATATGGTACAAGAGAGAAGCTATGTGCGATATGATACATGTGGAACATGAAACATGAGTTAGGGTAAACATGATAGGATACATGGATACAATACACGTGGGAAGAATCATGGTAAAATACACTAGTTTGTTTTGATTTCCAAGCTCAGAGATGGAGATAGCGGTAGTGATAGTATGGGAATGGGACTGTTGGAACACCTTGGAAAAATGGGAAGATGGGTGATGAGATATAGAAGGAGATAATGAATAGATGTAGATGACTAATAGAAAATGGGAAGGCCAAGTATGCATGGTTCCTATTTTGTAGGTTTTCACCAAGGTACCTATCCAAGGGGCTTGAATTGCAAAATTTTCACCATTGGACACTTATTTCTTTCACTTTTTTCAATTTTTGTGGTTTTTTCAATAGGATTAATAGGATACATTAAGGATCTTTAGGTATAAAATTTCTTAAAGTGAATGATGTTGGTGGGATTATTTAGTGTTTCACCTTCAATTGTTGATAGTTAATAAGCTCCAGAGCTAAAAGATGTTGTGAGAACATACGAACCAAGCCATGTGGGCTCAAACTTGCCCTTATTTTCTCGGTCTACTTGGACTTTCATATTTTCTTTGAGGACCATGTCACCTTCTTGAAACTATCATAGGTGAACCTTTTTGTTGAAGCTTCACTCGAGGCAGTTTTGATAGACCATGAGATGCTCATAGGCATGTTCCCTTTTCTCATTAAGTAGATCTAGCTGGGTGAGTCTGGCTACTCTATAATCCTCATCTGATATTTGTCCTCACAAAGAAATGTGCAAGGATGGGAATTCAACTTCAATAGGTAGTATTGCTTCAACACCATAGACCACGGAATATGGGGTTGTCTCTGTGGATGTATGGAATGAAGTATGGTAAGCCCATAAGGTAGGGTTGATTTGTAAATGCCAATTGCTGCTGGAATCATTGACAACTTTCTTTAGGATTTTGAGTGAGATTTTGTTAGTTGCCTCAGCCTGACCATTACCTTATGGGAAGTAGGGGCTATAAAAATGGTGATGGATGTGAGTGGATGTGCATAACTCTTCCATATTGAGGTTTTCAAAGTTACCTCCATGACTAGTGAAAATGGTAGTCGGGATGCTGAAGTAACATATGATATGATACAGGATGAACTTGGAAACTTAAACTCCTATGGTAGTGACAGGCGAGATAGCTTCTACCCACTTAGTAAAATAATTAGTCGCAATAATTATCCACTTGTGTCCTTCTGAAGAGAGAGGTGCTATAACACTAACAAAGTCAAACCCTTAGCATGCAAATGGCCACAACTGTGCAATGGGTTGAAGATCTTGAGTTGGATCTTGTATCAAATTTTCCCGTTGCTAATAGGGTAGACACCTTTTGATAAAGTCACAAGCATTATGTTCTAGAGTAGGCTAGTAGTATCCACCTCTGAGTATTTGTTTTGCTAGGACTATATCGCTTGTGTGAGCACCACAAAGTCTGACGTATACCTCTTTGAGAGCCATTACAGCCTCATTTTGGTCTAAACACTGAGAGATAGTTTCATGATAACCACAATGATATAAGGTGTATAGTGTAGTGAGAAGCTCTACAAATAAGGTTCTAGCATTGGGTTCTTTTGAGATGAGGAGATATGATACCATTTAGTAGGTATGCATGAATTTTGTGGTACCATGGGGATTGGAGACCAACCAAGACACATACCCATGTTGATTCATCATTCTCGTACGTGGGCTCATGTAGCTGTTCGACTAAGAATTCATATTGTTTAGCCTCCTGAGGGATCTTCGAGAGTGAACCAATAGTAGCCATGGCATCTGTAACCTTATTTTGAAGTGTTGCTTCAGCTGATTTCTTTGTAAGGCTAAAGTTTATCATCCTTGGTTTTAATCTCATAAAAGACTTGCTTGATAATCAATTGTGAATCTTTGAAGACTTGTAACTCTATGATGTTCCACTCAACCACTATTTTGAGCCCTGCAATAAGAGCTTCATACTCTGAGATGTTATTGGTGCATTGGAACTGGAGTTTGAAAGACTTAAGAATGTAGTCACCTTGAGGAGTGACCAACAATATGTCGGCACTGGAACCATGGGATGTGTAAGATCCATCAAAGTATAGTTTCTATAATGGTTGTTCCTTTATCAGGCAAAGATGTTCATCTGGGAACTCCATAATGAGAGGTTGATTAGGAACTAATAATACATCAACCAAGTGATCTGCTATGGCTTGACCTTTGATGGCTTTTTTGTCGATATATTGGATGTCAAATTCACTGAGAAGTATGACCCATTTGGCTAGGAATCCTATGAGTATTGTGTGTGACAACATATATTTTAAAGGATCAATCTTGGAGATTAGTTGCATATTATGACTCAACATGTAGTGATATAGCTTCTGAGTAGCAAAGACCATAGCAAAGCAATCTTTTTCCATAAGCATGTAGTTAAGCTCGTAACCAACTAGGGTGCGACTGATGTAGTAAATAACCCTTTATTTTCTGTGGTCATCAAGTTGTGCTAGGATCACACCTAGTATTGTCGAGGTAGCTATGATGTACAATACGAGTGGTCTTCCTACAACTGGTAGAACCAGGATAGGTGGATTATCCAAGAATTGCGTGACTAGTTCAAAGCTGTGTTGGAAAATAAGATCCCATCTGAATCTGATCCTTTTTTAGAAAATGTGTAAATGGCTGACATTTGTTAACGAGTTGTGAGATGAATCGTCTGACTAATTGAAACTTCCCTTGGAGAGAGAGAAGTTGTTTGAGTGTCTTGGGAGGAGACATATCCATGATAGCCTTGACCTTTTTAGGGTCGATATCAATACCACACATTGATACAATGAACCCCAAGAGCTTTCTAAAGGTGACACCGAAGACACATTTCTTGGGGTTGAGCATGAGACAATACTTACTTAGCTGATCAAACATTTCCTTGAGGTGAGATAAGTGATCAAGGGCATTAAGAGATTTGACTAAAATATCATCCACATAACCCTCAAGAGTTTTGTGGATGAGGTCATGGAAGATGATTGTCATGGCTCATTGCTAGGTTGCCTTGATGTTTTTCAATTCGAATGGCATCATGTTGTAACAAAATGTTCTCGAAGGAGTAAAATGTTGTCTTATGCCTATCTACTTCTGGTATTTGAATTTGATTATATCTCGAGAAAGCATCCATGAGTGATAAGAGCTCATGGCCTATGGTGAGATTGACAATCATGTCTATATTTGGCAATGGGAAATCATCTCATGGACAAGCCTTGTTGAGGTCTTTGAAGTATGTGCAAATCCTGATATCACCAGAAGGCTTTGTGACAGGTACCATGTTAGAGATCCAATCTGAGTAGTCAATTGGGCGAATGATCTTCGCATCTAATAGTTTTTCTAACTCCTCTTTGAGTAGTAGGGCAACTTTGGGATGCATCTTATAGAGTTTTTGCTTGCTTGATTAGCCTTTGGATCTATGGCCAAGTGGTGTACCACTAACTTAGGGTCCAACCCCTGCATGTCTTGATAGGACCATGCAAAGTGACCAATATTTTCTCGAAGTACCCCAATGAGAAGGTTCACTTGTTCTGCTGGTAGAGATGGTGCAATGTATGTAATTTTTGGTGTCGCTGTGAGATTGATATTGACTGGTTGATTTCCTTTGTTAGGATTGATGACACTACAAGCCTGTGATCTTGCGAGGGAAGGATGAAATCTCCATCCTCAGGTGCCTCAGAAAGGTTTTCACCAGTGGATACATCCTTTATTTCTATTTCATTTTTTGAGTGATCTGATGATGCTCCAAAAGAGTTTTCACTAGGGGATAATTTTGCTTTGCCTTTTCACCTTTTATTTCCTTTTTTTGTTCATTTTTGTGACTAGAGAGTTCCTCCTCCTCAAAGTAACCTTTTGGATTCGACTTGTAGACATAAGCTAACTTTAGAAATTATTTCTTGTGTGTTTTTTCATCTCCCATGAATCTGAGGAGTGCATGCTCCATGGAGAAATTGTCGACATGGATAGCACTTGGCTGGTCCCAATCAATGAGTTTGAATGAGTGAGTGGTAAGTCTATGAGATTAATGGAGAGTTCATAGAGCATAGAGGCTCCTAAGATAAGTTCGTCAAGGAAAATATCATCATAGGCTTTATTTTCAACTTCCTTAGGGATGTCTTTGATGTCGACAAGATTTTTTTGAATGTTTAAAAAGGCATGACCATCTTTTGTGGTCCCTCCAGTTATGGGGAGTCCATAGCTGAGACCTTTGTTTTTCTCTTCATTGTATGCCTCTACAGGCTGTCTAATGTCTAACTCTTCATGACCTAGGCCACCTCCTTGATAATCCCACTATTTGGTAGTAAGGCAATGTGAGTGTAGGAATTTTTGTTTAAAGTAGTCAAGGAACTCTTTACCTTTTGGAAGCGATTCTCTGCATAGCCATGTACTAATATCAGGGGTGGTTTCCTCTCCATTCAAGATCCCATTTGCAACAAATGTGGTGGATCTAAGCTATTTGGTTTGAGGAGTCATGTCTGGCTTTGGCCCTTGATAAGTCAGGCACCCCTGAGTATGTGGATCAAGTGGTAGAGCACCAACAACAAAGGCATCTGAAAGATTGTATTCTCCACAAACATGGTAGTTGATCTTAATCATGGAAAGAGTGGAGGCTAGTATGGTATCTAAATTGTGACAAGTACTAGAGGAGCTAGCCATGGTGTTTTTAATCTTAATTCTGGGGCAATGGTTATTATATGAGGCATCTACCATATAGCAATAAACAAAGGGTTTAGGATCATCATGGATGGTTATCTCAGTGCCATTATGTAGAAATTTAACACATTGATGATATGTGGAGGGAATGACCTTCATGGCATGAATCCATGGTCGACCAAGAGGATGTTATATGGTGGGTTAAGATCAACTACATGATAGATTGTTCTTGAGTGGCATGGCCAACTCTGATAGGTAGTAGGATAGTTCCTTCAGTGGTCCGCTCCAAATTGTCATATTCCTTGATAGTGATGACTTCATTTAGGATATTTGCCTCATTTTATCCTTCTTGTTTGATGAATTTTAAAGTACATAGATTCAAGGCTGATCCATTATCTATCACGACCCTTTTAACAACAAAGTCAAAAACCATGATGGGTATGCAAAGTGAAGGATATGATCAAGCTCAACAACTAGGATGTCTAAATTTTTGAAGGACAAGGTGCATGATGCAAATAGATGGCCTACTAGGTTGGAAAATTCTATGGAATTGATATTTGTAGGGATGTGTGACTCATGAAGAACACTGCCAAGGATCTCTTAATAAAGTGGACTTGTGTGCAAGAGATCTAAAATGGAGATTTGAGCTAACATATTTCCAAGGCGTTCCAAGATGTTATACTGTGGTCCTAAATGGGGTGGTCCTAATGGGGTAGATATAGATGGACTGACTACGTTGAGTTGAGTTCTTCTAGTGGTGGTCACACATTAATTGTCTAGGCCTTTGATATTGATGACATTTACAGAAGGCTCTATCTAGGATATGTAGCCGATCAGATTTCCATAGTCCAAGTAGCCCAAGGTATAGTTTTGTAATTTGTTGTGGTTATCACCTTGTTTGGTTTGATCATTATTTGGTTTATTGGTGTTGTTAGTGGTAGTGACATTCACAAGGGCTTTGTTGGCATTTTTGTTATGTGGAGGAAATGTATTTTGATATATCAATAATCTTGCATTTGGGGAATTTTGTGCCCCCAATGTGGTTTCCTTTTGATCAATGAGATCTTGCACATATCTTTGAGTTGCATGCACTTGAGGGTGGGGTGCCCTTTAAAATGATGAAATTTGTAGAACTCATTTTCGTTGTACCAGGATGCCCTTGATTGATTATTTTCTAAGGGTTGAGTCTGTGGGTGTCGAATAAGGTTATTTTTAGCCAAATTTTCAAAGATGGCATCAAGTGGTTCCCCCAAAGGGGTGTATACTTAGGGTTGCCTCTGTACACGCAACCTTGAGCTAGTTGCAATCATAATGGCATTCGTTTGATTTAGAGGATTTTGTGCTTGTGGATTGTGTTGAGTGTGTTGTGATGGGTGTTGGTATACACTCTGTTGATAAGTGGATTGTTGTTGTTGTGACATTTCTGGATAAGGGGAATTAGGTGCAGTGGGTGTAGCTCCTACAACATGAATTTGTTGTGTATCAGTGACACCATCGGTGATTGTGTTTTCATTTTTGTTCCAATATCGTGGGTTTGTCATTATATTACCCTTGGTCTTGTGTGTTTTCTTTGTAAATTTTAATGACATCATCTTTAATGAGTCCTTACTCTAGGCCCATTACCTTCTTGATGTATTTGTATGTTTGCATGCAGTTCATAACCATGTGACATGCAAGACTAGGATGTGCGTTGTTAATGAACATCTTGACAAGGCGGTATTCAGGTATGGTGCATGAGATTCAAGTTGTGAGAGTTTGCCATCATTGTAATAAGTAATCTGCGAGGCTTGCCTCTCCTTTTTGTTTAGTATGAACTAGATCCACTACAGATAATTTGGTCTTGACTAAATGATCATACTGGGCTACAAAGGCTTCCGACAGATCAACAAAGGTACTAACTATGCCCTGGGGTATGCAACAAAACTAGTCAAGAGTGGGGCCTCCTAGAATTTTTGGAAAAAGATGCATGAGGAATATATCATTGTAAGCCACCTCTTGGTAGTGCATATAAAACTGTTTAACATGGATGACCGGATCACCTTTCCCCCTAAATTTATCAAATTTTGGGATTTCAAAGTGTTTCGGGAAGGGTGTCATTGTTATAGTCTTGTCAAATGGATATGGACAACCATTTTCAAACTTGAAGGCCTTGGACTCGGTTACATCCTTGAGTGCTTTTAGAGCACTTTTCATCTCTTCCCCTTCAAGGTTGATAGGAGTTGTGATCGGTGCCCCCAATCCCAGTGCCCTCAGTAGAGGGTATGTATATGATTGTGCAAGTGAGGATATGCGACTTTGGTTTGTATGCAGTGGTGGACAAAATGAGGATTATGCTATTGTTGGGATGAGAGAGATGGGTTGTTGGAATGGTGGTTGAACATATTGTCGTGCTAGCTAGATGTAGATTTGATAGGATGATTCTTGCAATGGAGGATAGGCATGGGACTGTTGTCCAGCCAAAGGATTTTGTATGGGAGTTTGAACATGCGATGACTACAATGGGATTTATTTGAAGGGTGAAGGTGGTGGATAGAGTGGTGTTGTAGTTTGGGATTGAGTGCTTGAATGAGGTGACAACTAGGAGCTATATGGAGCCAAATAGTTAGTGTAAGGAAATGCACCTAACAGTGGTATTGACTGGCGTGGCATGGTTGGGTTGCTTCCTAGAGGTGGCATAGAAAAATAATTTGTGATGGTAGGTGCAGGGTTGATGGAAAATGGTGGCGGCGGTTGGAAATTAGGCATGAATGGATTGCTAGTGAAAAGGTTGGTAGGTGGTGTTGGGACTCAAAATCGAAACCCTAATTTTGATTACTATTGATAAAATCAAACACCCCACGCAAGAAAAAATGCCCAGGCGACATCCACAGGTATTTAGGCATCTACGCCAAAGAGAGAGAGCACTAATGGCATAAAGCAAGAAGATGACATCAGAACCGTAGTTTGGAGCATAGTAGAGGATGACATCAAGGAAAGATGAAGCCATAGGCAGAGAAGACCATGGGTAAAAGGGGCTGAGTGCATAGCAGAGGCATATCTTTGAAAAAATGTTTAATCCCACATTCATGCCGAGGTGGGTAATGTTGTCTTTTAAATACAAAATCATGCAGATTGTAAGTGTCTTTAAGACATGAGGCTTTTTTAAGTCGCAAGCATGAAGGAGGGGCCCACCGTGGTCAGCCAGCTAGAGGACACTATGAGCAAAATTTTGACCAAGCGATGACATGGAATCTGAGGAAGGAGATTGTAACATGTGGATGACCCTACAATAGTTGCTACGTCATCGAGGGAAGTTGCTTGATTGATATGCATGACAACATAGCAACCAACCTAGGTGGTAGGTGATGTGGCAGTGATCATGTAATGATGTGGCAATGATCAAGAAATGAGGTGGCAGAAGATGTGGACCTGAGAGCAAATCAAATGTTGACATGTGGCAAGTTGTTGTGTGGTCAAAAGCCAGATTTGGAAGGGCTCTGATCCTACGACATGGTGTGATATCGTAAGTAAAAAGTTGAAGCTCTATGATGTGACAACAATTGTATGGTCATAAGATGGATTCAAAAGGACTCTAATGTTACAATATGTCATGAGATCGGGGGCAATTTCCAAGGAGCTACGATAATACGAAGAGGCTAGTCAAGAGATTGAGACTCAATTTTTTGCACGATGTTATGATTTCATCGTAAGATTGAGAAATTGTGAGATCCTAAAGCATAAATTCAGGGCCCTGATGCTACGAAAAACCTCTTATCATGTGATCAAAGAAAGAAGAAAGTTATCATAAGATCATAGAGATTAAAGCAAAGGTGTGTAATATTATGATCGATCGTGAGATCACAAGGTAAAATTCAAGGGCTTGCGATGTTACAAAAATTGACTTTGTTGTGATATCGTGAAAGAAAAGTGGGGTCTTAAGATCATATGTCAGGGGAAGATTAAGAATTTCAAAAGTATAGTATGATGTGGAGCCCACCCAGGTACAATCAAAAAATTAGAGATGGACATGTGGCATCAGAAAAGAAGGGTGCAATTAAACAAATTTTGACCTGCCATGTGGCCATCTGTCATATGGTTAGGAGAGCCATCATAAAATGCTCCAACCTTATGATTTTTCCGTGAGATTGTGACCAAAGATGTATGGTGATGTGAACTTACGACCATGTCATGAGATCAGGTAAGGCAAGAGCAAGACCTTTGATATTACGATCAATTGTAAGATCAGAGGAGGAATGATGAGGACCTACGATTTTACAAAAATTCAAAGATTGTAGAGTGATGATCTCATGTAGCATCGGGTTGCCGTATGATCATGAAGTTAAATGTGGAGGTGTGCGATGCTTCAAAGTTTGGCATAAGGTTGAGAAAGTCAAATTTGTAGGTGGAGATGCTACGACAGGCTTTTGTTGTAGGGTCGTAAAACAAAAGGTTCTAACCATGAGATATTACAATAATGAGGTTATTGTGTGATCAAGAAAGTCAAATTCATGGAATAAGATATCACGAAAATGATGAGTTTGTGGACTTTTTGTAAGGTTAGGGGAGTAAAATTTGAGGCATGTAATCTTACAGGAAGGTAAGATCCATTGTCGTAAGATCGTAAAAGAAAAATAAAAATTTATAAGGCAAGATGCTACGGGATAAAAAATTGTAATATGTTATGCATGTATGATGTGGGGCCACTTGAGCATTTCAACCAATGGAGGATGGACATGTGGCATTGTTTGATTTGGGGGCAAATGGAAAGGGACAAAATAAAGTTTTAAATCATATTTTTCTAATCTGAACACACCAGAATTTTCAAAGTTGAAAAATTTAAATGAGTTATAAAGTTTTATATAGTTCAACTATATAGATTTTTAAAAAAAATCAATCTTATGCTCTTTCATGGTTGGGGAGCCAGAATTTCAAATTGGTCTCAGGGGCATGATTTTTATTAGAAATATGCAGTATAATATACCGTTGGAACCAACAAAGAACAAACTTTTCATTTTTGCAGTCAGATATTGTGCAAGTGTTAACCATGAGTAGCTATAGGTAGATTTGTAATTTTGGGGCCTTCTCAGTGAAATGGGCTAAAATTGAAAACACAGTTACAGGCATGGTAAAAGGTTTGTTGGGATAGTTTTGAGGATATTATGCCATTCTAGTATAATTTGGCCCCAATTTTCAATTTTGAGAGTATTATGTTTTCAGATGTGATGAATTTCAGTAATTGAAGTTGGAATCATGATTCAATGGTTTTCATCATTCAATATAGATATTTACAAGTTTATTATAGAATAATGATGAAAATCATATCAGATTAGATGGGTAGAAAGATGAAAGAGGTTTTGCAACTGCAAGGGAGGGAATTTCAAGTGGACACATGTCATCTTCAAATTAGATCCAAAAATTCACTCCTTGTCTATATCTTCTTCTTTCTCATCCATGATAGAGGGTTGGAAAATATTGGAAATTCTAGAATGAAAACATTTAGCAAAATTGGCTCTAGAATTGATGAAGTCTAAATGGATAAATCTGGGATGTGCTGGTTCTAGACCATGAAGCTTTGCTTTGGCTATGATACCCCCTTCCCATCCCATCAGTTTCTCATTTCAACCATTTTCTCTCTTGTATGACAACATATGTTATTGTACAGTCTAGTTTATTAGGTATCTTGTGAGTCAATTTTATGCATTTTCATGTATTATTTCAAGGAAATTAATACAAAGAACAAGAAGTGTTGAGTTTCATGTTAAATCTTGTCTCCTTTCTCAGTGATGTGTAATGTTTTATAATCTTTTAACAAAGAGCCTAGATCATAGTTGCAGTCCCTTAAGGTTGTATGTTGTTTCATTGTTGCTTGTAATTCAAGGAATTATGTAAATGCTTCAGAGAAATCAACAGGGTTGTAGGTTTATTGAGGAGGATATCAGGTAAGAATGAGATTTAGATTGAACATTGATATCCAATTTACAATGTAAATGGATATATCTAGAGTCTTGGCATAGGATATGTGTCTAGGATATCCAAAATGCATAAGAGAGATTTATGAATTTGCCCAATTGATTAGGCACTGATCAACTACAAGATCATTAGCTTGTTGTCTATAATTGGTTTTCATTCACTTTCCCCACCCACATAAAATCAAATCAAATTCAAATCATCTTTATATTTTATGTTGAAGAGCTAAAAAGGATGCCCTCACCCAGCTTGTGAATTTCATAGAATTGCAATTTGATACTGCATATCTTTGTTATTGCATGAGTATTAGGAGATATAAGGGTTACATGTACTATAATAGATTCAGGAATATGTTTTTACACTGGTACCATATTAATTGAATTTGAGGTCCACCCACCTAGGTTTTGCAGAGCCTGAAGTAGAAGAAAGGTCTAGCCTTATAGTTGGCCCAATGTCTAAAATGACATGTTGAAGATGGGAGTTAGCTGCCCCTAAATGTGTCTTGTTCTCATCGGGGTGATTTGAAACCTGTAGTGTTTCAAAACACCAACAGGTGGACCTTGTGATTGGGTGAAATTCAAAGGACCTATTAGAAAAGAGGTGGCAGTGTTATGACTAGTAGCAAATGGCTTACTACTAATAGTGAGCAGGATAATAGGTGGATTGCTAGACCCTAAGGATGTCATTCATGTGGTATGATGAGATGTTGATTGGCTATGCTACCGAGAGGGATAGACAATAGCGTTAGTAGATGCATATGAAGTGGAAGTTGAGAGTGTAGTATTATTGAATGGGATAGAAGTAGATGGAGTAGTGAAGGTGGTGGTGTTTATAGGTGCATCAAGTGTGGTGGTGGTATGGTAGGATGTGGTGTGGACTAAATATTATGCTATGGTGGTTGATTACTCTATGGGATTGGAGCATTGATTTGGGTTGATGGTATATTTGGATCCATAGGTTCTGGTTGTGTTGACTAATATCCTCTATTTGGTATAAAAACAGGGTCATTGGGATCATATGGACTGATAGGTGGTGGTAGTCATCCAACAAAGGATGCCTAGTATCAATTATGTTAAAAGGTGGCAGTCTTCCAAAGTTGAAGGCACCAACATTATCTCTTAAGAAGTTGGCCATGATGGTTTCCCTATTCTGATCTATGATGGCATTAACAATATTTGCGTGTTTGGGTTGATTTCCTTGAGATTTTGTGGTGATGGATCATGTGTGATTGTAGGTACTGGTGGGTATGGTTGTGCACTAGCTAAACTACCACTAAGATTAGGATCCATGTTTTTCTTCTTACTTTAATTATTGGTGAGACATGTGGTAGGTGGCATTAAATGATGATGTTCCTAAGGATGAAGTGCAAGATGGTAGAACAATGAATGCGATGAATGATTTTGCAAAAAATGCTCTAAGGATATAACAACTACGAGATAAGGATTTTCTAGGATGCCCAAAGATGTATGATAGATGTGCAAGAAGGACATTATATCTAATGATATGATATCTAGGAAACCTAGGGATGAGTGATGTGATGCCAAAGTAAGATAGAGGATGTTTTTCCCTATGTATGCTTGAGATATGATGGGGATGCCAACTCTAAGGTAGACTTGTGACCTTTTGGAAGACAAATGACGATCAAGTGTAGAGCCCAACCTTTTTCTCAAGGTGATGAGGGACACACAAAACAAAGATAGTTTACCCTAAAAAATGCATAGTTTGAGAAATAATCAAGATAGTGTGATGGATGTAGGATGAAAGGTAGACAATTCTCAACAAAATGACACCAAATTCTTAAGTATGATGGAGATGATGTATGATTGTGGTCTATGATGTTTGATCTGGATGGGGTTGGATTCCTAAAGCATGACCTAAAGATGATGGGTCTATAAAATGCCTAAGTAGGATAAAGACTTATATAGAGACCAAAATCTATGATAGATGCCTAGTCTATGATATGATAAGTGCAAAGTGTGTGTGGAAGAAGGAGATCCTAATCAAAAATGGGTATAACTAGTATAGTGGATAAGGCTTTGATTGACTCCATGTTGCAAGGTTAAGTTCTAATTTTTTTAATCCCACTCAGTTTGTAGAGAAACTTTAACACCTTCTTGCTCAATCTGGTCTATCTTGGCGAGTCTTGGATTAGGTGTATACTTTTTACATTTTACTTCTATCTCTCTATAAACTATTGTTTGTGGAAGTTTGACCTTTTTAAACTTAGTTTTAGGTTGGTTTGACATAAGGTATTCTCTATCAGGTTTATTGCAACTGTGGATTAAGGTACTGACTATGGTAAGTATACCTTTTACTTTAGGTTGGACAACATAGATCAAAATAGGTCTAAGAATTGGTGTTTATCAAAAATGGCTTGAATTTAACTATGAGGAGTAAAATGGGACAAACTAGGCCTAGGATTGGTGCGAATATAATTGCTAATAATCTTCTTAAGATGGTGAGAGTAAATTTGGTTTGATAAAGGGATGACTTTGAGTCAACATGTAATAATCTTTGTCAATGGATGGCATAATGATTTTCATTTTGGAATAGGTAAAGTAAGACCAACTAGACTAAAGTTGTTGCGAATAAACTTGCTAACAACTATTTTGAAATAAAAAGAATTGTTTGTTTTGGAAAAGTTGAAGTAAACCAACTAGACTAAAGTTGTTGCAAATAGAATTGCTAACTATTACTTTGAACCAATAAGGATAATACTCTTGAGGATACGACGTATTTGTGAGCAAACAATCTCTCAAAGGATAAAGCAACTTTGAGAGAGATAGACAAATGATCTCTTTGGCAAAAGGATTTTGATAGTAAACATAAAATTGTGTATGTTCTAAAAATATTTTTCATAGGTATTTTGCATAAATAAGATAATTCAAACATACTTTTTTATCCCTAAGTTCACTTTGGTTTCAATGTATTACTCATTAGGCATGCTGGGAGGTGCCCATCTTGATGTTTTCTAGATCTAGTGCGATATTTCTGTCTAATCGAAGAGGTGAGTCGATACAAGAGTTAATCTAAAAACTTACACATCAATGATCCTTCAAGATATGAAAAATATAAGCCCCCCTTCTGCAGGGACAACAACTCTTGGAGATGAAACCCAAGTAGCCTTATGCCTCTACTAGGGAAAACACATATGTCAGGTAACTTCAAAGAAACCTTATATTCTCTTGCACCATGATTAATAGACCAAGGATAAAAGGATAGCTACTAAATTGGTTTGTAAGTAGGTTTGTGGATTCAACCACTCAGTTGTTATGTATGTGATCCACTTAATAATCTATTCCGAAAATGCTAAAATTGTGGGAAAGTTTTCCCACCTCAGGCTACCCCCTGAAACACACTGTGCGAACTTGCCTGATGGAACAAGAAGGTTTACCCTTCCTCTCATTTATATCTAGGTCAGATTTCTTACTAGTTTGAGCTTCTCTCCAAAGGGGACATGCTTCGCAGAGGAGGATGAACTTGCTAGAAGAACTCTTAGGTCATTGCAAATGATCTTGCTAACAACTTTCAATACATGCATCATGTATTTAAATGGCCTTAGTTTGCAAAAAGAGAGAATTCAAAGATGTGCTAAAAGACACAAATCTAAAAACACACAAAGCACTTGGTTCATTCTATTTTGGAAGCGTTTAGTGTATCCTAGTGACTACTTTAAAAACATATGTGTTTTAACATACAAGGTCCATTTCTAACTTACAACGATGGTCAATATAATAAATCACGTCAACAAAAGAAATTGAGTGAATGAAAAACTTTGAAAGAGATGGGAATAAGGATGAGTTTTCTTTAAGGCATTCAAGATTATGTGATGTTTGTTTTAAGCCCAAAATTCAAAGTGTTTGCCCACAATGTTTATTAACACTTAAAAATGAAAGTTCATTGCATTCATTTGTTTTAGTACTCGACATTCAAGATTTGGTTTTCTAATTAGAGAATCATTTATTCTAATGAAAGACATATTAAATTACTCAACCATCCATTCCATTAAAATATGTGAAAATTTTATCCTTAAGCATTCAAGATTGAGTTTTTGGCAACTAAACTAAATAAATCTACAAAACCAAAATGTTAGAATTCCAGTAAGGTACTTGCGAGCTACCCCCTACAAAAAAAATTAGAAGACTAAATTTTTTAATCAAATCAAAAAACTCGCTAGAGTCAACCTACGATCCTACAGCATGGGAATGCAATAAAAAATCATGGGATCATGGTGCAAAAACTAGTGAAAACAAAAGAAAATTGGGCCCTGGGAATAATAATCACAAAGTGTACTTGTGACAAAGTGATCCTGCAAGTTTTGGAAGGCATTCCCACTAACAAGTGTATCTACAAGTTTGAGGGTGAAATTTATAAACTAAATTTCTGGGGTTGGCTATTCTAGCTAAGTATTCTCACAGGTTTTTCCAGTGAACCTACTAGTAAAAATCTCGCATTCCCGTAGGAAGATGGAACAATTAGAGTGATGGGGGAGGTTTTAACTACCATGTGGTAGTTAGGTTTCATGATGAATACATTCTCACATTCATGGGTTCATGACCTTGCAAGTATTTCCCCTCAAAATTGTAGTCGCAGGTTCACAAAAATTTAATGTTTTAAATGTAAGTTGGTGGAAAGTTGGTTATATGGTTGGGAGCGCGCTTCCTGGATTGAGATTTATGCACCTACAAAAATTGTTTAAAACCTAACACATACAAGATAAAACACATCATGCTAGTTTGGTTAATTCACAAAATAGGTGAAAAATATGATCAAAATGACTTGAATGCAGGGTCCCACCAAATGTGCCAAAATGTAGAGTTATTAAACTAGTGTGCAAAGAACATTACTAATTAGACTAACATTCACAAACTAAGTAAATTAGCAAAACTTATGATAAGATGAAGGAAACATTGTCGAGGCAGACAAACCAAGAATGATAAGCTCCCCAAGTGTGACCTCAATGTTGTCAATATGTACAGTGATGGGGGATGTGTGCTCACACTTCAAGTGATAAGTGATCAAGCATGGGGGTGGATGAAAGATTCGACAATGGAGGTGTGTATAGATTTTAACATGGTGAGGATGTAAAATGGTTGTGTCGTAGTGGTTAATGGGGCATTATAAGTTTGCATGAAATTTGAATGATTTGTGAGAGGGGAAGGGCTCAATTTATAGGCTAAGGGGTGATGAGATGGAGGGTCAAGATGCAAGGATGGAAGAATGGTGAGGAAGGTCTAGGATGAAAGGAGGGGGGAGCACATGGATTATACTTCTTCAAAGTTCTAGCCTTGTGACAAGTTTCATGAGGGAATTGGGTGGTCAAAGTGTTGGACTTAAAGGGAATTATGAGGGAGGAGGGGTGTGGAAGAAGGATGTAAGAGGCATTTAAGGGCATTTATGGCATGTAAAATCCATTGATGCTCTTGGATGGGAATGTAAGGGGATAGGGTAGACTTTTGGCTTTGGCTTGGGTTAGAAAGTCTTAACCCTTGCTTAAAATTGTGCACGTGTTTAGGAGGGGGATTAGGCTTAGCTTAGGAGGGAGTTTAGGAGGTAAGTGGCTTAGCTTTGATGCGATGGGTTAGTTAGTTGCCTAAGTAAGGTTAGTATGGGTAAATGGGTTGGCTTAGGGTTTTAGGATTTGTTTATTAAATATTTTATTTAATAAATGGGGATGTGGAATTAAATTAAATAGATTTTTGCATTTATTTGATTTAATAGAGGAATGAGGATTTAATTGATAAATTGATTTTGGGTTATCATTTAATTTTATCAATTGGACTATAGTCAATTAAATGAATTAATTAACTAGGGGATGATGATTAATTAATTAAATGTAAAATATTTAATCAACAATGTCCTAGGAGATGACAAAATAGGATTACCTGGTGGTGTAATCAAATTTAGGTGTCTACAACTACGACTCCCTCCCTCAACCACATTAGAAATGTCAAACATAAAGTAAAACATACAAGTACACCATACACATGCAAGTACGGGGTAAGTAACCATAGAAATTGCATATAAATCATCCATCTAACTATCATCATGAAATAACTTAAATCACTATATGAACATACATGTATCACCATCAAAAGAATAATCATGAACACATGAAATAAATGAGTATCAGGTAGCTCATCAAATACATAAACTGAGTATGAAATAACATCCAATAAAAATTGGTACTTGAATACTGCTAGTCATAAAAATGGCCTAAAAGAATTTGGCAATAAAACATGAAAAGTAAACTAGGGGTAAGCATTACAACTTCCACGAGGAAATTTTCAAATAGATAGGAGATAGGTTAGGAAAATATATATGTAAGGATGAAGAAGTAGATAGAAAGGACTTCAACCTATATGCTTGTTTATGTATAGCATGGAGACCCATTCTACCTTTGTCTCATGCAATTGAAATTTGTACCTTGGAAGGTTATTGGTGGCAAGAGATTGAGGTAGAAGAAATAATGGAAAAGTGAAAATTGTAAGAAATGAGGTCATGGAAAGGAAGAGTGCACAACTCAGGAAAAAGGGAAAAGAAAATGAATAATATTTATGGAAACACTCTTGGTATGAGCCTTTTAGGACAAATATCACAAGGCAGACATGGTGAGATCAGTGGAGGAAGTATAGGATTTTTTGGGCTAAACACTGAGTAATAGAGAACTTAATAGGAATAATACATAGGTAGAAGTCAAGCATGCAGTGATTGTCTCTCATGTAAATGCACTAACACATGAAAATAATGGTAAGGAGGTATTGGAATATTAAATAGTAGTTAGAGTGGTGGACGAGACCACAAATGGAATGGGAAACCCTTGTAAGAACAATGCGGGGCCCAACCTAATGGGTGAGAAGGAAATCATAATAAGAATCTAATAGCGAAGGAGGACATTCCACCCACTAGTGGGATGACACATCACCAAAAACTAAGTTATGTTTCATGCCTTCTAGATTGCAATGCTGGAGAGACCCACAGATCTAGAGAAGTTTTGGGTACAGAGTCAAAAAATTATACCCTAGGAAAAGAAGGGGGATCTAGTTGAGAAGGATAAAGTTGAGAAGGTCTTCTAAAAAGACATTCAAGTCTCCCTTCCTAGAGAGGGTGAGTTTCAAGACTTCATATCAAAGGTACTCAATGTAGAAGAAGAATTTGATGTAGCAAATTCCTTAGTAGATGAATCAATGAATGAAGATATTGTACTCACACCTAGATCACTTCAAAAGAAGGTAGCAGGTGACCCCAAAAGTGACAAAGGTACAAGAGAATAAAAGAGATAGGATATTGGTCCAAAAATTGTTGGAAGAAGCTGGCAGTGTAATAACCCACTCAGGAATCCAAAAGAAATAAACCTAATATGTTACGAAGTTCATTGAGATATTTATTTGTAAGCGTAAACAACATCAAAGTAATAATTCAAAAGCAATATAAACATACACAACAATCACACATATGTAATTACAATACAAATTTAATTTCTCAAGGGTTCCTTTGTGTTCAGTCAAGTTTAAGAACTTTTATTAACAAGTCTCGAGTACAATGTATGTATTCATAAAATGAATAAACAAATACATAATTTCATACACATGTACATAAGAACAAATAATATGATAAAGTACATCCAAATAACATCATCTATTACACATATTATAGGGTATGCAATAATAAATACAAGTACATCAAAATGCTAGACATCCCATAAGATCTCAAATATAAGATACATAATACACATAGATACAACATCTACATAGAAATCTCCATGATGAAAATAAGAATGATAATGATACAACTGAATCAATGAACATCCACCATTTGTTAATGTAAGGGGGACACAAATGGTAAGAAGTCACTACCTCCTAGCTGTTTGGTCATCTAATTGGGCTCTCACTCCCACTATCTAGGGGAGATAATGTATAATCCATATATGGATATCAAATCATAAAATCATTCGTAGACAAGGAATCCTAATAGCCAAAACTACCTCAAGGGTACACACACTATTAATAAAGAAAGAAAAACAAAGTCAAACTAATACTCAACCAATTCCAACACCACATACCAAACTCAACAATAGATAATTATAAATCAAGTATTGAAACCATAGAGATACAACACTGAAAGAATAACCATTTCCAAACCAAGAGCCAATGTCAAAAGAACAATAACTAAAAAATAACAATTGTCATCAAAGAGAGTAAATCCCCAATCAATAACTCCAAAAATAAATACACTGCCAATGAATAACTAAAAATCATCAATAAAAGTCACTTGTCAACAATAAATGATATCTAATCAATATGTAACAACTCACAATGATAACATTCAACAAGTACACCACTAGAGGCAAATATGAAAATCATGAAGGAGACTCGAGCTACATACTAGGAAGTGCTATCACATGGTCAAACTACTTGAGTTACCCTGGAGTGGTCTCTCACTAGACCCCCTTGAGTGTTGAGTTACCCCAGGCTAGTCACTCTGGACCTCAAACCCTCAACATGACACATGAAGAACTATAATACCCTCTCATGAAAATGGGGAAACTAGTTATACCTCTCACTAGGTATCTTCTCATTCTCATTGTCAACCTATACAAGTACTTAAGGCATGGGTGAGGCAACATCTTTATTTATCTTTTTAGTGTGTGTCTAAATATTCTAATTACTATGTTATCACCTATTACACAACTTACAATGAGTTACCTTGGTAGGCATTTTGGGTGCCAACCCCCATTGCAAGCCAATCTCATAGGATGCACCTAGACTACCTTCCCAAAAATTGCAAACCACAATTGTGTCCAATATTACAAAAGCACTAATAGTCAATTTCAATTCCACGATAGGAAACTCAAAATGCATTGGTTCTCAAGACTCAAGTCATCATAAATGCTCATCAAAATAAATCTCATAAACATAAATCTCACTTTGAATCATAAAAGATATTATGACATCCAATTATAAAATCATAATAGAAATTTCAAAAGCCTATGATGCACATCTTAGGCCAACTATACAAGTCACATAAAACCATCATGAAATAAATATCACAGGACTAAACAAAATATAAGAAACACATAGTTTGAAACCATATGATTTAATTCCATGATTTACTATGGTCAGATTGAGTCATAAGGAAGTGTTTAGCAATAAAGTAAGAATATACATATTTAAATAAATTGTAAGGTTAATAAACTTATTTGAACGAATAATTATTTAAATGTCAAATCTCTTTATACATATTTAATGTCATGCAACACTATCATGTTATAAATTTAAATAATCTTAAATCATAAATGATTTAATTAATAACATAAATGTATATTTTTAGATTAAAATATTAATATCAATTTAATTTCTAAAATATTTATCTAACTTCTATTTAAGTCTAATATTAATATTTACTTTTCCTTTAATTCATAATGCAACTATAAATATTTGAGTTGAAATTCTAATTTTAATAAAATTATTTATAATTTCTCTCATAATATTAAATATTCATAACTAGATGTTTATATATTGAGCTCCACTATAACTTCTCTTAAAATATAACTAAATCACGATTATATATTTATTAACATATAACTCCATTTGCATTAATAAATATATAATAAGTTATATCCAACTAAGAGTTTTAAAAAGCATTAGTATTAAAAATCTATTTATAACAAATAAATTTATTTATTTATTTTTTTGAAATTAATAAATAATAATAAAATTAAATGTGAATATTAACATTTTTAAAATACAAATAAGCATACAATTAGTATTTTCACATGGTTGTGATCTTCTGAAAACATGCAAGCATAATATACTTCGTTCTCTATTTTGAATGATTTTTTTCCCTCCAATTTTCTCTTGTTGAAATTCTCATATTAAAAAGGGCTTTGAGATGAATATGAAAATTATAGTTTTTCAATTTCTCTAAATTTCAATGTGAATTTTCTACAAGTTGCTCAGATCTAGATTTTCCAATACAAATTTCAACAACATGATTCTATTATTTACTTCTCACATAGTTTCCCAAACTATACATGAATCAAATAAATTTGAGCAATGTGACAGACACGAGGTAGATAGATTTTTCCAAATAATTTAATAGAGGGATTCTCAAACCTTACATCATTTCGACAATTGAAATTCTGGACAATCTAGTAAACACATTCAATCTAAATGTTCCTAATCCTTCAATATTTCTTTAACTTCAATTCTCAAATTCTTCTCCCAAAACTTGTGTGCTCAAATAACCAAAGAAAACCTCTAATAAAGATCCATACCCCTACTTAAGGTTTCTAACCTATAATTTTGATAAAATTTCATAATACTTTAATTGTTTAATTCTTTCATGCACACTTGAAGCTCTTTTTTTATTAAAATATTTATTTTATTTTATTTTCTACACTTACATATTTATGCAAAGCACTTTTGAAAGTATAATTTATTATTTTAATAAATAAAAGATTGTATTTGGAATAAAATATGGTGAGCGAATGACAAAGGAGTGAAGGGAAAATGGGCAAAGCAAGCGCAGAGGGCAGATATGACAAACAAAGGAACCAATGGATATAACATCACAGTGGTCAGGACAAGATCTGGTAGCCTTAGGATTGAGAGACTAACACAAGTCATAGACCCAAGCATTCAACCCATGATATACACTGGAAGGAAAGATCTGTACTACTCTACCAGACCTCGGATTATAAGTTATTTTTTTCAAATTTTAGATTTCGATCATAGAAGGGGAAGCCCTAGCAAGCGATCACAATGACCTTGGTTTCCTCCTAGAACCCAAAATCCAATCTTTGATGTGGACTGAAATTGATCTCGACTAGATCCATCCATCTTGCAACATTAAAATTATTGGGGTTACTCCACCATTCAGACAGGCAACAAAGGTAAATTCAACAAAGCAACAAGAAAGGTATAACACCCATGCCAACCCCCTCTAAAGGTTCTAGATCCAACATCTGAAGATAAGGTAGAAGATATTCAAATTAATGTTACAAGCTAGAGTTGTCATTGCACACAAAAGATTGACCTGTTAATTCCCAATACAACCACTAGACTTATAGAACATAGGAGGTAGTTAAGCCATATCAGGAATCCTGAAGGGGAAGGCTAGTGGTTAGTCCAACAATTCCCCCCTTAGCATTACTCGAGGGGATTCAAATTTCTGACCAAGCTCTGATACCCCTTGTTAGAAGCTAGAGTTGTCATTGCACCAAAAGATGACCTATTAGTGCTTGATACAACCATTAGACTTATAAAACACAAGAGGTGATTAAGCCATGTCATGAATCCCAAAGGGGAAGGCTGGCAATTAGTCCAACAATTAACTCAGAAGCTTGGAGATGGGATAAAGGATGGTCGAATTTCCAAAAAATTAGAAAATGGGTGAATGAAACTTGGGGTGAGTAAGTGGCCATTAAAACCCTTCTGAATGTTTTATTTTTGTTATCATGGGAAGTACCTAGGAGAAAAATCATGTCCTTTACAATGGTCTTTATTTGATGGATGGTGTGGGTTTTTGCATCAAGGCTTGGTTCCCAATTTTAACCCACTCCAAGCCCAAATTGATGAAGTTACAATTCGGATTCAACTATACAACATAACCCATTAATAGTGGAATGAGGAGAGCTTCAAAGTAATAGGAGATAAACTAGGTAAGTACATTAAGATGAACGAAGCAATTGATAAAGAATATTTTAGTATGTATGCCAAAATTTGTATTCTCTGGAGTCCCTATCCCCTCTTGCCAAGGGTCATTAAGATTCAATCAAAAAAGGAATATGGTGGTAAGAAATTTAATTTGAGGAAATCATAGATTAGTACAAAATCTATAAAGCATGGGGTTATAGAGAAGTAGACTAATTGTCTAATTAGTGAGGAAAAGGCAAAGAATCTTCGACTCTAGAAGATCAATTATTGTTTGTAGTTGGCAAGTCACAGTGTGAAAGTTCTCCCTCTACCCAAGGATCCTTTCCCCAATAACCTGATGATGGGGATATCAATTCTAATGGATTGCCTCTTGGGGGACTTTCCAAGCACTAGGATTTGACTATGAGGATAATGGATCAAAACCTTTGGAAACAACTACTGATGAAAAATTGGATTCAAAACTACTCCATACCTTCAGGAGAAGATTAGCTTTAGAAATTATAAACAACAATCAACTTATGCTAGAAAATATTGCTTGCAAATCGGTGAGGTGTTTGGAGATTCTAAGGACAGTGTCAAAATCCCTTCAGATTTGGTTCCAACAATTGATTTGATAGAAACTCCTACTCACATCTTGACCTCAGCAAAAAGGGTGAAAGCTAGCAATAGTAAAATAATTGAGGCTAAATATTTATTGGGAAATTTAGATGAAGTTTGAATTAAGGAAGTCAAATCCATTTCCCAAACTAAGGCTAAATCATCTAAAGCTAAGTTTGGCAATCCTAAAGGATTGAAATCACATTATCATCTACTAGAAGATGCAGGAATCATGAAGAGGAAAACAAAACTGAGACCTAGGAGAGACATTGTATCTCTCAAGTGGCCATGAAGTTCCTAACCTGGAATGTCAAGGGTTATAATGCCCCTAACAAACATTCTCTAATCAAGAGAAGTCTTGATCAAGCTAAAGTAGATGCCATTTTTTGATGAGGCCACAATAATGGTTCTCACTTTCCATCACAAAGAAATCAAATGGAAAGTGTAGATTCTATTTTTAAGAGGCTTTTAATGAAGTCCAACCTTTGAATGTAGGTCCCTAGGGCTTCAAATGAATCCTTGTTCTTCATTCAAATCCCTTGTACTAGTTGTTAGAAAGTACCTAGGGGGCTGAAGATTCAAATCCCCCTTGGTAGTACGCATTCTACCACTAGGGGATTTGAATGAAGGGGGAAAATGTGCAAGAAACAAAGTTAGATGTTTAAGATGTGACAAGAATTTTTGGTGTTCATTAGCTTTGGTCAAGTTTTTTTGTAGACTTAGTTGGTACTTTTAGGGGATTGGGGATTCTATGGAATCCTAGATTAGTTTTCCTTGTCCCCAATCTCCAAATCAAGGCATTGGAAATTAATGCAATTCATATCCAAGACACTTAAATTATCAAGCATGTTCATTAATGTATATGGACCAACTCCTACATACCAAAAAATATTGGCTTGGGAGGAGATCTCGAGGATCATCAGAGACTTCTCAATGGAAGTCCTAGTCATTCCTAGTGATTTCAATGTGACCTTATCATCAGTTGAAAAGTGTAGAGGATGAGGCCCCATAGGTAGGGTACAACTAGACTTTCAAGAATTCATTATGAACAATGATCTCTATGAAGTTGAAGCCAAAGGCTAGGTCTTCACATGGACAAACCAGAGGAAAGGTTTCTCCAAAATTGTAGAAAAGTTGGACCATTTGTTTCTTGTAAGAGAGTGGAACTATCTTCCCCTCCTCTTTGAAGTAAGCCTTGTGGGATTTTTAGGATCTAATCACCACCTTGTATCCCTAATTATTCACAATGATTGCATCCTAGCTAGGTGCCCCTTCAAGTTTAAATAGATGTGGCTATAGAGTCAAGCTTCATGGGACTTTTTTTTTATCATGATGGAATTCATCCACATTAGTAGATGGAATTAAAGCCTTTCTATGTTTTGAAAAACTAAAATTTATGAAACATAATTTGAAAGAGTGGAACAAAGCCCATTTTGAAGATGTATTCAAAGAAAAGAAGGAATTGGAAAGATATTGAGTAGCCTTAAATTCCAAAATCTTAGAGGAAGGCATGGACCCATCGACTTTGACATGAAGAAAGATCTTATGGAGAGATATAATAAGATCCTACAAAGGGAGGAAATATATTGGAAATAAAAGTCCCATGAAATTTGGTTCAAAGAGGGAGATTGAAATATAAACTATTTTCATTGCTCTATCAAGACAAGAAGGAGTATAAATTGAATTTTATAAATATCCAATGAGTATTAATCCACTAATAACCTAGAGGTAATCAATAAGGAAGTAGTGTCATTATTGTCTATGCTTTGGAGCACAAATTAAACTAATAGATTAGAAGTATAAGAAGAGATCCTTTATGTTATCCTTGATCTGGTCTCATATGTAGAAAATTTGAATCTAATGAAACTAGTATCGATGAGAAAACTAAAGGTTGTCATGTTCGACCTAGGATGAGATAAAACCCTAGGCCTAGATGTTTTTAAATCCATTTTCTATCAGAAGTTCTAGGATGTTTTGAAAGAGGAGCTCTTGGATTTTTTCAAGAAATCCAAAAAGGAGGGATTTGTCCTAAAGGATTTCGATAACACCTTTGTTTCTTTTATCCCAAAAAGAAGACAAACCCAACAACTTTGATGATTTTTTCCCCATTTTCTTTTGCAACATAGTCTACAAAATCATTACAAAAGTGGTGGCTAACAGGTTAAATCCCATTCTAGAAAAAATGATTTCCCTAGAATAGAGAGGGTTTACTCTTGATCAAAACATTGTGGACTGAATCTAATTTCTCACGAAGCTATCCGTATGACTCAATTAAGAAAATAAAGGTACATGATGCTTAAGTTAGACATCATGAAGGCATACGACAAGGTTGACCATGGTCTTCTACTACAAGCCATGAAAAATTAGCTTTCGATCTACCTGGATCAAGTGAATCAGTAGCATGATCTCAAACTATAGAGCATGGATTCTTGTCAACCCATAGGGATTATTTTCCACTTCCATGGGTATTCAGTAGGGTGAACCTAAAGGATTTGAGCAATAAAAATCCACAAAACCCAAAGAAAACTTGCATGCAAGAACCTATCATAGAGAAGAAAAAACAAAGAAGAGGCAAGGGTTTTGCTCTGAGAATATGCACATTATATTATTAGACTGAAAGAATGAGAGATATTTACAAAAGATCAATCCTTATAGAAGGAGATCAAAAAATGTAAAAGGGAAACCTATGAGGTAAATGACATTTAAGAATTACTAATTAATTATTAAATGGAAATACAAAGTGCATAAAGAGAAATCTTAAGAAGGGAGTAATGGTAATTTAATAAGTGAAATTAAATTAACCTTTAACTCTAACACCCCTCGTTAAGATGAGCAATAATGCAACTACAAACAATGCAGAAAAAGCAAGGAACTACAATGTAATGCTAAAAGAAAACTTGGGTTCTGGCAGCAAGGCCTGATGAGGTACTCAATCACAACAAAATCTCTATTAAATTTAGAAACAAGGAAAACCAAATGGGAAAAACCTTACCTCAAACAAAGATAGAAAATAAAAATTTAGAAATGATATGTCTCAAGAGACTCTCTCAAGACCATAAGTATAATGAAACCCCCCATGATAGACGCTTGAGACTCCATATCCCCCCAGAATGGTAGAACTCCTATGTTAATAAATGTAGCAATTTGGCTCTAATCTGAAAGAAACAAAGGAATTTGACAAGGAGGGTGAAACCCCTAAATGTAAGGTGAAGCTAGAATTCATAGTTGATTCTCAAAAGAGAATACATGAGAATCCTAAAATAGAATCTCTAATGAAGTTGGGATAGTAGGTGTGTTGTAGCTATCATATAAGAGGAGATTTGTGTCCTCTGATATATCCTTAACAACTATAGTAGGTGGCTTGATGATTGGAGCTAAAATGGTAGGCAATGGTGAAGAGAAATCTTGTGCAATAAATGAAATTTGAACAAGAGGTGGAGGTGTAGAAGTCAAAACACTAGTCTCGGGAACAACACATAAGTTCAAGTGACCTGACTTCACCTTAGTAGTCTCTCATGAAGAAGGAGAGTGAGTCTTTGATAGTGGAGATGGTGGACCAAAATGAGAGAAAAAGTATAGGCGGGAATAGTGATCAATAGTCCCTGTAGTAACAATATCGCCTGTCTCACTATCTTTGATGTGCATTGAATCTTTTGTAAACTCAATTGTCTTCCCTATCCCATTGTGTGTAATTTGATAGATAGAGAGAAGTTTAGAGGACAAAGATGGAATACAAAGTACATCATGAAATGTACCATCATAAATTCCAATAGAACCTTTCCCACATATGGTCATAATAGTGTTATTCCCCATCAAAATATATAGAGTAGGAGAAGCCTCAAAAGAAGAGAACAAATCATGAGAAGATTCCACATGGTGTGAAGCACCTAAATCCAGTAACCATCTAGAAGATTATAGAGTAGTAGTTGCACATAGTGCATGACCCTTTCCTATATATTTACCACCTAACTGAAATGATGATGATGAAGATGATCAATGAGAAGTAAAAGGAATATCAATGTTGCTCTTCTAAAGAATAGTTGTCAAATCTGAAACCTGTTTGGCATAGCCATCTAACTTCTTCTCATAGTAACATGACTCATTATGATTGGGCTTATTACAATAAGCACACTTCGATCTTTCTAGATTTGGTTTATCCCCCTTAGGAGGAGGTGGCCCTAATGAACTGTGAGGGCTAGAATCAATTTGAGACTCTATAGGATGTGACTTTTATTTCTTCTCCTCCTCCATCCTAGAAGATGGCCGAGATACTAATGCATAAGTCCATGAGCCTGTGAGAGAATTCAACTGGGAGAGCTTAGTATGCTCTTGAGTCAAACAATCACAAAAATTCTCAATGGATGGCATGGTAAATCTATTACCCAAAGCATCTTTGATGGAATTGAAGGTAGAAGAAAAAAATTGAAATTTTCCACGAGGCTTAGAAAGAATTAGGTAAATGCACTTAGTGTCAGTATTGGTTTTCCTATAATCCTGTAATAAAGATCTGTGTTGTTTGAACTTCATCAAGAAGTCCTTAGTGGAAGGAAAAGAATCTAGTATAAGAGAAGTAAGCTCTGCCTTGACCATAAGTGCTCTAAACTTGTCGATGGTACCAAACAAGTCATCAAACTTGTCCCACATTTCTTGAAGAGTGGAACACCCATCAAGATGAAACTATAAGCTATCTGAAACACTCAAAGAAATTAGACCCATGGCTTATCCATCTTATTTGCTACAAAGTCTAATATTGACTTTGAAATACTGGCTGCACTGTATCTAAACAAGACAAAAAACCCTTTGAACAGAGAAGTCATTGCATATTAGATTTCCATGTGTGATAGTTATGTGGGTTTAGAAGTACTAGACGAGAAGAAGTCTTGACCATTGTTTTAAGAAAGTGCTTTGAAGTTTTATGATATACTAATATGGTAATAGAAAATAATGAAAAAAACACCCCCACAATGCAAATAACTAAACGCCAACTTGCAAAAGGAATGAGTATACAAGAATAGAGAAAAAATACCTTAGTTGAGTATTACAAATACCTGGTACACAATAAAGGAGAAATGACAAATAATTTGGAAATTTCTTAAGAAGAGCTTTAAGACACTTCTTTTGGATAAAAAATTGGAGCTATAATGAGCAAGTTACACCCCTGAAAGATAGAAGACATCATCCGACTTCGAGAAAAAAAAGGCACTAAACTGGAAAAAAAATCCAAAAAATACCTTCACCATCATCTTTTTATTTGAATCATCTTTCTAGTGCTTCTTTCAGATCAAAAAAACACCTCCATATGCTCAAGTTAGAGAGAAAAGACTACCAAGGCCTCCAAAAGGTTAGAAAAAATATTATTTATTTAATTTTATTTTATTTTAAATAAAAAAATTGAGCAGAGCTTGGGTGACATGACCGACAGTGGTGACTCATGGGTGGCGTGCAGGTTGAGAAGTGATGTGCTAGCATGACTGAAGTTGTGGTGGCTCAAATGAGTGGAGGCCATTGCGGCTAAGGTAGATCACAGGTAATGACCGCAGTGGGTTCCTAGACCACCAATGGTTTCGCTAATCACTATGGTGGAATTTAAACTGCCAATAGTAAAAAACCATTATTTTTGTATTGTTACCCATTTTTATCATCATGCACAAATGGGTAGATTGACCAACCATATTTCCTAGGGTGGTGAGAATAAATTTTCTAACTCATTAACTACCCACGCAATTAGGGGATATGTAAAATGTTGACCATGCTTTATCATTATATCCCTAGGTTTTAATCTTCTAAGTCTATGTGTCCTATGGTTACACAAACTTTATTTATTAATGCCTATGGGTCCCTTTTTGCCACAAAATTAGATGGATCACAATGGCCCTTAATCTTCATCAGATCAATGGTGGCCGCTTTGTCACTTTAGGGAGTTGCAAGATCTTTATCCAAAGCGATATAGTGAGCGCTTGCCACATGGATATATGGGGTCGACTTCAGATGGTGGGTTGTAATACGAAAAATGTGAATTTAGGAAAAGTTGGCATATAGATGCATTCCTATTGGCTAGAGGTTTCAAGGGGCACAAAGAAGATTCAATGATATTTTTGCTATAGATCTCTGGCAGATCTATGATCATCACATTTTCACCAATGAAAATTGAAAGCTCTTTATCCACGGTGACAAGGCAAGGAGGTGACACATGTCTAGGTTTTGGTGTTTCTACATATAGTCATAGGATTGCAAAAGCCAGAATGAAGAGGCCTGATGGCACGACAAAGCATTGTCATAAGATCGTAAGTGACAGGGAAAGGTGGGTCCAGGGGCATAAACAAAAGAAGGGTGCACATGTTATTTTGAAGCCCTGATATTACAATAATTAGTGTGTTGTGAGATTTCAAGGATCATTCACACGGGTTATGATCTTATGATTATTGTTTGCTATAAGATCATGAAGGTTAAACATCAGATTGCCAATGCTATGCCAGTGAAGGAAAAGGGCGATCGTAAGGTCATAAAGGGTTAGGAAAGGCACATCCCGATGCTACAATGCATGGTTTGTCATATGGTTGTAGAGCTATTTTCATGGGCTCACAACGTTATGATACAACTAAGACTTCCAATGATCATAGGATCATAAGCTAGGATTTTTATGGTGAGATATTATGAAGGGTCCTTCTCCTAGTATGTCATAAGGTTGTAATATCGAGAGGTCTGGAGTCAAAGTTAAGGTTGAATTTTCAATTATGTGTGTGACTTTGCTAAAATCAACTAAATGTGGCACACTTGACCTATCATGTTGCAACACATAGACATATCTTGGCACTCAGTTAAGATTTTGCCCCAAGGTGGCGCAGTAGCATTGCAGAAATGAAGCAGTGCAGGTTGACATCAATTGAGGGGATGAGTTGGTAATCCAAATGGCCCAGTTTAATAAACATCTAATCTATATTTGAGAATGGGGAAGGTAGAAATTGGATAAGATCACTTCCATGGGACGATCACCAAGAAATATATGATCCTTTCTTAAATACAGTTGCGACTATTAATGCTATGCCGACGGGTTGGTTGTGGATTTGATCTTTGAATGCCAGAAGTAGAAAAGGGCAGTCAAGGTACTCTTGTAGCATGTAGCACCTAGCTTTTCATGATTATTCTCCTAGTGTTATCTATTATGGGAGGTGTACAACTTAATGGTGAATATGATTCTTTGAGATATCTATACTCTCCCATTGATTTTCTAACAGGTGACCTTCCCATCTGAAGCTTGTTGCAATCCTAATCTATTTAAGGATTCCCAAGATGTGGAGAAAGGGCTGGAAATTTTAAAGTCTTATGCAAGATAGCATTATCGAGATCTCTTAGGAGCCCTTCATGTTTTTCTCAACACATCACTTTATTTTTACAGTTAATCTTGATGAATGTTGTTTGATGACCTTTGAAATCTGAATGAAGGAATAGTCTTAGAACCCTTATAGTATCTGCTTGAGGTTTAAGTTTTTGATTTGATAGGATCTCTTATGAATTTTCTCTTTGAATCCATGGATTTCCATCTCAGTTTTAACTATAAGTGAGATTTGATTATTCATATAGGTTACAAGTCAAGATACTCCATTTCCATTCAAGTTTGTGACATTGTGAATGTTAGCATTCCCTTTAACATCTTGTCTGAAATGTGTCCTTCTTGTGAAATATTTATATGTGAATGATTATTTGCAATTTTGAGCTCTTGTTAGCTGTCTGAAAGTGTTTCATCGACTCAAGCTAGCAATACCTTCATCCCACCATTTAGTGCATCACCCCCTTTACTTTTTCAGTATTTACTTTCCAAGCAATCCTTCTATCCCTTTTCCCCTCAAGTTTATTTTCCCGTTCAAAGAAGTAAATCAGTGAAACATCAAGATGAGCTGGCCTATAACCTAGAGATTCACTTCTAACTTAGGTATTTCCCACTACCTAGGAGTATTTCCATGTTACTCGAGGTTGACTGAGTTAGAATTTAGTCGTTAGGTGCAACGTTTATAGATAACAATTTTGGCATGCACGGTGGGCAAAGAAAAGAATTTCCAATCTTTTCTTCATATTTTTCTTGCTATTATTGATGTGTACAACATTAAATCAACCTATGCAAAGGAATATAATATACACATCTAGCAACTCTAACCATGGAAAGAGATAAACGCACATGATTTATGAGAAAAGTGCAGACAAGAAACAACTCTACAAGTTTTGAATATAGAGAACTATCCCCGTCGAGGAGGAAAGGTAGAACAACCAAAAGAATTCATGGAAACCTTATACAAACAAGGAGTGCTCAATGTACCCCTCCACCATCAAGTCCCGTTGTTGTTGTTGTGAGACAAGTCATTGTCCCAAGAAGAAGGATCTTTCAAATACCAATGGAAAGACAGTTTTATTTTGTCCCTTTCAACCAAGGGAGTCCATTACTCTTCACTCAATATCATAATATTCCACTAGCTACCCTGAAAAGCTCACCAGACTTCACTAGAGAAGGCCAAATAATGAAATTTGAGCATATTAGAGATGTTGCTACACTATGTAATGTGCATTATGTTATAGAAGAAGATGTTCACATGAAGTTTCTTTTAGCCTCATTCAAAGGAAAATCTTTGCAGTGGTTTCGAAGCCTTGTTGTAGGTTCCATCACTTCTTAGGATGCATTGGGAGATGTCCTAACAAAACACTTTGAAGACAAGTTAGAATTTCTATCTCTAATTGAGCAACTCATGACCATCAGAAGGGATCCTAATGAACAAATGATGGACTTTAATTATAGATTTCAAAGAACATGGAGCAGAATGCTAGTTCATGTAAGACCTTAGGAAGAACATGCTTTTCTATATTACATGAGAAGCTTGAATAGTTATATTTATGTCATAATGCAATCTACGGAAGGTTACTCATTACCACAAGGTTATGACATAGCCATAAGAGCTGAGAATAGTTGTATCCAAGTAGGTAAAATTGCTCCTAGGCCTCCAATGTCTATATATCTAGATATCCAACCCAATACACCCCTAGTTATACCGCCTCTAAATTCAATACCAGCTACTCCATGCCAGGAAGTAGCAACTGTAGGTCCTTCATTGAAACTGTAGAAGCTAAGAGATAGCTATAAAAGGATGAAGAGTCTCATGCAAAGCCTTACAAATGAGGTGGTGAATATTAAAAAGGGAGGATACCAGGCAAGATAGCCACCCCAACCTCAGAATCAAACTTCAAACTAACCTGCTCGTTAATAGTTTCATAGTTAATATCAACCTAATAGGAAAAACTATAATCAAAGACCTTTTAGGCCTTATAATCCAAGCCCTTTAAATACTAACCCTCCTCCAAATGCTACCAAAGATATGGTCCCTACTCAAAATAAATTAGCAACAAAATACAAGTGGTGTTACCCTTGTAATCAACAACATAATTAGGCTACATGCTCCAATGGGATGATGAATTAGGCCTTAATGGTTCAAAGTGCTTCTAGTTCACAATCTAAACCTAATAACGAGGTCAAAATACAATCAAAGGTTCCTCCTATAGATGCTACATTCATGAACTAGTAGGTGGAGGAATACTATGGTGTGAATAGAGATAATATCACAAGTGGTGTCTGCACTAGAGAAAAGAAGAGAGCTCTAGAAAGTGATGCAGAGGCAAGTAAGGATGTACCAACTAAGGGGCGATCCTCAACTCAAGTTAGGAAAGAACAACAAAGATGTATTCGTGTTGTCACTCAAGAACATTCACAACAACTAGTACATCCAGCTGCTTCTAAGACCCAAACAAGGGTGCATGCTACTGTGGCATTTAACATTGTGGAAAAAATGAAAAGAATGAGTATCAACATGTCCATGTAGGATTCCCTATCCATTCTAGGACAAGTCGGCTTGTTGAGAGAAGCTTTGGCAAGATATATTCCAAGCCAGGTTGTTGATGAGCCTTCAAAGGCTATATTTATAAATCAAGGAGTTGATACCTAAGATGACAACCAGAAAAGGAGTCAAACCCAAGGTAAGGATGTTAATCCTCCACCATTTTATGTTTCACTAATTATAGGAAAAAATTTGGTGTATAATTGTATGGTGGATAGTGGGGCTACAAGCTCTGTCATGCCTAAAAGGATAGCAGACCAGCTAGGTTAAGATATGAACCCTTAGAAAAGGATGTTGTCCAATTATATGGTTCATGTGTCAACACCTTAGGTATCATAAAAAATGCAAGCCTAACACTCCATGCATATGCTACTTTTTCTATTCCCCAAGATATCTTTGTGATAGATTTGCCCCCATATTTTGCCCTTTGCTTGTCAAGAGAATTCATAGCTAAGATAGGAGGCTATTTAGGACCAGGTATCGAACAAAAGTAACAATCAGGTCTAAGTTACTTGCTAAAGACCACATTGAACCTTACAAACCTAGTGCGATCAATGCTAATTGCATTGCACTTGATCAAAGGGAAGATCTTGTCACCCAAGATACAAATTCTCAAGTTGATGGTATCCCTGATATTTTACTAGATGATTGGGTGACTGAGAAATCCTTAAGAAATGAGACGAAGGACATTAGCATTGAAAATATTATAGATGTTGGTCTGAGAAATTATGTCTTCCAAGAAGCTAGGCTAATAATGCCAAACCTTGTCAAGGATAATATTGATCTTGATGAGTAGTAAAATGAAGTATGGGAGATGTATTTTGATGGCTCTAGGAGTGAGAATGGTTTAGGTAGGGGAGCAATGTTGATCTCTCCTCAGGGAGATAAGTATTATACAACCTTTCATTTTAGTTCTACATGCATGAATAATACAACTGAATATAAAGGGCTAATCCAAGGACTAGAATGGGCCAGGATGAGAGGTGTCAAATGCATAAAAGTATCTAATGATAGTGAGTTGGTTGTCAATCAAGTGAGAGGGTTACACACGACCAAAAATGATAAGCTAAAAGGCTATAAGCAGAGATTTTGGGATTTAGTTGAGGACTTTGATGCTTTTAACATAGTTGCTATCCCTAGAAAATTGAATCATCAAGCTGATAGGTTAGTTTTTGTAGGGGCACAATTTGATATAGTTGATGACATTAGCAAAGAAGATGTATAAAAACATATCAAAGTTGTGGTTAGGCCCTCCATACGTGACAATGACATAAATTGGCAAGTCTTTGATAGTGATGAACAAATCCTAAACTTTCTACTTGAGGAAGACCTGCACTCAACATTTAATCAGTGAAAGGTGCAAGAGCAATATGGTGATCAGGTTATACAACTCAGCTCTAATAAGTTTCCCAAAGGATTGGTCACTCTAGAGTCCATCTTTAACACTGATGACCAATTCAAGAAGAGTAAGACTAGTTTGGTAGTCTAGCAGGACCATTATGAAGATCTTGAGATTGCAGAAGGAAAGAAATTGAATTTTGGCAAAGCAATTCCTATTGAAGAAAGACAATCCCATGTTCAACTCTTCCAAGACAATAATGATGTTTTTGCTTGGGGATATACTGATCTTAAGGGATTTGATCCATGCCTCACCCAAGATTCAATTGAGTTGGAAACAAATTCTAAACCCATAAGGCAAAAGCAGAGGCCTGTTGATCCAAAGTTGAAACCCCTAATGCAAAAGGAGATTTTTAGGCTTATCAAGAGTGGGATAATATTTCCTATTAAACACACCAACTGGGTATCAAATCTAGTCCACATTAGAAAAAAGAATGGAGAGCTAAGGTTATGCGTTGACTTTAGAGACCTCAATAGAGTGTCATTGAAGGATTGTCATCCTTTTCCATCTATGGAATAGATGCTCCAATATGTTTTAGGTTTAGAAAACTTTTCACTCCTCGATGGATATTCTAGCTATAATTAGGTTCTAGTTAAAAGGGAAGACCAATTCAAGACTGCATTCACCACCAAGTGGGGTACCATGGCTTATAAGAGGATGCCTTTTGGCCTATCTAATGTAGGAGAAACTTTCCAAAAGGCCATGGAGATGGCTTTCAACAATTTGATATACAAATTTGTGTTGATTTATCTAGATAATATCACTATTTTCTCCAAACGTGTTGAGGAACATATTGAACATTTGGGACAAATCTTAGAGAGATGTAGGGCATTTGGCATATCTCTCAACCCAAAGAAGTGTGTATTTGCTATCCATGAGGGGAAGTTATTAGGATATGTTGTATCCAAACAAGGCATCACCATTGATGCTGAGTAGGTTGTAGCCATCCTATAATTACCTTTGCCACATCATAAGAAGAGATTACAAAGTTTCATTGAGAGAATCAACTTTTTCAGACTCTTTATTCCAATTATTACTAACTTTTTGAATGCATTGACATCAATGCTTAAGAAGAATACTGTCTTCAATTGGTCAAAAGAAGCTAGACATGGTTTTGAAGCAATAAAGGAAGAATTGTTTGCTACTCCTACTCTAGTAAATGCTAACTTTTCAAAGGGTTTCACCTTGTATCTATTTTCTACAACATTGGTTCAACAAAATGATCAAGATATTGAACAACCTATTGCTTTCTTTAGTAAAGGCTTAGAAGATTATGAGTAGAAATATAGCTTCATTGAGAAGTATGTGCTTATAGTGGTGAAAAGCTTAAAGAAGTTCAGACATTTGGTTTCTAATAATAGAATTCATCTTATGGTGGCCCATCCTAGTGTGAAAGAGTTCTTGTTGAGCAAAGACCTTAATGAAAAGAGAGTTGGTTGGATAACTCGAGCCATGGAATATGATATAGATATTCAGGTGACTAAACTTGTTAGAGGAAGAGGGTTATGTGAGCAATTAGCTACTGGAGTAACTCAAAGTACAGTCGACATAGTAAAAGCTATCCTAATCAATCGAGGTGTCCCCCAACAAGGTCGACAAGAGAGCTAGCTACAAGATATGACACATTTTCTGCAAACTAGAGAATGTACCCATTTGCTTAATAGGGCTAAAAGAAGGTATTTTAGATTGCAATCTATAGCCTATATATTAATGAATGGCCTTTTGTTCAAAAAGGATATAAATGGAGTCCTCCTTAGATGTATTGACAATCATGATACTAGCAAGTTGCTGCAACAGTTTCATGATGCAGGAGGTCACTTTTCTCCAAAAAAACAACATATAAAATCACAAGAGTTGGATATTATTAGCCCAACCTATTTAGGGATGCTCATGCTTGGGCAAGAAACTGCAAAAAATGTGCATTATTTTCTGGAAAGGAAAGGCTAGCTACCTTACCCCTACATATTGTTTTGATTGAGCAACCATTCTTGAAGTGTGGCATAGATTTTGTGGGCCCCATTAATCCAAATTCTAGTGCTGGAGACAAATGGATATTGACTACCATAGACTATTTCACACACCAGACAAAGGCAGTAGCTCTGCAAGAGGCCAATGAGACGTCTATGGTGATCTAATCTATAGATTTGGAGTTCTTGACTCCATTATATCTGATAATACATTGGCATTCGTGAGAACAAGGATAATTAAATGGGCATTGAAGAATGGAATATACCTCAATACTTCATCAAACTATTATCCTCAAGGCAATGACCTAGCTAAAAGTACAACTAAGAATTTATTTAGGATCTTGAAAAGGACTTTAGAAGGCAACAAATGTGATTGACATTCTAAGCTAAGATCAAACTTGTGGCTTGATAGAATCACTCCCAAAGAGTATTCTAGGTAACTCACCCTACATTCTTGTGTATGGAAAGCAAGCTAAACTACCTATTTCTATAGAGTTCCCATCATTAGAACTTGTTGACAGTCTGATGCTCTTTGAAGAGGATGACACCTTGAGGTTGAGGTATGCCAAGTTGTTAGAGCTTGAGGAAGAAAGGAGTAAATCATTACAAACAATGGAACACCAGTAAATTCAAACCAAGAGGGTGTTCGACAAAAGGTCTAAGCCTAGGTCACTCAAAGAAGGAGATCTAGTTTTACAGTGGGATGTTCTAAAAGCAGACCTATCCATCATAATAAGTTTGATAATATCTGGACTGGCCCATTCGTGATCTCAAAATGCAAAGAATGCAACACCTACTAGCTAGCTAATGTGGAAGGAGAAGTCATGCCCATCCCTATGAATGGGATTCACCTCAAGCTTTATTTTGAGGTATGAACTTTAGGTTCTTGTTCTGTATATATTCCCTGTTTTCATTTCCCTAAGTGCAGTCCAACACAAGTGTGCTTAGTTATAGTTTTCCCTACTTTCAATAAGTTCTTGAGGTCCCATAAGTCCAATCAAGTAAGTTGTCACACACCTACTAGTTTAGGGCATCTCTATTGTTGAGATAATGGGTGTTGCACACATTGCATAATATTGTTATATTGTATTATTTTATTTTATTATGTAATGTTGTATCTAGGAGCATCTAGATGGACTTGCAACATGTAAAGAGTCCCATCTGATATACTTGATAAGGTGTATTGTAACATTGTGGTAATATTTCATGTAATTATTTACTATTGGGGAAAAGAATTAAAATTCCAATATTAAATGTGGGGTCAATGGGTTAGGTAGCACATGGTTTTAGCACATGGTTTATGTAATACCACTTGGTGGTTTTGTGAGACTTGCTACTATATAAGCAACTACAAGGGTAGTTGTTGGTGTGAGAAAAGAGAGAAGATAAAAGGCAAAAAGGAAAGAGTTGAGTGGGAAAAGGCTTGATAGGTTAGCCAAGGGAGCATTTTTAAAGGTTGGAAGCATGGCATGGGATGTGTGGATTCATGCTTGTTCACATATATTACTTGGTGGTGGCTATGGCTATGAAGGCTTCCATGGTTGTATTGCAGTGATATTTTTGTTGAATAATAGATGGTGATGGATGCTTTTGGAGGCTGGGTTTTTCCCTCAATGAGGGTTTCCTAGGGTATATCCCGTGTCACATTTTTTTGGGTATGTTGTCTATTCTCTTGCATGTGGATTTTAATTATTTATTTATTTCAAATCTATTATGGGTTATGCGAAAACAATTATATTCTTTCTTGCAAGTTTCCTTACATCTATCCTCAATGTCTTCTCCAACAATGCTTGATCTAAGTGCATATATTCAAGCATGTGTGACTACTATTTTAAGTCTATTATCATTCCCATTTGACTCTATGCCCAATAGATTGATAAGGCTACTGGTCTGATGTCTAGCATGTAACCATTCAGTAGAAATCATCAAAAGTGCTAGCCATTTTTATCATCATGCAAAAATGGGTAGGTTGACTAGCCATATTTCTTAGGGTGGTGAGAATAAATTTTCTAACACATCAACTACCCACGCAATTAGGGGATATGTAAAATGTTGACCATGCTTTTGTTATAAATAATAGTCCACCAAGATAACTGAGAGGGGGGAGGTGAATCAGTTATCCAAAAATAAATATATTTATCTTCTTTAAACAAACTTAACCATTCAACCAAAGTAAACAACAACCATAATTAGATGCACATAGACAATTACACTATATATGTTGACTAGGGAAACCCTTGATTTGAGGGAAAACCCAAATGGGAATGATGCCCACAAGATAATGTACTAATATAAATATTCCTTGTTAGAGGATGGACCTGGTTAGGAGACTTTGAACCCTTGTTAGGAGATTCAAACCCTATTAGGAGTTGCGCCAATCTTGTTAGGAGTTGTAGTGTAATGTATGCAAGAAGAGCCCACTGCCTAAACATGCAATTTTACCTACAAGAAGAGCTTACTACTCAAACAAGTAATTTAGTATTGCATTCTTCTTTCCTTTGTTCTATCAATCAAACAATTACTATTAGATCTTGTGGATTAGGTCACGAACCTCAAATCCAAATATCAAACCTTGAATCACTCAGCAAAACTTCGACAATGAAGTTTCCTTCACTTTCCCACTGCTCAGCTAAACTTCACATTCCGCTCTTACTGTTGCTTATCATCAATCAAAACCATACCATCTCATCCATGCTAAATAAAGGAAAACATCCTTCCTTTATACTGAGTTCATAAAAAATTCCTTGAGTCAGTTGTTACACCTTCTCAATCAATCATTATAGGACCAAATCAAGAACATGTTACACTTAGGGATAACATTAATCTTCTGCTTTGCAAATTAAATAACTTTCCATACATGCAATATCATGACGAGTGAACTTAGCCACATCATCACCAACATGTCTTCCTTATATACTCAACCTTGATTCTTAGAATAACAACTCTACTAAGAGATATAACAAGTTTATTAGAACGCGACTCTGTAAACTCTATCTCAGAACATACATCACCAAAACTTACATAAATTTTTCTAAACTAATAATTTCTTCTTCTAACATTAACTACATATACAAGATACTTAGAAGTATCTCCTATAACCTCAGATAATTTGAATACTCAACTAGTCATCTGTACCAACTTGATCTTTGCACTATTCTTCTGTCAGATGCCATAGAAGATTGCTATGTTGACATCAATGACAAACTCGGTCATGAATGTACAACATATTGTCATAGTAACATATCTACAATACTCCCCCATAGAAATATCATCAACATTCATGCTTGCAACACATTTATCATTATATCCCTAGGTTTTAATCTTCTAAGTTTGTGTGTCCTATGGTTAAGAAAAACTTTATTTATTAATGCTTGTTGGTCCCCTTTTTCCACGAAATTAGATAGATCACAATGGCCCTCAATCTTCATAAAATCAATGGTGGTTGCTTTGTCACTTTGGGGAGTTGCAAGATCTTTATCCAAAGCAACATAGTGAGCACTTGCCATGTGGATATACAGGGTCAACTTTAGATGGTGGGCCTCAATACAAAAAAGGTAAAGTCAGGACAGTTTGGCATACAGATGCATTCCTATTGGCTAGAGGTTCCAAGGGGCACAGAGAAGATTCGATGATATTTCCATTGTAGATCTTTGGCAGATCTATAGTCATCGCTTTATCGCCAATGGAAACTACAAGCTCTTTATCCATGGCAACAAGGCAAGGAGGTGACACGTGTCTAGGTTTTGATGTTGCTACATACAGTCATAGGATTGCAAAAGCTAGAATAAAGAGGCTCGATGGCATGACAAAGCATTTTCGTAAGATCGTAAGTGATAGGGCAAGGTGGGCCCAGGGGCATAAACAAAAGAAGGGTGCACATGTTATGTTGAAGCCTCAATATTATGATAAGTGGTGTATTGTGCGATCTCAAGGGTCATTCATGCAGGTTATGATCTTACAATTGCTATTTGTTGTAAGATTGTGAAGGTTAAACATCAGACCACCAATGCTATGCTAGTGAAGGAGAAGGGCAATGGTAAGGTCATAAAGGGCTAGGAAAGGCACATCCCAATGCTACAATGCATGGTTTTTCATATGGTCATAGAGTTATTTTCATGGCTCGCGATGCTATGATACAAGGAAGACTTCCAATATTCACAGGATCGTAAAGCTAAGATTTTCATGGTGAGATAACAAGGCCTCCTTCTCCCAATATGTCATAAGGTCGTAATATCAAGAGGTCAGGAGTCAAAGTTAAGGTTGACTTTCTAATTATGTGTATCATTTTGTTAAAATCAACCAAAGGTGGTGCACCTAACCTATCATGTTGTAACACATGGACATATCTTGGTAGTTAGTTAAGATTTTGCCCTAGGGTGGCATAGTAGCATTGTAGAAATGAAGCAGTGCTGGTTGGCATCGATCGAGGGGATGAGTTGGTAATCCAATGGCCCAGTTTAATGAATGCCTAACCTGAATTTGAGTATGGGGAAGGTAGAAATTGGATCAAATTGATTCTGTGGGATGATTGCCATGAAATATATTATCCTTTCTTAAATATAATTGTGACTATTAATGCTATGCCGACAGGGTGGTTGTGTATTTTATCTTTGAATGCCACAAGAAGAAAAGGGTAGTTAAGGTACTCCTACAACATGTAGCACCTAGCTTTCATGATTATTCTCTTGGTGTTACCCATGACAAGAGGTATAAAACTTAATGGTGAATGTAATTCTCTGAGATATCTGTAATCTCCCATTGATTTTCTGACAAGTGCCCCTCCCATCTGAAGCTTGTTGCAAACCTGGTCTATTTAAGGATTCCCAAGATGTGGATAAAGGGCTAGCAATTTTGAAGTCTTATGCAAGATAACATTGTCAAGATCTCTTAGGAGTCATTCATGTTTTTCTCGACACATCACTTTATTTTTACAATCAATCTAGATGAATGTTGTTTAATGATCTTTGAAATCTAAATGAAGGAACAATCTTAGAACCCTTATAGTAGCTACTTGTGGTTTTAGTTTCTAATTTGATAGAATCTCTTGAGATTTTTCTCTTTGAATCCCTAGATTTCTATCTCAGTTTTAAGTATAAGTGAGATTTGATTATTCATATAGGTTACAAGTCGAGATACTTTGTTTCCATTCAAGTTTGTGACATTGTGAATAATAGCATTCCCTTTAACATCTTGTCTAAAATGTGTTCTTGTGAAATATTTATATGTGAATGATTCTTTGTAATATTGAGCTCTTGTTAGCTATCTAGAAGTGTTTCATTGAGTCAGGCCAGCAATACCTTCATCCCACCATTCGGTGCATCACCCCCTTTACTTTTTCAATATTTAATTTCCAAGCAATCTTTCTATCCCTTTTCCCCTCAAGTTTATTTTCTTGTTTGAAGAAGTAAATTAGTCAAACATCAAGAGGAGCCAACCTATAACCCAGAGTTTCACTCCTAACTCAAGTATTTCCCACTACCTAGGAGTGTTTTGCTCTATGGTTTATCTCCTACCACCTCTCCCAAGCTATCTCCCTTCTTGATATTTATTGGGCTCAACTTCCTTTGACTACCAAGCCTCTCCTTCATACTCCATGTATCAAGGTCTCTCATGCCTTGATGTCAACATGGGCATGCACGCATATGGTGGTATATTTTGCTACTCCCTTCACAAACAAAATGCATTCACAACCAACAAAAATCAGGTTTCCTCCTCCCGTTATCGGTTCAAAATAAGACCTGGTTTTTTGGATACCAGTTTCCATAACCAATTCTTCTCCCTTTACAAATCATTATCAAAAGCTGATAATCATGGGAGGTGTATGAAGGAATCTCACGGACCCAAACATGTTCACTGCTCTATCATCCCAATCGGGATTGATAAAAGGAAAGAATCCCCTCAACAATAATACTATAACATCAAACACTTACACATAGATAATTATGAAATCAAAACATTAATTTCATTAATCACAATATTCAACTCAAAATATCTACGTAACATGCATGGCTCTTTGGTTAAAGGCTAGAGAGCCGAACCTTCTCTAATTTCTTGCACACCAAGAAAAGTAATTCCTCTGTAACTTCCCTCTATCCCTTTGATATCCTATTAGTTACATTCTTATCTCTTTTTAAAGAAATTCTAGGGTAGTTTCTATAACTATCCCTCTACTCGACTTTTCGCATAACCCATTTTAAATACATTATAATGCAATTTTTAAACCATTACAATTTTAAACCATTAAAGCATTTTCTAATATGGTTTCACAAAAATATCAATGCTTTAGATATTACAACATAATGAACATTTTCATAATGATCTAAGGTTGAGGTGCCTCCACACTATGAGTGATTAGTCATGCCGTTTGGATAGACCAATGCATCGAGAACCTTCATGCGGCTTATGAATGAGGTACTAAATTTTTTTTTGGGAAAGTTTGTTATTATTTATTTAGATGATATTTTTATTTATAGTAAATCTACAGATGAACATATGCTACACATTTGTAGTGTCTTTGAGAGGTTAAAGGAAGAAAAACTATTGATTAATTTGAAGAAGTGTAGCTTTGTACAAAAGGAGCTAGTCTACCTGGGGTTTGTTGTATCATCTGATGGTCTCAAAATGAGCATAGAGAAAGTGACGATCATCCTAGAATGGCCTACCCCAAGGTCATGTTAGCATGAGTGCTGATGGTATTACTTTGGGGGAGTATCCTAAGCATTAGAGAACATGTGGCAAAATTGACATGTTGCATTCATGATTGTGTTTGTCATTGATGACAACATAGTATGGTTTCTATGAAGATTGATAGAGTAGCAGCCAAAGAACAAGCTGATACAGACAAAGGTTTGATGGTCACATGATTCACAGTTAAGGGAATGTTCCACTCTGTGTCATGATGAAGAGGTTAAGTGCACATAACATAAGTCAAATAAATACATAAGATGTATGTAATTTGTAGAGATTAGTGTAGAGAAAAAGTACCTGATAAGAAGTTTCTAATGATTGGATTGTATCTCCTAACAAAGATATAGTTAGGGTACACAAAATTATACAACGATAGAGGATAATTTGATGATAACATCAACAAGTGTGCAAGTCCTAGAGTTGCGCATGTGAGAAGTTGTTAAAATTGTGAGCCGATAGTGTTATGTGATTTTGAAATAATTAATTATCTTATTGTGGTCCTATTATAATTAATTGGGAAAGCCTCAAGGCTGACTCAAAGAATTGTTTTGAGGACTTGGTATGAAGGAAAGTATTTTCCTTGATTGAAAAAATTGTTGTGGATGAGAATCAAGCGTAAAGTGAGCAATCAAGGAGCAAAGTATTTGGTAAATATGAGTAAGAAATCCAAGGGATTATTGGATGCGAAGTTGGTTATCTAGTATTGAGATCAGAAGGAGTAGAAGTCCAGTTGATAGGACAAAGGAAGAGGAAACAAAGTATAATTCATTCTACTATTATACAAGGAATAATACATAGATAATTTGGACAGTGGGTTCATTGTTCTTGCCTCTAAAGCTATTTAGATAGTGGGTCCATCTTCCTTCTACAAATCCTATTTTGGTTGGCACAACTTCTAACAGGGTTGGAATCTCCTAACAGGGATTCAAATTATCCTAACAGGGACTGATATGTATTGAATGTTTTCATAGAATCCTAGTAGGGTCCATCCTCTAACAAAGAATATTTATATTAGTACATCATCATGTGGGTACCATCCCCACTGGCTTTTTCCCTCTGATCAAGGTTTTCCCTAGTTAACATATTTGGTGTTATTGTGCACAAGTATGTTGTTGTGGTTTTTTATTCTATTTCTCATATGGTTAAGATTTAATAAGATTGATAATTTTGATAATAATTGGATAAGAAAGCTTAGCAGCTTTGGGAGATCAATAACAAGTCACTTCAAAAAAGATAGTCTTAAGTTTGATGGAGTTAACTATGATAGCTAGAAAGAAAAGATGAAGACTCATGTATGGGTCAAGGATATTAGCTTTAGACAAAGGACAACAAAAAGATTGTGGAAGAAGGAAAGCTTGAGGAATGTAGTGAAGTAGAAAGAGATATGTTCATGTGCAATATGAGAGCTAGAGAAGCCTTACTAACAACTCATCCTAAGAATGAATATAGTCAGGTAAAGACACTAGAAACATCTCATAAAATTTTGAAAGCTTTAGAATCTAATTTTTAATGTGATACACTTACAAAAAGGATAAGATTATATAATTGAATATGTTTGTTTCAAGATGCTAAAATGATGGAAGATGAATATGTAAGAAGATATGTTTGTAGGATATCTAAGATTGTTGTAGGAATTAAGTCTTATGGTGGAACCAAGGAAGAAGATGAGGCTGTATGGAAGAACTTGAAAACTTTGACACCACCATTCAAGCAAGTAGCACAAATGATTTACTTATCAATACCTTGTACTAAGAAGTTCACCAAGGACACTTTTCTTGGAAGATTGGAAGCAATAGAAGCTAGTTTGAGACGGTCTAGAGAATTGACAAGAGTGGAGACAACTTTTAGTGCCTTAAGTGTTCATCCATGTCTATCTAGAATTGCAAGAACCCATGAAGATTTTGCTAGCAACAATAGAACTAGATTTGATGAAAATAGTAAGATTGAAGAAGGTATAGCCCTACTTGTAAGAAGAGAACCAACTGGTAAGAATATCTTTAAATGTTGGACTTGTAATGAGTTTGGTCATTATGCATCTAAGTGCCCTTAAAGAGAGAAAAATTATAAAGGAAATGTTAAGTCTAAAAGACCTAGAAATTATTTTTATGCAAATGAAGATGAGGAATCTAAGGAAAGAGTTCAAAGTGAAAGTGATGATGAACTAGGATTTGTAGCCATTAAAGAAGATGATCTTGACATAGAAATTAATGAAGAAAAAGCTCTAGTTTCCCAAGTTGAAAAGAAATCTAATTGGATAATAGATAGTGGATGTTCATGTCACATGACTGGTGATATGAAAAAAATAGTAAAATTCAAAAATCATGATGGAGGTTTTATTAGAGTTGATAACAATGCAACCTGTCACACCACAAGGATAGAATCTATTACTTTTGATGGAAAAAATAACATAATGATGTTTACTTTGTTGATGGGTTAAAGCATAACTTGTTGAGTGTTGGATAGTTTGTGGATAAAAGTTATCAGTTGCAATTCATAGAGAAGACTTGCATTGTTAAAGACAAAGATAATAAGATGATAGGTACTAGTACAAGATCCAGAGGTAATGTATTTCAGTTGAATCCTACTGAGATGACATGTTTGGTTGCAAAAGTGGATAGCAGTTGGTTATGACATAGACGGTTTTGTCATATAAACTTTGATAACATTGTGAAGGTTAGTAGCACATTTGCAATTAGAAATTTGCATAAGATAATGAAGCCTACTAATGTTGTTTGAAAAGAATGTATCACAAATAAGAAGAATAAGGTATCATTTCCCAACAAGAAGTTCACCACTACAAAAAAGTTGTAGATTGTTCATACAAATTTGAGTGGCCCTACTAGGATAAGAGGATTCTATGGAGAAGGTATTTTATAATTTTTGTTGATGATTTCACTAGAATAATATGGGTATCATTTGTTAAAGAGAAATATGAAGCATTTGAGAAGTTTAAGATATTCAACAATAGAGTTGAGAATGAATCTGGTGTTAAGATTAAATGTTTGAGATTGGATAGAGGAGGACAATTTACTTCTAGATAACTTAACATGTTTTGTGAAGAGAATGGAATTAAGAGTAAATTATCATCACCTAAGACCCTTGAGCATAATGGGATAGAAGAAAGGAGAAACATACCAGTATTAGATGTAGCTAGAGAAATTATGTTTGAGAATGATGTATCGAAGACATTTTGGAGAGAAGAAGTCAATGCAATACTGTACACCATGAATAAAGTATAGATTAGAAAAGTTATGAATGAGACTCCTTATGAATTATGGTTCGGTCATACACCTTTAGTAAACTATTTTAGAATATTTGGAAGAGTGTTATATAAAGACAGATGATGATGTTGGTAAGTTTGAGTCAAGAAGTGATGAAGGTATGTTTCTTGGTTATTCATTAAAAAGAAAAGTTTACATATTTTTTTAACCATAGAACCAAAACAATAGTTGTGTGTGCAAATGTAAAAGTTGATCAAAAGTTTGGAATTAAAGAAAAAAATGATGGATTACAATCTTGATGAAGAAGAAATTCCAAGAATGGTTATTGAAAATGTAGAACTTTTCTTTGAGACTAACAATGACTTGTACAATGATGTTCAAATTATTGAGAAAAGAGGAGAACAAAGATATGAACCAAGAGACGAGATAAGAGTTGAGTTAGAAACTCTTACGTTTAAAAGGAACATGACAAAGAATCACCCTCCAAAGCAGATAATTGGAAGAAAAGACAAAGGAGTAATGACAAGAAATAGAGTAAATGAGGAATTATGTTTGATTTCTTAAATTGAACCTTAGAGTGCAGATGAGGCATGTAAAGATGATCATTGGATTCAAGCAATGAAGGAAGAATTAGATCAGATTGTGAAGAATGACATATGGGAATTAGTTTGTAGGCCTAAAGACAAGAATGTTATAGGAACTAAATGGGTATTCGGAAAAAGGGTGAATGAACAAGGAAAAGTTGTAAGAAACAAAGCTAGGCTGGTATGCAAAGGATATTCACAACAAGAAGGAATAGATTATGAGGAGACATATGCCCCTGTAGCCAGAATGGAAGAAGTGAGAATGTTTCTGGCTTATGTAGCAAATAATAATTTTAAAGTGTGTTAGATGGATGTCAAATCAGCCTTCTTCAATGGAGAACTTGAAGAAGAGGTATATATTGAACAGCCTGAAGGTTTCCCTCTTACTAAAGACAAATATATGGTATGCAGATTGAAGAAAGCTCTATATGGTCTAAAAAAAGAACCTAGAACCTGGTATGAATGTTGGACAAGTATTTGAAATTTTTTGGATTTGCTAAAGGTATGACATATAGTAACTTGTACTTGAAAGAAATTGAGAATGGTTTGTTGATAATAGTGATCTTTGTTGATGACATAATTTTTAGAGGTAATGATGAATCAAGTGATAAATTTGCTGAAGAAATGAAGAATGAGTTTGAAATGAGTATGATTGGAGAGATGAAGTTCTTTCTACATTTTCAGATTGTGCAAAATAGTGACGACATTTTCATTTCACAAGCTAAGTATTTGAAACACTTATTAAAAAGGTTTGGCTAGGAAAATTGTAAGCTTGATGGTACACCAATGATAACTGTTCATAAGTTATCTAGCAAGGATGAGACACCTAAAGTTGAGCATAAGAACTACAAATCCATTATTGGAGGTTTGGAGTATTTGACTCACACCAGACCAGATATAAAAAATGCAGTTGGGATTGTAGCTAGATTTCAAGTTGATCGTAAGGAGAATCATTATGCAACAGTACAAAGGATATTCATATATTTAAAGGGAACATAAGATTATGGGATATTGTATGACAGATCAAGTGATTTCACTTTATGTACTTATACTGATGCTGATTAGGCAGGCAATATGGATGACAGAAAAAGCACCAATGTTAGAGCATTTTTCCTTGGAGGAAGATTGGTTTCTTGGCTAAGCGAGAAACAAGATTGTATTTCACTGAACACAAGTGAGGCAAAGTATGTAGTAGAAACAAATAATTGTAATCAGGTCATGTGGGTGAAGCAGATGCTGAAGGACATTGGGATATAATTTTTAGAACCTATTATCATATATTGTGATAACACAAGTACAATAAATATCTATACAAAGCCCTTTCCTAAAGATACATTTGAGTACTTGAGAGGTATGCTTGGGGTTATTCCCCTACCTACTTCTAAATAAATGCTGTAGAGATTGCATCAGTCTAGTTGTACAAAACACTCTTGCTTGACTGGAATGAATTTTGATGCTTCCTATATGGGGGAGTATCTATGATGAGTAGAGTCATTAAGGACCTTTGGTAATTGGTCTTGAAAAATGTCTTTAGACACTCGAGCTGGTTGAAGACTTGGAGTAGATAATTAATATAATGAAGCCTTTATCATTGATGTCAATGGAGGAGAGAATGCATGAAAAACATCTCTTAAATATGAGGATATAAGTGTGACATCTCCTAAGTATGAATGGGAGAGAGGTGCATATGAGAAACGTCCTCTAGATGAATGGGGGAGAGATAGATGGGTATAACTTTATTAAGGAGATTTAGAAAGATTCATTTAAGTAAGGAGAATGAATATCTCTATGAGGGAGATATACAACTTGAAGAGTTATGATGTATGGGGGAGAAGCTGGGAGTTGTTTAGTGTGTGAAAAACTGATGCCAATCCAATATTTGAAGAGAAGTGTTCCAGAGGATTTTAGATTTGGTTGATGAAGAGGATTTGAAAAGATCACAACAACAACAACAAAAATAATAGAGTACTACTTCGTATTCTTGAAACCTAGATTTTTTTCATCTATGTTGTCATCAATGCCAAAGGGGGATATTGTTAGCATGAATGTTGATGGTATTCCTTTGGGGGAGTATCTTAAGTGTTGGAGAGCATGTGGCAATATTGACTTGTTGTGTTCATGACTGTGTTTGTCATTGATGACAACATAGTATGGTTTCTGTGAAGATTAGTAGATTAACAGATAGCGAACAAGGTCATACAGATAGAGGTTTGATAGTTAGGTGATGCACGATTAAGGACATGTTCCACACTGTATCCTGATGATGAGGTTAAGTGCACGCAACATAAGTTGAAGAAATACATAAGATATACATAATTTACAGAGAGAATTGTAGAGACAAAGTACCTAATAATTAGTTTCTGATGATTGGAGTGTATCTCCTAAAAGAGATATAATTAGGGTTCACAAAATTATACAATGGTAGATGACAGTCTGATGATAACATCAACAAGTGTGCAAGTTCTAGAGTCGCACGTGTGAGAAGTTGTTAAAATTGTGAGTTGACAGCGTTATGTGATTGCAAAATAATTAATTATCTTATTGTGGTCCTATTATAATTAATTTTGAAAGCCTCAAGGTTGATTCAAGGAAATTTTTTGAGGACTTGGTATAAAGGAAAGTATTTTATTTGATTAAAAAAGATTTTGTAGATGAGAATCAAGTGTAAAGTGAGTGAACAGGGAGCATAGTATTTGGTAAATGCGAGTAAGAAATCCAAGGGATTATTGGATGCGAAGTTGGTGATCTAGTATCAAGATTAGAAGGAGTAAAAGTCTGGTTGACATGATAAAGGAAGAGGAAAAAAAGTACAATTCATTCTATTATTCTACAAGGAATAATATAGAGATAATTTGGATAGTGGGTTCATTGATCTTGCCCTTGAAGTTGTTTAGACGGTGGATCCATCTACCTTCTACAACTCCTAACAGGGTTGGCACAATTCCTAACAAGGTTGGAATCTCCTGATATGTATTTATATATACTAAATATTTTCATAGACTCCTAACAGGGTCCATGCTCTAACAAAGAATATTTATATTAGTACATCATCTTGTGGGTACCATCCCCATCAGGGTATTCCCTATGATCAAGGGTTTCCCTAGTTAACATATATGGTGTTATTGTGCATGAGTATCTTGTTGTGGTTTCTAATTATATTTCTCATATGGTTAACATTTAATAAGGTTGATAACTATGATAATAATTGGATAATTGATTCAACCTCCCCCTCAGTTATATTGGTGGAATATATTGGCTTCTGAATTAACAATTTTTGAATAATCCATTGATAGGAACACATACACATAGGGGTAGACAATTCCCATATTCAATGTACCTATTCAAACACCAAGGTCAACTATAAGGCTATGTACTCTCCTTCTTCTTCATACTTTAGAAGACTTAGGTGGGTGGACAATAGATTCTTTAAATGGTACCAGTATCAAAGCATATAATTGAATCTTTATAATAGATTAAAACTCGTGAATCTTCTATGTTTATACAAATAATCATGGATATGAAATAGCTAATGACATAACCATGAATTTGGTAAATTGAGGGAAACTTCTTTTCATCTCTTCAACATGACAGGGAAAATACTTTGATTAATTTGTTGAATATCAAAATAACCTAGGTATGCAACAACAAGAACATGTAATCTCCAACTTGATTATTCCCTTATCCATTGGGCATAAAATGAGTCAATGTTAGGATTAAACCACAGATAGAAATAACAATTACATGCAAATATAACCAATAACAAAAAATAATAGATCACACAGAAAAGAACACAAGGCACCAAGATTTAACGTGGTTCACCCAATCCTTGGGCTACATCCACCAAACAACAAGTCCAATATTTTATGATCCAGTGATTACAACCTGATTACAATCTGTAGACCCTTATAGCTCAATACCACTACAAGAACCAATTTTTCATCACACCCTATTAAAAAATCCCTAACCCTAAGCCCTTTTATACAAGTATTTTAAACGCTTTAGGGTTATAATTAATAATTACATGTCACCCCAAAATCCTGATAAAATAGGGCCCAATTTTTTTTTCTTTGGGGTGATGCCCTGAACCTTAAAGAATTTGTGAAGTATGTACAATACTTTTCTAATCAGTCACCACAATCTAACAATCTCCCACTTGGAGACTGATCTTGTAGCAATACCGCTACCACACAGGGCTCCCACTGGATCAAACCACCCTAGACTCTATTGTTCTTTTATTCATATTTAGTCTAGAAGACCAACCGAAGCTAAAGAGGAGTTCAACTTCTCCCTTTTTACTACCTTTATCAACATATCTGTTGGATTGTCATTGGTATGTATCTTCTCTAGCGTTAAATGTCCATCCTCCATAATTGATCGAATGAAATGGTACCACAACTGTATGCATTTGGTCTTTGAATGCAGAGCTAAATTCTTTCCAAGATGAATGACACTCTGACTATCTATGAACAAATAATTATCCTTCTGAGGATGTCCCAATTCTTGCAAGAAGAACTAAAACCATATCATCTCCTTGGTTGCCTCTGTAGCAGCTACATACTTTGCCTCTGTAGTGGATAAAGCATTAACTTTTTGTAACCTAGAAACCCAGCGCACGACTGCCCCACCAACAGTAAAGACTTAACCTATAGTACTCCACCTGGTATCAATATCCCTTGCCAAATTTGAGTCAACATAGCCCTGTAAATTAGTGGTAGAGTCCCCAAAGTGTAAAAACTTATTGGATGTTCCTCTCAAATATCTGAGAATCCATTTGATTGCATTCTAATGCTCAATTCATGGATGACTCATATACCTGCTAACAACTCCCACTACATGTGCAATATCTGGCCTAGTACATACCATAACATACATCAAGCTTTCTATAGTTGAAGCATAGGGTACCTTGGACATCTTATCCTCCTCTTCTTGTGTCTTGGGACACATCTCCTTAGTCAATTTTAAATGACCAAGTAAAGGTGCGTTGATAGCTTTAACATTCTCTATAGAGAAATATTGCAACACCTTCTCAACATAATCAGCTTGAGATAATGTCATTGTTCTATTTTTCCTATCTCTGCAAATCTTCATACCAAGGATTTGTTTTGCTGCCCCCAAATCCTTCATAGAAAATGCATGTGCTAATTGGCTTTTTAGCCCATGTTAGACCCAACTACAAGCATATCATCAACATATAAACATAAAATAATGTAGCTATCATCATCCAACCTCTTAAAGTAGACACAATGATCTAAATGACACCTACTGTAACCATGATCGTGCATAAAACTATCAAATTTTAGATACCATTGTCGAGGTGCTTGCTTCAAGCCATATAAACTTTTCTTCAATTTGCACACTAAGTTCTCCTTACCTTTGACTGCAAATCCCTGTGGTTGATCCATATATATCTCTTCATCCAAATCACCATGAAGGAAGGCTATTTTAACATCCAATTGCTCTAAATGCAAATCTTCAGTAGCCACTAGACTTAAAATAGTATGGATAGAAGTCATTTTAACAACTAGAGAAAATATCTCATCAAAATCAATTCCCTTTTTCTATGCAAATCCTTTTACAACTAACCTAGCTTTAAATCTTTTCTTACCTCCATCCTCTTCTTTTAACCTATAAATCCACTTATTCTATAAAGCCTTTTTACCTACAGGCAACTTGCACAAATCCCATGTCTTATTCTTCAGCAAAGAGTCCATTTCATCTTTCATTGCAAACTCCCACTGAATCTTTGTATCCACTAGCATAGCTTCATCATAACTTTTAGGTTCACCAGTATCAGTAAGTAAAATAGAATACAAAGAGGGAGAAAATCTGTGTGGAGGTCTAATTTGCCTTATTGACCGTCTAACATTCACTAGTGTGTGTGGTATTTGTTGTTGCAGTTATTGCACATCATGAGGAATGGCTGGAACATCAACTTTTGGAGTATCATCCAACACTACATAATCATCTTCTTTCTTCTCATGTTGCTGCAACAGATCTTTGTATAACACTTTCTCATTGAATATGACATCCCTGCTTCTTAAAATTTTATGATTTTCAAAATCCCAAAGACTATAACCACTCATTAATGTCATATCCAAAAAATACACATTTCTTTGACTTAGCTTCTAGCTTGGTTCTAGTTTCAGAATCTATGTGAGAAAATGCTTCAAAATTGAAGGTTTTGAGAAAAGAATAACTCACCTTCTTACCAGTCCATGCCTCCTCTAGAATACCATAGTCCAAAGGAGTAGAGGGATCTCTGTTAATCAAATATACAATAGTATTGATAGCCTCCACCCACATGTGTAAGGGTAACCCAACATGCAACCTCATGCTCCTTACACATTCCATTATAGTCCTGTTCATGCGTTCAACCACTCCATTTTTCTATGGAGTCCTTGGAACAATTTTCTATCTATAAATACCATTAGTGGAGCCATAATCTTCAAATTCATGACTGCAATACTCACCACCATTATCAGATCTGAGACATTTTAATTTTTTACTAGTCTCATTTTCAACCAAGCATTTTCATTTGTTAAAAGTTTGAAATACATCAGATTTCTATCTAAGGAAATAAACCCATACTTTTCTAGTTGCATCATCAATAAATGTAACATAGTAATGAGAGCCACCAAGGGAAGATACCTGATTTGGTCCCCATACATTGGTATGCACAGGCTCTAAGTTCTCCCTTTTATTTTCCTTCTCAGTCTTTGAAAAACTCACTCTCTTTTGTTTTCCATACACACAACTTTCAAAGAAATCCATATTAACACATTTTAAACTTGGTAAAATTTTCTTTGAATGAAGTACTTTCATACCTTTCTCACTCATATGCCCAAGTTTGTTTTGCCACAACGCTATATTAGAATCTACAGTAGCTATTTGTTCTCCCTGCTCAACTGCAACAATTGTTCCTAAACATTCATTTTTCTCTGAAACAATTAAAGTAGAAGGAACAATATGACCTGTACAAAGATATAAGGTGCCTACTTTCACACCTTTTGCTACTACAAGGGAACCTTTTGAAACCTTTCAATTTTTATCATTAAAAGTAACTACACAACCCTCATCACCGAGTTGCCCTACTGAAATTAAATTCCTACTCAGCCTTGGAACATGTCTTACCTCATGTAGTAGCCAATGATTCATTTTTTGCAACTTAATCTTAATTTTTCCCTTTCCAACAATCTGATAGGGTTCATTATCCCCCAAATAAACAAGCCCAAAATCCCTTTGGACATAATCAATGAAATAACCTTTATGAGGTGTAGCATGAAATGAAGCACCAAAATCTAAAACCCATGAATCATCAACACTTTCTAAAGACAATAGCAAAGCATCCTCTTCGGATTTTTTTCTTACCACATTTGCCTCCTTATCTCCATATGATTTATCTCCTTCATTTTTCTTTCGATTCCAACAATCTTTTTTTTTGTTCCCTGGTTTCCCACAGTACCAGCAGTCATTCGGTCCTCTCGATTGAGACCTCCTCCCCTTTGAATTTCCTCTTGATTTCTCACAATTTCCAGAATTATTTCCTCTCTCAGTCATTCTGCCCCTGCTTTGTGCATTCAAAGCACTTTCTAATGTAGATCCACTTGAGGTTTTCCTACGAGTTTCCTCACTCAAAATAACACCTATCACATCATCATATTTTAGGGTACTAGATCTAGGAATAGAATTACACACAACCATTACCAAGCTATTCCAGCTTTCAGGCAAAGAACACAAAATCAAGAGAGCCCTAATTTCTTCTTCAAAATTGATACTCGTAGAAGATAATTGACTAGTAATAGTATTAAACTCATTTAAATGATTTGTAGCAGATCCATATTTTGCCATTGTCATATTAAATAAATGCTTCATGAGAAATACCTTGTTTGAAGCAGAGGGCTTTTCATACTGTATCACTAGGGTTTTCATAAATTCTTCTATTGTCTTTACTTTTGCAATATTAAATGCCACCAATGGTGCTAGACATAATCGAATGCTTCCAAGTGCCTTTCTATCCAAAATATCCCATTCATCATTTGACATAGATCCCTGATTCTTGGCTTTTCCTTCCAACAGCTTCCATAAATTCTTCTAATATAGATAGTCTTCCATTTGCATCTTCCATAACTAGAAGTTCTGCCCATTAAACCTATCAACCCTCAGCTTACCCTCATCTACCATTACTCCTACTCAACCATGAGACTCCCACTCAATCGTAAAACTTTCCTACAGAGGATAATTGAAAAATAACTAGGCTCTGACACCACTTGTTAGGATTAAACCACAGACATAAATAACAATTACATGCAAATATAACCAATGATAGAAAATAATAGATCACACAGAAAAGAACACAAGGCACCAAGATTTAACGTGGTTCACCCAATCCTTGGGCTACATCCATCGAACAACAAGTCCAATATTTTATGATCCAGTGATTACAACCTGATTACAATCCATAATCACTTACAGCTCAATACCGCTACAAGAACCAATTTTGCATCACACCCTATGAAACAATCCCTAACCCTAAGCCCTTTAAAACAAGTATTTTAAGCACTTTAGGGTTATAATTAATAATTACATGTCGGCCTAAAAGAATTTATGAAGTATGTATAGTACTTTCCTTATCAGTCACCACAATCTTACAGTCAAAACATACACATGGATACCCAAAATATACTCATATATTCAGATATTTGATCTATCTATTCACCTTGCAAATATACATCGATCTTCAAAAGAAATTCATACTTATCAAATCCTCCTATGATCCTTGCGATTCTATCAATGTATATCAAGTAAATTACTCGAGTCTTGAAATCAACAAGATACACAATGACATACAACTTTAAAAACAAGCTACAACTGGACAATATGCACTTTGGACATATATCAAAAGGAAAACTACAGACCCATAAAAATGAGACAAATTTAGAATGAAACCTTCAATAAGGCTTTATATTAAATTCCTTGAAATCAATACATCATGATGTATGCAAAAACTCAGAGGATACACAACAAATGACTATATTAGCTAACTTCTCAAAAGAAAATACAACTATTGTTCATAATAGAGAAATACTGAGAATGGTATCGCAGTGATAAAATTGGAACCAACCATGGTATCACAACAATGAGAAAATTCTCTAGTACTGGAACCCTTACAATGAGAGAAAAGGAGAAATATATAAACAAGAAGAAAACTCTTAGATCTGAATCTTATCTTTCCAAGTGTCTAGCTCAAACTCTTCCTTTTGTTATTGTAAGACTGATCTCCTCTCTAATGAATCGTGAATCAAATCTCATTAATGTTGTTTTTAGAATACATGAAAAAAATCTCATTAAAGTAATGAGGAAACCCCTTTCTGAAGGAAAATCTGATACATACCCAAAAGTGCAGAGTCCCCAATCTGATCTTTCTTGTCTTCTACTACTCTCAGCCATGCATCTTCAACAACCTCAGCTGAAAAAACTTTATCCTTAGCATCTGTTCACTTAAAACATTCAATTCATCTTGGTGGTCATTCAGTGTATCTAATCTTATCCAAATATGATCATAATCTAATTCTATCTCTTATGAAGCAATAGATCTTCATTAATACTAAGAATGCCCTAGAAATACAAAACTGCTTGTATCTTCTACCATTGAAGACCTATGCAAAATCTAATTGTAGAAATGAAAAGTTTAGCTTCTCTTGGTTATGACGGATATTATACTACATCTTTCTGATAGAAATTATGCCCCTGAAGTTGATTTGAAAAATGAGGCCTGGGCCATGAACTGACATTAAAATTGAAAAACTTAAATGACTATATAGTCAGAACTATATAATATCATCAAATTCTATTAAAATTTTAAAACTTTAACCTCAAATGTATGTTCATTTTGAAAATATCTTACTCTCAATATTATAGAATTTGCACTCTACCATGTCCTCCTATCATAGGGTACCACATGTTAGATTCTAATTGGTCAAACTCATTCAAGTGGGACCTACATCTCCTTATGCAACATTTAAAATTCTTATGAATTTATGATCTTACAATGTTATGATTTCATATTCCTGTAACATCTTAAGCCCTCAAATTTTAACTCCTAACTATATGATCCCATCTCCCATCATAGCATCTTAACTTGAAATTTCACCTCCCTTGATGGCATGACAACCTTATCTTACAACAAAGCGTAGCATCACAAGTCTTAAATTTACCTCTTACGAACTCATGAAAATCTCCTAGCATTGGAGGTCCCTTTATTTTGTCCCAGGATGTCATGAAAACCTCTAGATTTTGTGGCATTGTAGGTCTTTCTCCTTTGCATCCCAATCCTATGCCATCGTAACATCTTGGTTCAATCTTTCTCCTCCTTACAAACTTATGATGAATTGTAGCTTTGTACCTCCATTTTATGACATTTTTGAACTCATGAAGACCTTTGTCCATATGCCTCCATGTGGCATCTTCCTAGTCATATATTTCTATATGCTAAAGAAATTGACCTATTGGAAGAAAGAGTTAACAAAAAAATATTAGTCGATGTGCATGCATTAAATATTCAACAATGAAAGAAAACTAACAAAAATTTGGTTGAGTTTTTCAACTCAAAGCTACCAACAACTCAAGTCCTCAAGCAACCTCAAATAGCTCAAAAAAGGCACCCATGCGAGGGCTTGTTGGTGTGCTCTTCCCAAACACAACTATGGTGAATCTCTTGATATAGAAATGCAAATGTGATGATGAAACTATGCTATATGAAATGAAGAACACCTCAAACAATGGCTATGGATGAAGCCATGTTTGAGCATTCAAGTGGATGTGGAGATGGAATGCAATAAAGAAACTAAGCTAATGTGCAAAGTAAGATGGTATGCAAGTGAAATGAAGATCTAAATGCATGAATAAGCTAAATCTAACAATGCAAATGCAATCTAAACTCAGCTACCAAGGGTTAGTATGCAACATGAAAATCACTATGAAAGCTCTAAACTCAAATTAGCATGATAACAATGCATATGAGGGAGATAAAATTGCTTGAGACAAGTGCTCTATTTATAGGCTTGAGAGAGGCCATGGTGAGGTGGAATCCATGTGGCATCCACATATGTGCCACAAGGAGACATGTAAGCAAGCCATGCAAGTGGTAAACATTCAAAGTTTGCTCACACATGTGTGAGCAAACTTGGAGAGAGGAGTGGGGGACAAAGTTGTAAAAGGTGTGAGAAGTGGAGTGGTCCTCACACATGTTTGATCACACACTTAGGCTTAATAAGAGATTTAGAAAGATGATTAAGGTAATTAAGTGGGATTAAGAAATGGATAGGCTTAGGAGGATGAAAGTGATGGGTGTAGACTAGGCTTTAGGCTAGGTTTAAGATTAAATTAAATAAGATTTAATTTAATCATAGGTTTAGAGATATTTATGAGATGGAGGGGATATAAATAAATAAGATTTATTTAAAAAGGGGAATTATGGAGGATCATGCATTAAACAAATTTAATACATTAGGGGGCGGGGGAATTATTTAAATTAAATTTAAATACACTAGGAAAGTGAACCTATTTAATTAAATAAATTTAATTAAATAAGTAAAAGAATATGAAAAATATAATTAATTAATAAATAATCAATTATAATGTCAAGGGAAATATTAAATAAATTAATATAGTGTTTAGGACAATTTTAAGTGTCTACATTTTGCCCCTTTTTGATGTGATGTCGGAACGACATTATATTAAAGAAAAGAAAATACAGTTTGCCCTAGAGAGGAAAGGAGTGGAAAGAGTCGTGTTAAAGTGAAAACAAGGGAGGAGGGTGCCCCCTCGAGGAAATGGCGTGAAAAAGGAATATTTTTTGCCCCATTTTCTCGAAAATAGACACAGGAAGGAAAGAGGAAGGAAAAAGGCTTAAAAGAAGGCCTTGCATGACTTGTTGGTAAGATCATAATGAAGCGGGGTGAATTGGATAATGATTAATCTAAATGCAACTTAACTACATAAATGCATGGGATTCAGTTGTGTTCATATGGAAGAGCACACCTTAGTTTGATTTTGCAAGAGGAGTTATGCATCAAATGCTATAGTAGCATAAATGACAAGATTCCTTTGCGTGGACTAGATTCTTAACATAATAGATGTAGGTTTCAGAGTCATGATGGAACAAATGACATGTACACATTGGAGAGGTCTAGGCACACCCAAAGTCTTGTTAGGGATCTTGATGGAAAGTGTGCTAACTTGTTGCCCCCAGTGAAAAATGCATAACCATAACTTGAAACTAACATAGATGTGCTAAACAATCATGAAAATATATCATATTGCAAAATGACACATGTAATCAGGTTAAGCCATTCAAATGATACCAAGATATTAAAGATCAAGGTACACAGGGTAGGCTATCATTGACACACAAAGATAAAATCAACAAAAGACCTTATGACCAAGTAGTCATTCAATCCACAATGCTTGCCACGGACCTGATTCTGATAGTGAAATTTATTAAGCCTGTGTAGGAAGGATGCATCCTGTAAGGCAAAGATTGATTGTTTGATTTAATTGTATTGAAATGTTTGTGATTTTTCATTGGAAATTGTGTGAAAGAAATAAGGTTCTCAAATCATTTAGTGTTAGTTTGAAGTTGTGTAAGTTTGTTTGCAATCACTAATTGATAAGCTCAGTTTGATGGGTTGAAGCTCAGTGTGATGAGATAAATAGAAGAATTTGGATAAGATATGATAAGATAATGGATGAATTGAATTGGAATTTAAGGGGAATGTGAGAGAGAAAGTGATAAATGTTCTATAGGGGAAAGTTTTTTTATAGTGGAAGACTAGAAAGTTGATCAAGGTATATGCAAATAGATGGAAAAATGAAGCAATTGATTATGGAAATGATTTGAATGAAATGATTAGAAGGGAATATGATTACATTAGAGGAGAAATGAATTGATTGAACAGAGTGGAAGAAGTAAAAATTGATGGAAGGTGGAATGGATTAGAACCAATGACAAGGGATAACCAAGGGATGGTAAATGGAGGAAAAACAATGTGAGTTGGTGGATGAAAGGAATGGTGAAAGGATATGAGGGAAAATATAGAGCCAAGGACCATGTTTCGAAGGAGTCCAAATGCCTCATACCAAGGATAGGAAAATGGAAGAAAATATGGTGGGAAAGGATGCATGAAAATGGAAAGATGGTACGAAGTCTAGCGTATGGAGGAAGAGAAGGCATGTGTTCTTTCAAAGCATGTATGAACATTTTGTTATTGTGCCTCTAGTAGTGATCATGCGCATGGGTATGAAAGAGGAATGAATAAGGGATATGGGAGGGAGGGTATGAAAAAGGGATAGTGATATGAAGAGTATGGATGACATGCGGGATATGAAATGGGTGAAATGGATGGGATAACCAAGACCAAGGACATATGAAAGAAGGATGGAGTTATATAAGAGCATGGATGGAAAATGGATGAATGAAAATGACAAGGACTATGAGATGCAAGATATGGATAGCATGTCAAGATCAAAGTTGTGAAAATGGATGGAAATATGGAGGATGTGCAAGGGATATGGAAAGTGAGCATATGGATGGATGGAAGGAAAATGATAGTCAAGAACAAAGATGGAAAAGGGTGATGAATGGTAGATGGAAGTATGGAAGAAATGTAAATAAGAGTGGTATGGATGGAGCTTGCCCCTAGTGTATAGTGCAAGTGGAAGAAGGAAAAGTAAATGGATGGATAAGCGAAAGTGGAAGGCAATGGATACATGATAGGAAAATGAAGGGAGGACTCAAGCATCTAGTTACATGGATGGGACCCTTGATATCTTTTCCTTTTTTCTTTGTTATCTTCAAGGAATTTTTACTATTTTCTCATAGATGTTGCTAGGGTAGTGAATGGAGGACAATGAATTATGAAAAAGGTTGGATTAAGGGGGTGGAGTGGGTGGGAGGAAGACATGGTTGATGGATGCTAGGTTGGAAGACTTGTGGATGCAGCATGAAAATCACTATGAAAGCTCTAAACTCAAACTAGCATGATAATAATGCATATGATGGAGATGAAAATACTTGAGACAAGGGCTCTATTTATAGGCTTGAGAGAGGCCTTGGTGAGGTGAAATCCATGTGGCATCCACATAAGTGCCACAAGGAGACATGTAAGCAATCCATGCAAGTGGTCAACATTCAAAGTTTTCTCACACGTGTGAGCAGATTTGGAGAGATGAGTTGGGGACAAAGTTGTGAGAGGTGTGAGAAGTGGGAGTGGTCCTCACACATGTGTGAGCACACACTTAGGCTTAAGAAGGGATTTAGCAAGATGATTAAGATAATTAAGTGAGATTAAGAAATGGATAGGCTTAGGAGGATGAAAGTGATGGGTGTAAACTAGGCTTTAGGCTAGGTTTAAGATTAAATTAAATAAGATTTAATGTAATCATAGGTTTAGAGAAATTAATGAGATGGAGGGAATTTAAATAAATAAGATTTATTTAAAAAGGGGAATCATGGAGGATCATGCATTAAACAAATTTAATACATTAGGAGGGGGAAGTATTTAAATTAAATTTAAATACACTAGAAAAGTGAACCTATTTAATTAAATAAATTTAATTAAATAAGTAGAAGAATATGAAAAATATAATTAATTAATAAATAATCAATTATAATGTCAAGGGAAATATTAAATAAATTAATATAGTGTTTAGGACAATTTTAAGTGTGTACAATTTCTAGTCAAAATAAGCTTTTATGTAACCGCCAGCTATCTGCGGGTCCACACAAACCTTCTTGCCTTCTGCCATGAGGGAGGACCTTTAGACGTTATAATATATGATGTGCATGGTTAAAAACAATAAAAAACATGCCAATGCAGTTAGCAATGTGGGACTAAAGTCTTAATATAAAAGTGCAGTATAAACTAGATTGTGTCCTTAATTCCTTTTATTTGCCTCAGGTGGAAAAAACCACTTTTCACATTGGTTACTCAATCTCCCGCATGTGTCTCCATCATCTGCTGGTAGAAAAACTAATACTCACACAACAAGTAATGGCTCCTATTATTTGTGAAATGCTTGGCTACTCCTTGCATCCGATCAAACCACACCTCACCCCTCCTATTTTGGTACTTCCCACTGGTGGTGTACAAGCTCTCTATTTTGGACGCTTGGTACATGTTGTTCACTAGATTCTAATGCCATACTTTGTTTCTGGGAGCAAAGGCATTATTTGTTAAACATAATCAATCCAATGTATTATGGTAGGAATCAAGCTTTTTCACATTTTCAAACGCATCTCTAATTCCACATAAATCTCCCCATATCTCCATGCATTGTGAAATGTTTTGGGGGAGAGTAAAACAATGAGAATAGTGAAGAGTGTAGACACCTAAAAACCTTTAGAAAATAAAGTATTTTTATTATCTGAAAAAATTTTGATGACATCATCATTTATTAATTAATTTATTAATTTATTTATTTTTATGCCATTAAATCCCTTTATCTTAATTAAAAATATTTAATTAAGGAATCTCTCCCAAAAATGTTTAAATCTTATTTAAACATTATTTCCTTATTTATTAATTATTTAATTAATAAATTGACCAAAAAATCCAAAATAAATAAAAAATTTATTTTTTGCCCAAAACTTGGCCAATTTCCTTAAGACCACTAACCTCTTCCAAAATCTTCTAATCCTTCTTTAATTTTGATTAAAGGCTAATCCCATCATTTCCTACCCCTAATCCCAACTCAAAATATTTAATTAAGATTAAATATTAATCCTCATGTTTATTAAAAAAGTTTTAATAAATATCTCCTCAGCCCAAACCCTTGAAATAAATAAAATTTTATTTATTTCCTAAAAATCTAATTTATCCTCATCCTAAGAAGTTCTAGACTCTTCTAGAAAGTCTTCATCCTCATCCTAGGAAATTCTAGACTATTCTAGAAAGTCTTTATCCTCATCCAAAGTCTAGACTCTTCTAGAAGATGTCTTTAAACCTAATCCTAATCCCCTCCTAACCTCGTCACATTCTCTAAACATGGGTTAAGACTTACTAACCCAAGCCAAAGTTAACAAATATCTCCTCCTTCACCCACCCTCATTAAATGCCATCCACTTGCCTATCCCTAAGCTAATCCTAAACCATCCTAATCCATCCTCTAATCATTTGCACAATCCTAAGCAAGCTTAAAACCTTCATAATCAAGCCCAAGTCAAAATTCCTCTCATCTCCTTCAAAATATCCCAACCATAAAACTTTATGAAGCCCACTAGGCCATAAATGACTCTTCCAAGCCCTTTTATTGCTCTTACAAGCCATTATGAGGGTCTTTATGAAGATTTTATCCCTTGAGCCTCTTTTGTTGACTCATCTTTCCCCTTTCCTCCATCCTCTCACCCTATGACATGTGTCAATCCCTGATTGGCTGTAAGGAAGCACAATCCATGTGCTCTCCTCTCATGCAATCTGAGCCCTCCATGAGCTTTTTCCCATCCTTGCATCTTAGCCCTCAATCCCTCAAGCCTCTTGCCTATAAATTGGATCCTTCCCCTTTGCAAAAAACACAATCCATGAAGTAAAGTCATAATGCCATTTTGAGAATCCATTTTACATCAAAACCATACACTCACACCCAAATTCCAACTCCATTTGAAGCCCTTTTTGAAGCATAAAGCTTGAGCATACATCCTATCTATTTAGACAAAGCTACTCAACAAGAGAGCTTCTCATTGAGAGAGCCCATTAATGGCTCATATTCTCAATTAAGAGCTCATCTTAGTCTATCTTGAAGTTTATAAATTTTGTCTAGTTTGTAGAAGCTTTATTTAAATTTGGTTTCTATTAGCATACTAACATTGCTCATATACAAACAATACTAATCTTTTTGCCTACCACTTATCCCGCATGGCCTTAGACAACACCATCTCTCCCATACGTTTGCCTCTCCTTAAATTGAAATCATTTTGCATTCTAGTGACCATCTGTAGACACATCTTAACAAAGATTTCTGACTTGAGGCTTAGAACTTGGTTATAGTAGGTATAGGGGCTAGAGGGAAAAACAGTTTTTTTTGTGAAATCAATAGTGATGGTGGGAACAAAATGCATTGAGGAGATGGTAGGAATGGAAAAATGGAAGGGGAGCTCAATTCCTCTATGTTGGACCTTCACCATGCTCATTTGAAGGAGCATTCATGGTGGCAGTAGTAGCTGGACTCAACAAATGGTTATTATCTCCTTCATAAGTTGTGCCCATAGTGCTAGGATCTGTTGGAATATTCAAATATGGAAAGAGTACTTATGAGAGGGGGGAGGGGGTGAATCAAAAGTATCACACTTAAACCAATAAAACTTTTAGGTGAAAGTAAATTGCATGCATGTAAATACATCAAATAAACATGAAACTAAGACACGTATCAACAACTCATAACACTAGAATTTGGTAACCCAGAAACCCTCCAGGAATAAGAAGGTAAAACTGGGGTGGGGATGATACCCACAAAAATTACTGCAGCAATATTGTTCAACCAAATCTGATGGTCTGCCTTGTTAAAGGCCTGCCCTGTTAAAGGTTTTACACTGTATTAATAGTGACCTGGTTAGAGGCTTTACAAACACTTTACATGAAGTGTCACCCTGTTAAAGGATTTAATCACCTATTTAAAGGATCTACGAAATAGCTATTAAGCTAACCTATCACCATAATATTTTCATTCTAATACAATTGCCAGAAAGTATTAGGTACAATGAACCTGATAGATTACAATCCTTGATTGCTGAATGCAGGCACCTGTTCTGCTTTCTCTAATCTTGATCCTTTGTGATCTGATAAACCTCACTCTAAAAATAGATTTCCTTATGCACCCTTGTAAGTCCACTCATATATTTTACAATGAAATTTCATCTTCCTTATAAAGACATTTGAGGATTTAGGGTTAGGTATGGATCTACGATCCATATTCAATCTCTATTTTCACTTATTATTAGCACTCCTTCCATTGGTTGCATGCCTTCATCATTTTTCTTATTGGCTGCATGTAGATTGCATAGGAAAGATAAAAGATTTGATCTTATCATTAAATCCTTCGAGATTTACCTTATGTCAGCTACAAAAACTATTTGCATCATAGTTTGTGCAATTACAAATTCTTATGCTGATATTCTGAGTTACTCGACACTAACTGTTTCCTGATGCTCAGTACTTATAACAAAACTGGCTTACTCGGCATCATCTGTAACTCAACACTTAAATATCACTCAACACTTGTTTCATGCTCGGCACTTAAATATCACTCGGCACTTGTTTCATGCTCGGCACTTAAATATCACTCGACACTTATTTCATGCTCGGCACTTAAACTTCACTCGGCACTTGATCTTCACTCGGCACTCGGCACCTGAAGATCACTCGACACCTGAAGTCTTTCCTAACTCAGCGTTTGTTGTGGCTCGACATCCATGGTGTACTCAGCTCCAATATAGAAAGTAGGTAAGTGTATTGGCACTCAAGTGTCAAAAACCATTATGAAGTTAACAATCTCCCCCTTTGACATGAGTGACAAAAACACTTAACTGACCTTATGAGTACATTTACTAATTTGATTAGTATATACAGAGTTTAAAGAAAACTTGATCAAAATTTATAACTTACAATATATACCTCAAAAAATTTGTAACTCCCCCTGAGTTGATTGATATCATGCTCTTCCTTTTATCTTTTCTACCCCATTAATTCATCTTATAATATCTGTATCTCCCCCTATTATGTCTCTTTTCTCCCCCTTTTTGACACTTATGTCAAAGAGTGTTTAAGGGTTAAGACCATATTTAGCCAAAAATGTGTTGTTTACCTCCATAATCATTCTGAGAGTTGCATCCCAATTGTTCAAAGCAATTTCCAGTGACTTATGTTGGATGGCAATCTCGATAGCAAGATGAATAAGTCCTTCTGAAGTAGAAAGATTTGGGTCTTTCTTGAGAACAGTTTCAGCATATACTTGCTCTTTATGGAGTATTTCTAGATGTGGGGTAATGGAGGACTGGAGCTGTATTAACTTGGCCTTCATATTAGCCTCATCTAATGTTAATATGGCTATTTCTTTGTGAGTGTGAAGTGATTGAGCAAAATGTTTCTCACTTTGAGCTGGATCATTTGGTAGTTGCATGCTTGAAATGTTTAAATTTCTTTCCAAGCTCAGTATCTTTTGGCTTGTCTCTTGTGTGAAGTATGAAAAATCACACAACTTTTTGTACAATGAGAATATATTCTCAAGTACCTTTTTCACTTTGTCAATTAGCTTTTCCAATTCAACCTGTGAAAGTGCAATTTGACTTGATATTTGTTCATTTACTTTTCCTTGGAATTTTCTTTCTGACCATTCCATAAGTTTTGCATTTGTTTCTAGGACTTCATTTGTCACCTGGTCAACAATATCTGTCAATTGCTCCGTGATATCCTTTGACTCATCTGGTGATTGCAAACTGAAGGCATCCATAAAGATGTCCTTAATTTCATGTAGTGTTTGCTTTTGTTTATACTCCTTCCTGAGTATCTCTTGCCTTTTTCTCCTATTTAGTGCTTCCTGCACCTCATTTATTTGATCAATGGTTATTGTTTTTGAGTCATAGCCTGGTATGACTATCTCCTCATCTAATTCAGGTTCTCCATAGTGAAGTACCCTTGCAACTCTAGTAGAGGTAGATCCTAGAGCTATTATTTGCAATGGTTGATGTGAAGGAGTTCCCGAGGTAGGCAAATTTATTAATGTTTGTATTGCCTCCTGCTCTTTAGGGGTTTCCACTAATTCCTCCTCCTACTGTCTACCATGATCAATTATTGTAATTTTTGGAAGTGCACCTTGTGTTTGTGTTGTAGGATCAGATGTAATAGCCTGTCCTGTTTGTTTTGTTCCTTTTTCTGCAGCTGCACTTGGCTTCTATATTGTAGCATCAACTATGCTTGTTGGCATTTGAAATTGACTACTAGTAGTTGTAGAGATGATAGAAGGTGGTTCTTGTGGATTCACCTTATCTCTGACTATACTTTCTACTAGTTTTTGCAATTCATCCATACTGACCAATACTGGATCTGCACATAATATTGCTTGTTGTGTAGATTGGTCAAGAATTCTTTTGAGATCTTCTGCAGTTAATGGATTGATATTCTGACCAGAAGTATCAGGAACATCAATAATAGTTATAGTGTCTATAGGTGTGATGGGCACATGAGGAGGGCTAGGGGGTGGCAATTGTGTGTCTTGCACACTCTGATTTGGTTGCTGCTCTTGCTCAGCTGTTGCCATCATATCCTATTTTTGTGTCTCTTCCTCCTCTCCATCTTTCTTTTCTTCTTCCTTCTTCTCTTCTTCTACCTTCTTTTCTTCTTCTTCTTTCCTTTCTTCTTCTACCTTCTTTTCTTCTTCTACTTTCCTTTCTTCTTCTATCTTCTTTTCTTCTTCTACTTTCTCTGCTACTTTCTTCTCTTGTCTCATTTTTCTCCTCTCTTCTATTGGAACAATAGCTTCTTCCTTGTATTCTTCTTCAAGAAAATCTTCAATCTTCTTGTACAAGTTTTTCCATGATTTCATTGTTCTTTGAACAATTTCTTCCATCCTATTTTGGAGTATGAAGAATGCCTTGTATTTAGGTGTAAACCTATTATTATGCCTTTTGACTGCATTCTTTACTTGTTCCCTAGTCAAATCCGGCAATACCCTTGCTAGGGTTGATTCCCTCATTTCTTTTTCCATTTTCAAACAGAAATGCCATCTGTCTTCTACAATTTTTGACAGTTCTTTTGGCAATTGTCCATCTAGTTCAAGTGGAGTATACATGAACTATGCCATCATTCCATAGACTGTTTCTTCTATCCTATTTTGTTCTTCTTTAGTAAATTTATTGAAATCCACTTTATTTAAATTGCTTAAATCACCATTTCCAATCATTTTACATAAAATATCAACTGAAGAATGGTTTACCTTTTCAGATTGATCTTCTTCATCAGTATCAGATTGAGCCACATATCTTCTTCTTTTCCTCAGCTCTTCCTGTGTTTCCTTGATCTGTTTCTTCTTTGTCACTTCCACTTTAGCCTTTTGAGTGGAGGCCCTTGTTGCAGCTCGTGTTGTTGGCTTTTGAGGTGATGGCATGGCAGCTTTCTTTGGTTTGGGCTTAGCTAGAGGCTGTACTGTTGCCTTTCTTTTCTTTGGCTCAGCTTCAGTTGGTGCTTCCTTGGCTTCTTCTTCCTCGACACCTTCCTCCTTGTCTTCTCCAAGGCCTTGAGTTAATTCCATTGGACCTTGTTCTTGCTCATCTTCATCATCATTGTCATCTTCTTCTTCTTTTGCTTCAGCCTTAATTTCTTCACCAAATTTCTTCTCAATCTTCTTTAATAATTTGTCTTTCTTCTTCAATGTGGAAGCAGTCTTTAATTCCATGTTTATCTTTGATCTTACCACATCATAAGTGCCAAAATGTGGAGCACTTTTATCTGTTTCTTCTGTCAATAATGTAGTTATTGCTGCAGATGCCTCATCAACATTAATTTCATATCCAAATGGCCTTAGCCATCTTATCGTTGGTATTACTGCTTGGATATAGGTAAAATCAATGTCAACTAAGAAACATATATCATTAGTATGTTTTTCCACTAAGGAAACTGGTATCCTTGATCTTTGCTTCATGTATTTCTTGAAATCCTCAAAATAGCTTGTCATCAAGGTGTCAAAATTTTCTCCCATCTGCTCTATATATTCATTAATTTGAGCAATGATGGTTCTGTCATTCCTCCATGTCACTTTGCCAAAAGAAGGAAACTAATTCTGAACATAAAAGAATATACAAACTAGAATTGCTCCAAATTTGCATTGAGTACCCTTTGTTCTTCTTATGGCAGCTAGATTTTCATTAATCTGTTATAGTTGCAGTTTTGCAAGATCATAAGTATGATCCTTTTTCACCAATTTCTAGCCTACATCTACTGCAATGCATGGCACACTGTTGAGTCTACTGGATTGGTATAATTTATGGGCGATGACTCTAATAGAAAATTCAACTAGAGGATCCTGTATGGTGTGAATTATCATTCCTCTTTTGTTCCACTAGGCACCAGTGTTCTTTTCAATAACCTCCTTCAATTCACTTCTCAAGGTTTTGAACCGATCTAGGATTGGGTACCCTATTACTCTATGTATGATTTCGTTGATCAATTTGATGGGAATATCTTCTAACCACAGATTACCACCATGAATTTTGCTCAGTACAAGTCTAACCCATTCTGTCTTGAATACGGTGGGAAAGCTCAAAACTCGAGTCAAACCCTTTCTTTCAACGATTTTGAATTCATCTTTCAAGACTCCATCTACACACAATTTCTCATAAGCTTGCCTTATTTCCATGTCTCCTAGGGCTCCTATCTTACAGTTGTAACATTTTCTCACGTCTTGGACCATTACAACTTTTGGAGGAATTTCGGAGAGAGCTCCGGCTGGGTCATTTTTGTATGCAACTTCGGGAATGGGTTGAAAATTGGGTTGCTTGACCTCATTTGAAACTAACTAAACTTCAAACATTTCTTTATCCTCAATTTTCTTGGAACTTGACACCATTTATGCAAATGAGGATTTCCTCAACAAAAAAATAAAAAACTGCGTAGCTCGACACAAATGAAAATACCTTAAGATCGATGAAAAACGTGTTGAATGAGGTTGCAATCTGCTTGAAACGGTGGATTCTTGCTATGAATTCACTCTGCTCTTTTTCCTCTTCTTTGCTTCTTGATTGTGATGAGTAAAACTGATTGAAATCGCGATAATATACCCTATTTCCATCGCATTAAATGCTCAACTGCCAACTCGGCTTCTATTGGAGTTAACCAACTCGGCATTAGTTATCAGCTCGATCGTTGTTAGGAGCTCGGCATGTGTTGGAGTTTAACTTGGCATCCAAAGATATTTTGGCAAAAAAATTTAGATTTTTTCTTGACATCTTGTTTCATGCAGATTTACACTTTGCATAGCTTCTTTGTCTTGGGACTGATGTGTGATATAGCTTTGTGTATCAATCCCGTATACTTCTCATGCTTAGTTTGATGAAGTGTGATCACTTGACCCATTGGGTGAAGTGATCCCTCCACTTGATGTGTTACACTCATCTTTCTTTTTCCAAGTCTTATTCATTTGCCCCCTTATCTTTTCGACATCAATATTTTCTTTTCCCTTGTTTTCTTCAATCTTGGGTGTCTTTGATCTTGTAGGAAAATTTTTGCTGATATGACCAATTTTCAAACAACTAAAACATGTAGTTTGATTCAACCATCTTTTGTAGTTCCCTCTGAAATGTGTTCTTATGCAGTTCTGTGGTATATGTCCATATTCTTCACAATAATGACAACTATACCTGGTATTGTAATCCCAATGATAATGACTTTCATTCCTTTCTGTTTTTGCTGGTTGATTTGATGTCCACATAGGTTTTGATCTGCATTCAAATGCCCTATGTCCATACTTTTTGCAATTATAACAATGTCCATCAAATCTCTGAGTCCTTGTGAAATTGGATCTACAATCTTGTGTCATATGTCCTTGCATGTTGCACTTATGACAGAAACTCTTACTCTTGGGTGTGTTTGTTTGATTGAATCTTCTACTCCTGCACACATTAGCTGTATGCCCCTTCTTATTACAGTAATGAAAAGTGGGTTTTGAATCCTTACCTTTGTCACTTCTTTGTTTAACACTCTTTGATGATTCCCCAACTTCAGTGCTATTGTATCCTAGTCCTAATGTATTATGGGCAGATTTTGGGAATTTCAACAACTGTTCAAAATACTTGATGGCTTCACTTGACTTGTTGAGATTCTCTACTACCTCTTTTTCTCTGTTCAATTCATTCTGTATTTGTTCATTCTGCATCTTCAAAGTAGAGATCTCAATATCTTTCACATTGAGTTCATGATGAAGATTCATCATTTGGGCAAGTGTATCCATCTGCATGTTTGAGATCCTTGTCAATTCAGTACATTTTTATTCAAGTCTGTTTGCAAGATTTCTTTTGTCATTTTCCATCATGAATTTATCCTCAACTGCTCTTTTCTTTTGTTCAGTGATTTCACATATCATTATGGCCTGTGATTCATGTTCCATCTTGAGAGATCTTATCTCCTCTGCTTGAACTTTGTTTTTCTCCATCAGTTCTGCTATTGCTGCATCAAACTCTTTAGTGTCTCCATTGACAAACACTTGTGTGGTATCAACCTCTTTGTAGTGTATATCATTTTCAGCTATGGCTATCTCCTTTCTTCTCTTTAAGGATTTTGTTAATTCCACTCTTGCTTCCTGTACCTTTTGTAGAGCGAGATGCACATCAATTACCTGGTTTTCAATGATCTTTCCAAGTTTGAAAACTTCCATCTTTAGATCTTTTTCTTCAAGCTGTCAAACTTTTCCTTGTGAGAACTTGGATGCTTTGATACCAATTGTTGGAATATTCAAATATGGAAAGAGTACTTATGAGAGGGGGGGTGAATCAGAAGTATCACACTTTAGCCAATAAAACTTTTAGGTGAAAGTAAATTGCATGCATGTAAATACATCAAATAAACATGAAACTAAGACATGCATCAACAACTCATAACAATGGAATTTGGTAACCCAAAAACCCTCCAGGAATAAGAAGGTAAAACTGGGGTGGGGATGATACCCACAAAAATTATTGCAGCAATATTGTTCAACCACTTCTGATGGTCTACCCTATTAAAGGCTTTACACTGTATTAATAGTGACCTGGTTAGAGGCTTTACAAGCACTTTACATGAAGTGTCACCCTGTTAAAGGATTTAATCACCTATTTAAAGGATCTACGAAATAGCTGTTAAGCTAACCTATCACCATAGGATTTTCATTCTAATACAATTGCCAAAAAGTATTAGGTACAATGAACCTGATAGATTACAATCCTTGATTGTTGAATGCAGGCACTTGTTCTGCTTTCTCTAATCTTGATCCTTTGTGATTTGATAACCCTAGCTCTGAAAATAGATTTCCTTGTGCACCCTTGTATGTCCACTCATATATTTTACAATGAAATTTCGTCTTCCTTATAAAGACATTTGAGGATTTAGGGTTAGGTATGGATCTACGATCCATATTCAATCTCTATTTTCGCTTATTATTTGCACTCCTTCCATTGGTTGCATGCCTTCATCATTTTTTTTATTGGTTGCATGTAGATTGCATAGGAAAGATAAAAGATTTGATCTTATCATTAAATCCTTCGAGATTTACCTTATGTCAGCTACAAAAACTATTTGCATCATAGTTTGTGCAATTACAAATTCTTATGCTGATATTCTGAGTTACTCGGCACTAGCTATTTCCTGATGCTCGGTACTTATAGCAAAATTGGCTTACTCGGTATCATCTGTAACTCAACACTTAAATATCACTCGACACTTGTTTCATGCTTAGCACTTAAATATCACTCGACACTTGTTTCATGCTCGGCACTTAAATATCACTCGGCACTTAAACTTCACTCGGCACCTAATCTTCACTCAGCATCTGAAAACTACTCGGCACCTGAAGATCACTCGGCACCTGAAGTCTTTCCTAACTCGGCATTTGTTGTGGCTCAGCATCCATGGTGTACTCGGCTCCAATATAGAAAGTAGGTAAGTGTGTTGGCACTCAAGTGTCAAAAACCATTATGAAGTCAACAGGATCTTCACAAATTGTGAAGTCAAACAGGGCTTTCCGAAATTTAGGGCAATATGCATCAGCATGACAACAAAAAACAATCAACTTTGAGGGATTAAAAACCTAGTCAAAACATATTGAAATGACTTGAAAAATGAAACATAGTTTTTTTGATATTCATACTAAATACTCTCAAAGTGGTGAGTCATGAAACATAACTAGGTGCAAGATATTCAAATACAAACTAGACCTCAAATGAAACTAAATACAAAACTAAATATTGCTCAAAATGAAACTTCATGGAATGATTCAGAATGACAATTTATCATTATAGGATGCATGGATATGATGAATGCAAGGTGTTAGAAACATAAACCACCTCTTAGGCCTCAAAATGACAACTGGGTACACAATCATGATGTTAGTGTAAATAATTAATTATTATTACACTTAAGTTTACTTAGGTTAATGCATTATTATATTACTTGTGATGCAGACACCTAGGAGTATGAGTAGTCATATGAGTTGTCATGTTGAAAACATAGGAGTTTGCATATTAAACTAAGTTGTCATGTAGACAACACAGTTGTTCACACTCTAATTGAGCACATGGTGTCTACAACATCTTTTTAAGAGATACACCTATGTAAGCTAATCCTCTCATCATTGCACAAACTCCTGTGCTCAATGAAGGTTAATCCACTCTTTGTGGACATGTGCTTAGTTGTGAGACTTATCACTTTGCTAACTCCTAGTCATTCTAGTTGCTTTTATATACAAGGCACTTCTAGTGTGTATTCATCTCATCCAATTATCTCACATCCAATCATCTGATATCCATTATCATTTTGATCATTATTGAGATTCTCATTTGATCATCATTAGTCTCTCTTGTGTTATCTATTGAGCTTCTTGATCTTGGTGTTGAATTATTGCCTTAGGCAAATTCTTGCATGGTACCAGAGCCACGGGAGCTTCATTGCATAGCCATTAGAGATATTTTTTTCAGGTCAAGATTGGAGTTTGTTGGTACAAATCAAAATATTGACATCATATTCAGAAGGTCATAAAAACCTCCAAATTGACTTTTGTTTCATCAAAATTGAATATTGAGGTGAAATCTAGAGTCAATTGATTTTTGGAAGTGTGATGGCAGCATTTGAGGAAAAATAATTACAGAGTTGATTTTCAAACAACAATATCTCCCTCATGTGGACTCTTTTTTTGAAGCAATTTTTTTTTTTTTTTTTTTTGTGGTAGAATTTCATGATCTACACATTGGTGCAGGTTGTTTGTGATCTCTATTCCTGAAGTTTTCTACAAATTGTAAATCCTAATTTTTGCAACTTCAAAGGCTTAGTTTGGGTTCATCTGGACACATATTTAGGTGCTATTTTTTTGGGAGTGCATGATTTTTAGTCTACTTTCTTGATCTGGTATCAGTTTGGAGTAATTTTGAGTAGACATAGTACTTTCAAATTTTGGTCTCACTTTGGCCTATTGGCACTTGTAATTGATTAGATCCTTGAGAGGTCTTGTTTCTTATCTTGTTGAGTCTGATATAGCTTCAAATTTGTTGTTGTAAACATCAAAATTAGAATTCCACTTAGGCCTAAATCAACAAGTGGCTATTGTAATCGCACTAAGTATAAAGTGCCAAATCATACATTAGGGAGGGTTTTTTTGATTGTTTTTGAAGTTTTGGGCAGTGCATATATTCATTGATCTCATGGAGTCATGTCACAAGTGTTAGTTTGGTTTAAAATTAAAGTTGACAAAAAGGAACTATCAGAAATGGAGTGCTTTGATTATTGATCATCTAAGAGAATATAAGGAAATATTTGCTTTTCTATGTTTCAAAGAACTACCCTCTTACACTAATCAGTCGCCTATTAGCATAATTGTGCAAGCCATTTTTATAAATATCAGTTATGATTGCTTTGTTGTCCTTAGAAAGGTTAGTGAACCTTATGATCTTTGGATGAGTCCTTGGAAAGCATATGGAGATCCAATAGTCCTTCCATTTCCAAAGGTCATTCTACCTCCAGTCACTCTAGTTGTGGTACCTACAACTCTAGTTGAGATCCTACCTCTTGATGCTCCAATTGCTTGTACTGATCCAGTTCCAACCATAGATACTCCTGATTCAGTGCACCAGGAAACACCATGTCTTCCTAGTTCAGCTTCATAGGATCACTTCCTTCCAGACATTGCAGTGTTATTTGTGGAGTCTTACATTGAAGATGTGGGAGACATTATTGATGACATCCCCCTTCTCTTTTTTGGGGAGACTTCATCTTCACTTGTTGCGAGGGAACACTTTGACCCTAAACCACTTGATCTTTCCTTTGAGACTAACATGATTGTGGACACTTCTATTGAACAGATGGAGAAGGAATCTTTTACTTTAGAGGAGACATATCAGTCTTTGGAGATTTTATTCCAGTTTCCTCAAAAATCATATCTTCTAATGATTCTTCCTACTAGTTGGGGAGCATTCTCTACTACACCTATAGCACCACTTCTTCTTTTAAGGAGGAACTTCATTCAACTTTCATGGTGTAGCTTCTTTAGTCATCTAGGAGCTTCTTTCATGGGTGTGCCTTCATCATTGAGGAGAGGCTACATTGCTTCTCTTCCTACATCTTTCTATACATAATGGGAAGTATACTTGCAACTATACTTGGTGTATCTTCTTCCTAAAGGGAGAAATGTTGTTTGTCAGCATTGGATTTTCTTTTATCTTTGAGCACTCATCATTAGGAGATCTTTCACTAAGAGGGGGGATTTCATTTCTTTGTATTTCCTTCTTATGGAGGGATTCTCTATTGTATATGCATGATGTATATCATAATGGGGGGGTCTTGATTACTCCATCCATACATGCATCTTCTTTATTGTACTTATCTCTCTTTTTGGGGGAGGATTTTCCCCATGAGGTTTTCCCTCTTTCTCCATTTTTAGAGAGATTTCATTGCATTTGTACATGGGTACCTAACATGGCCTAGTAGTCAGGATCCATCATGCATTTTCATCATAGCTTTTGTAAGCTTAAGTGCATTCCCCTGAGTTGCACTTTAGGGGGGTGTTAGTGTAAATAATTAATTATCATTACACTTTACTTAAGTTTACTTAGGTTAATGCATTATTATATTAGTTATCTTGTAGACACCTAGGAGTATGCATAGTCATATGAGTTGTCATGTTGACAACACATGAGTTTGCATATTCAACTGAGTTGTCATGTAGACAACACAGTTGTTCACACTCTAATTAAGCACATGGTGTCTACAACATATTTTTAAGAGATACACCTATGAAAGCTTATTCTCTCATCATCGCACAAACTCCTGTGCTCAATGGAGGATAATCCACTCTTTTTGGACATGTGCTTAGTTGTGAGACTTATCACTTTGCTAACTCTTAATCATTCTAGTTGCCTTTATATACAAGGCACTTCTAGTGTGTATTCATCTCATATCCAATATCCAATTATCAAATATCAATTCTCATTTAATCATTATTAGTCTCTCTTATGCTATCTATTGAGCTTCTTGATCTTGGCATCATTTTTCCCTAAGACAAATTCTTACATGGTATTAAAGTGATACCAAATTCTTATACATGAAAAGTGCTTATAAAGCTCAATTTGACTCAAAAGTTTAGACTGGTACTTAAAATGAGAATGCAATTTTGAGTACCATTAGTGGCTTTATGTGGGGATGCATGCCCCTTTCTGGCATGGTAAGGATTCAAATCTCTAGAGAAAGAAGACCACTCCTAAAAAACTCTTGAACAACTTATTGAAAATAGGAAATCTACTCTAACTATACAAGATGATGGCCCTGGGCTACCAAAACTTCTCAAAACTTCTCACCTCTATCAAATACATGATTTTCATTTACATTTCCCCAAGGTAAGTTGTAAGTATCATTTTCATCAATTTCACCACACACATCAAAATTTCTCATTAGCAGATTAGGTGAAACAAAATCACTTTCATAGTGCATATAAAAACTTGAATCACTCTCTTCATCTTGTTCACTATGAAAATGCATATTAGCATGCTCACATAGACTATACAAGATGATGGCCCTGGGCCACCGAAACTTCTCAAAACTTCTTACCTCTGTCAAAAACATGATTTTCATTTACATTTCCCTGAGGTAAGCTGTAAGTATCACTTCCATCAGTTTCCCCACACACATCAGAATTTCCCATTAGCAGATTAGGTGAAACAAAATTACTTTCATAGTGCATATAAAAACTTGAATCACTCTCTTCATCTTGTTCACTATGAAAATTCATATTAGCATACTCACATATACTAACATCAAACTAAAAACCATCATAAACATATGATGGATGCATGTTATCAACATGAAACACAAACGCTTCATATTCCACTTTGTTCACAAAGTTACACACGTTAAGAGATTGCAACTCACCTTGTGTAACCAGTTGTGAAGAGTATGTGAAAGTAGATCCCTACTCACTTGCAGTCTCATTACTCATCCAATTAGATTTGTGATTTGTTGAGACCTCTTCACACTCAAGAAACTGACTAGTCACCAAGTTTGAAAAACTGTCCTAAAAATGCTAATCTAAAATCTGCTGATCATAATCATAGTCTTCATCTAACAAATTGTTAGAGGGAACCTTAAACTTATCATTGAAGTTTTATCAACATACAAAGGAAATCCATAGTCAGATTTACAACTTCCACTATTTTTTTGTTCATCATATGAAGCGTCGAAACTTATTGCAACATTATCAACATAAGAAGAAACTGAAATAGTACAAAATTTCCCTTCAATCACATCCCCCATATCTAACAAGTCACCATGTGCACAAACATTTGAGGTACTGTTATATGCACCTTCAAAGCTTGACAAAGATAGTTCAGATTCTGTATCTCTTTCCACATCAAGCATTAGGGAAGTGACTTGACTAAATAAATAAACATCATAAGGGAAATTATGAGCATCCTTAGAAGCACTTACATATTCTTCAAAATCATGAGCTAACAAAGCTGAAATTTCATTAGGGCTTAAGAAGACTACCTCACAAATCTTCTCCTCTTGGTTGTGATTGTTATCCGAATGACATGAACTTACCTTAGAAGAACCATTAGTACGACAATCTAAAAAATCAAAATTATCACTACACTCATTTTCATCATAGTAAGAATTACTTCTACTACTGTTATACGTTGCTTCAGTCTTATAGACACTATCACAAGACTCATTTTTTGTTACATATCCATCTTCCTCATGCTAAATTCAATCATCTAATTCACTAAAAGTTGAATCCTTCTCTTCACAGTCAGAAGATAGATTATCATTATTTACAAATTCATTACATTCATCTTGACTTTCAACACATTTACCATCGTCATTAAAAGATATAATATGTATGCTATTGTTATCAATTTCCATCTTCTTAATGAATTCTTTAGCTTGCAAAAGCTCTTGTAATCTCACATGTGCTGGCTAGTTAACTGAATCAGGCACAAAGATATCTAGGAAAACACAAGGTAAGGAAGATTCCTTAGGTCTCGAAGAAAAATGCATCTTCATAATTGCTGATTAAGATTTTATATAAAATTGCTCAACATTTTGACCCTAAGTACTTCCTACTACATTTCTTATGAAACTGATAAACTTACTGTGGATTTTCTTGTTCAATATAGTAATATTATTAACCATGGTTTCATAGCTTTCAAAACTTGGTAGACTAACCTCAGATTTGAGATCTAACTCCATGTTGAAATGGAATAAAATTTCTAACTACCTCTTTCCTTACTATTGATTGATGAGAGCCAATTATAACCTATTTAATGCCCTATCTTAATCCATTTTATGCACTTGTCTATTCACTTCCTTATTCCATTTCCATTACATTCCATCCCATTTTATTGTTTTGCATTGCATATGGATTAATATTTATAAGCAATAGTTAATATTGTTTTGGGATTAAATTTTGGATAATTTATTATTGATTGCTTATACTAATCTTTATTATCATAGTATGTTCAACTTCCTATAGCTCTTTCACCAATACGAAGCTCCATCAACTTTGAAATAGACACATTTGCTACAAATATTATCCATACTACATGAATACATGGAGATGATAGCAAGGAGACTTATGTGGAGATGTTAAGAAACCTATGATGCATATTTATCAACTGAAAAAAAACCCATGGTTCTCTCCATCAAAGATTTGTGCTAAAAGATTATGTACATCATGAAGACATAAAAGATGATAATCTATGAGTGAAAAACAACGTACTTGATTGAGTATTAATAATGCAAGTCTCACATGGAAATCAAACCAGAATATTCTAAACCATTTTAAAACCATACTATTTGCAAATTGTTTCAAAACCATATTGGCTAGAGATGATATTGTTGCTATTAACAATAATAAAACATTACCTATTCTACCCATATCTACATGAATCATGTGGACAGAATACATGCCATTTTCTCTATATTTATAGTTTGTTACAACTGAACCTTCTTCAAAACCATGACTCAAAAATGATGGATGAAAACAATATTGTTTTCTGAACTGATATGAAAAAATTGTCTATTCTTTGCAAAGCCGCAGATTTCTATTATAGATTTTCTATGTAATAGCCATTCTTTAGATGGCATGTATATCAGAGTAGTTAATAAGTTGTTAAGCCTGTGTATATATATAAGCAATGCAAGATATAGTGTGGAGGGAGTGTACAGGTTTTACAAAATGCACAACATTTTTATAGACCATTATCATTTGGAAATATAAAGTTTACATTTGTATTATTAGGGAGACTTAAGACTACTACTTGGTTTCATCACCAGGTGGCTAAGGAGGAAGGGCCCACTCCAAAGTTACTTGGTGATTTCGTTTTATTTTCTGTATGAAGTGCATTTAAGTTAGTTTCCATTTGTATTTTAATTAGCTTAGCATTACACAATATATATTTAATCATAGTATATAAGTTTATATATTCAATATATGTATTTGATTAGACAATAATATTTCATATTAATTAGATTAAGAGATGATAATTTATTAAGAGTTGTAATTAATTTTATTACATATTAGTTTTATTGAGTTATTTACAATTATGATGTTCCTGTCGCTAGGAAGTGACAGTTCCTATTGCTAGGATTTCTTTAGTTTTTCATAGATCCAATTCTGTGTGTTGTAGTTACATTCATAATCTCTCATTTCACAACTATCATCCCTTGATGGCATATTTCTTAGATGCCTTTCACAAGTTTACACTCTTGGATTGACATGTATAGACCAGCCAAAATTCACCGTAAAATTGTTAATTCTTTATTATTATTTGCCCCACTTTTGGCCTATCAATGATAACCACTAAATAGAGGTAACCATTCTTATCACTTAAATTTCATGAAAGGGAAACTCATGAAAAGTAAAATACCTTAAGCGATGATACAAAATTTTGTCTACTAATTTTGGGACAGGTGTAAACTAAAAATCTTTTACACCATCGATGAAAACCATGTAGAGCCGCCACCTCCTTGAAAAGGACAAATGAGATTAGAACTATGATCCATTTTCTAACATTCAGATTTCTTAAAACAATAGATGCATAACACTGAAAACCATAATCAAGAACCAATAACTTCCTTTCAAAGAACTATTGTCAAGAGCTTTAGATCTGCCCATACAAGCTAAAACTCCTTCAAATTATATAATATGAAATTAACTAGGATACACTAATACAAAGATACAAAGTTTCCACTCACACTTGTGAGAATAAGACATAATTTGTCACTTGACAAACCTGAACCAAACCTTCACTTGGAATAGAGAACAAACCCTGTTGTTCACTCTTTACTCTAAACACTATAGCACTTTCAAGACAATTCTAAGCTAAACTAATTCATGATGGAAACACTAGTAACAATGCCATTTTCATTCAATCTTCAAAGCTACTCCTATCTGAGACAAGGTAACCAATGGGGTTCATGACATTTGAGTAAGAAATTGAAAAGAACATCAGAAAACTTACTGTAACAACTTATTCCATGCAACTTCTGTGTAGTATTGAATCACCTTTCATATTCAATACCTCCCCAACAATGTTGCCATTTTTTTGGCATCTGAATTAACAATTTTTGAATAACCCAGTTATAGGAACACATACACCTAGGGGCACCTAATTCCCATGTTCAATGTACCTATTTAGACACCAGGGCCAACTATAAGGCTATTTACTCTCCTTCTTCTTCAGGCACTATAAGACCTAGGCGGGTGGACCTCAGATTCTTTATATGGCACTAATATCAAAGCATATAGCTGAATCTATATAACAGATAAAAACCCTTGAATCTTCTATGTTTATGCAAACAATCATGGATATGAAATAGCTAATGACATAACCCATGAATTTGATAAACTAAGTGAGGGAAACTTCTTTTTAGCTCTTCAACATGAAAGGGAAAAGACTTTGATTAATATGTTGAATATTAGCATAACCTAGGTATGCAATAGAAAGAACATGTAATCTCCAAGCTAATTAGTCCCTTATCCATTGGGCATAAACTAAGTCAAAACATACACATGGATACCCAAAATATACTAATATACTCATATATCTAATCTATCTATTCACCTTGCAAATATACATCTATCTTCAAATGATATTCATACTTATCAAATCCTCCTATGATCCCTACAAATCTGTCAATGCATATCAAGCAAATTACTCGAGTCCTGAACTCAACAACAAGATACACAATGACATACAACATTAAAAACAAGCTGCAACTGGACAATATGCACTTTGGACATAAATCAACATAAAACTACATACCCATAAAAAAGGAGACAAATTTAGAATGAAACCTTCAATAAATATTTCTATTAAATTCCTTGAAATCAATACATCATTGTGTATGCAAAAACTTAGAGGATACATGACAAATGATTGTACTAGATAACTGCTCAAAAGAAAAATACAATTGTTGTTCACAACAACAAAATACTAAGAATGGTATCACAATCATAAAACTGGAACCAACTATGGTATCATATCAATGAGAAAACTCTCCAAAACTAGAACCCTTATAATGAGAGAAAAGGAGAAATATATAGACAAGAAGAAAACTCCCAGATTTGAATCTGACCTTTCCAAGTGTCTAGCTAGAACTCTTTATTTTGCTACTATAGGACTAATCTCCTCTCTCATCAACCGTGAATCAAATATCATTAATGTTGCTTTTAGAATGCCTTGAAAAAATCTCGTTAATATAATGAGGAAACCCATTTCTGAATGAAAATCTGATACGTACCCAAAAGTGTAGAGTCCCCAATCTGATCTTTCTTGTCTTCTACTGTGCTCAGCCATGCATCTTTAACTACCTCAGCTGAAAAAACTTTATCCTCTATATCTACTCACTTAAAAAATTCAATTCATCTTAGCAGTCATTCAGTGTATATGATCTTATCCAAATATGATCATAATCTGATTCTATCTCATCTAAAACAACATATATTCATTAAAACTGAGAATGCCCTAGAAATACAAAACTACTTGTATCTTATGTTGAAGACCTGTTCAAGATTTGACTGTAGAAATGAAAAATTTAGCTTCTCTTAGTTCTGGAGGTATATTGTACTGCATCTTTATGATAGAAATTGTGCCCTTGAAGTTGATCTAAAAAATCAAGCTGCGAGCCATGAAATGACATTAAAATCGAAAAATTTAAATGACTTTATAGTCAGATTTATATAATATCATAAAATTTTATTAATTTTTCAAACTTCAACCTCAGATTTGTGTTCATTTTGGAAATATATGACTTTAAATATTATAAAATTTGCACTCTACCTTCTCTTCCTATCACAGGGTGCCACATATCAGATTCTTATTGGTTAAACTCATCTAAGCGGGACCCACATCTCCTTATGCAACATTTGAAATACAAATTTACGATCTTACATTGTTACGATTTCATATTCCCGTAACATCAAAAGTCCTCAAATTTTAACTCTTGACTATACGATCCAATCTCCCATCATAGCATCTCAACTTGAAATTTCACCTCCCCCAACCACACGACAACCTGATCTTATGACAAAGTGTAGCATTGCAAGTCTTAAATTTACCTCTTACGGATTCACAACAATCTCGTGGCATCACAAGTCCCTTTATTTTGTCTCACGATCTCATGATGACCTTAAGATTATGTGGCATCATAGGTCTTTCTCCTTGGTGTCCCGATCTTACACCATCCTAACATCTTGGCTCAATCTTTCTCCTCCTCACAAACTTACGATGAATCGTAGCTTCGTATCTCCATTCTATGACATTTTTGATCTCATGAAGACCTTTGCCCATATGGCTCCACTTGGAATCTTCCTAGTCATATGTTTCTGTTCAAAATAAGCTTTTACGTTACCACCAACTATCCACAGGCCCACACAAACCTTGTTGCCTTGTGTCATGAAGGAGGACCTTCAGATGTTATAATATATGATGTGCATGGTTAAAAAAAATAAAAAATACCAACGTAGTTAGCAATGTGAGGCTAAAGTCTTAATATAAAAGTGTAGTATAAACCAAATTGTGCCCTCATTGTCTTTGATTTGCCTCAGGTGGAAAAAACCACTTTTCACATTGGTTTCCCAATCTCCTGCATGTGGTTGCATCAATTGTTGGTAGTGAAACTAATACTCACACAACAAGTAATGCCTCCCATTATTTAAGAAACACCTGGCTACTCTCTGCATCCAATCAAACCACACCTCACCCCTCCTGTTTTGACACTTCCCACTGGTGGTGTGCTACCTCTCCATTTTAGACACCTAGTACATGTTGTCTGTCATATTCTAATGCCATAATTTATTGTAGGGAGAAAAGGTGTTATTTGCTAAACATAATTAATCCAATGTATTATGGAAGGCATCAAGCTTTTTCAAATTTTTAGATGAATTACTAATTCCACATAAATCTCCCCATATCTCCATGCATTGTGAAATATTTTGGGGAAGAGTACATCAATGAGAACGGTGAAGAGTACTAATCTTTCTGCCTACCACTTATCCTGCAGAAACTTAGACGACACCATCTATCCCATACGTTTGCCTCTCCTTAAATTGAAATAATTTTTCATTCTGTTGACCATCTGTAGACAAGTCTTAACAAAGATTTCCTACCCACAACTTAGAACTTGGTCATAGTAGGTATGGGGGTTGGAGTGAAAAAATGATTTGTTGGTGAAATCAAGAGTCGTGGTGGGAACATATCATATTTAGGAGATGGTGGGAATAGAAAAATGGAAGGGGACCTCAATTCCTCCATTTTGGATTTTCACCATGCTCACTCAAAGCAATGTTCATGGCAGTAATAGTAGCTAGACTCAACAAATGATTGTGATCTCCTTCATAAGTTCTGCCCACAATGCTAGGCTCTTCACAAATTATGAAGTTCATCCACATATATTTGGTAGAAAAACCTTAAAATTTAATTGACTTCCATTTCCAAATGCTATGGAGGGTAGTTGACAACAACACACAAAGAAGGCAGTGTATGGTATGCACAAACTTGAAAATTGCATTGTAAAAGGTAACTGCTTCTTTGGAAAAGTCACATTCTTCATGCATTCTTGTATTAGATATCATACCACCAACACAATACTTCTCCATGATCCCATGAAGTTCGTCAAGTGTTTTAACCAATTAGCTTCTATCATTTAAAGATGATGGCATTTAACCTAAAAGTTCCCTCCTTGAATGCCTACTCCAAAACGATCTTGAATGATGTCAAAATTCATTTTTGAAACATTGGAACACATTGATCATTTCAAGCTTTATTAAAAAAAAACATAATGTTCTAAGAAGGCAATATTTTGATGACAAGTGCATATCCTATTGACATCCCTCTGACCAAGAATATTCCATCTCCTTTAGTGATTTGATGAATTTATTTGGGCCCCAAAGTGGGTCTGGCTGAAAAAATTTCTCAAAATGAAACACGCCACCCATCAAATCCACTAACTAGATTGTCTGAAATAATTGGATTCAAACTAGATCAGAATCAACCACTAATTAATCACTTAAAACCAAGTTTATCATGTTATTTTACAAACTGTGATTCGTGCCAAGGGGTCCTATGACTGGCCTTTAAAACTGACTAAAACACCTGGCTGAGCCTTGAGATCTAGCATACTGATTCTTTGTTCCACACTCTTATAGCATGCCATATTTCCTTTCATAATGACTTCAGGGTCAAAAGATATTGACCTTCAAAGTTGCTCAGTTGAAACTACCTACAAACAAACATGTCAAAAAACCATGAAATGTATTTGGTTTTGGCTTTGAAAATATGTCAAACATATACTTAGGGGCTTGAAAATTGGAGCAATAATTCACTATCATGAGAAGAATATAATTCTATTATTTGGGCTCATGAAGAATAACTGGGAGAATTTGGAAAAGTGCAAAGTGGTGAAATCAGATTTGCAGAGCTAGAAACATCAGCAAGACTATGGCTTTCAGAAACAAAATGTGCCTAGGAATGTGTGCAAACAGATTCGTCAAGACTCAAAAACTATCACACTTAAAAATTATTTTTAGAGTAGAACATAATGGTACAATCCAATTGGTTTAGACAATCATGGATCAAGAGATATGACATCCTGAATAGGGGTACTGATCAATCTACATTCTTTGACACCAGTAAAATTTCACAAGTTGCATTCGGAATCTCATTTGAAAATTGATCAAACAGAGTCATCATAAGCTCAAATCTAGAATGTAGAATATGTCTAACCTCTAGAATACAATGAAAAAGGAATTTTCTCGATATGGCCAATTGGGTTAAAATTACAACTGGTCAAACAAGGCTTTTCAGAATTTAGGGCAATATGCATCAACATAACAACAATAAACAACCAACTTTGAGGGATTCAAAAACTAGTCAAAACATATCAAAATGACTTGAAAATAGAAACATAGGCTCTTTGATATGTATACTAAATACTCCAAAAGAGGTGAGTCATGAAAGATAACTGGGTGCAAGATATTCAAATGCAAACTAGACCTCCTGTCGTTGTTTGACACTTAGGTAAAAATGCATAACTAAACATTACTTAAAAAAAAACTTCACGAAATGACTCAAAATGAAAATTTATCATTATAGGACACATGGATATGGTGAATGAAAGGTGTTAGAAACATGAAACACCTCTTAGGTCTCAAATGACAGCCATGTACACAAGCATGAAAAGCACTTATAGGGCTCAATTTGACTCAAAAGTTTAGATTGGTACTCAAAATGAGAATGCAATTTTGAGTACCATAAGAATATATATTCTAATATGTCTACCAGTGAGGTGAGCTCATTCCATGGTTTGGATAGTTTTTATATGAAGTTCATTATAAATTTCATTAGTATATGTGCACAACTAATTGAAACAATGGGAGGGGATATAAAAGAGTTCAAGTGGACTGCAAGAATCATAAGGAGTTTTAAGTTGTTGAAGAAGAAGAAGAAGAAGGTGATACAAAAACCTATGTTAGCACTACCTTATGTTAACAAGGTGTTCTAAGTGGATTGTGATGCTACTGGTAGTGTCATTGGAGCTATATTGATCCAAGAAGGTAAGCCAATTGCATATTTTAGGGAGAAATTGAATGATGCAAAGAAGAAGTATTATGTTTATGATCAAGAGTTCTACGCAATAGTTTGGGCTTTAAATAAATATAGGCATTATTTGTTTCTAAAATAATTTGTTATATATACTGATCATCAGGCATTATAGTACCTAAATGGCCAAGGTAAATTGAATATGATACATTTGAAATGGGTCGAGTTCTTATAGAGTTATACATTTATATTGAAACATAGAAGTGAAAGATCAAATAGGGTTGTAGATGCATTAAGTAGGTGAAAATTGTTACTAATATAAACACGGGCTGAAGTGGTTGGGTTTAATGAACTCAAGACTTTGTACCTTGAGGATAGTGATTTTGCAGAGGCTTGGACGGTCAATAAGGAACCTTTTACTCTAGACAAAACCATGTGGTTGGATTACATGATCTTGGATGGTATGTTATTCAACGATAGTTAGATGTGTATTCCAAGGAGTTCCACAAGGGAGAACTTGATCAAGGAGAAACATAGTGGAGGTATGACATGACACTTTGGTCAAGATAAGACCATTTTTATTATTAGTGAATATTATTTTTGGCTTTTGTTGTCGTAGGATGTAAGAAGTTTGTGTAGAGTTGTCAAGTGTGTCAGACAGCTAAGGGAGTCAGTCAAAATATTGGACTCTATCAACCATTCCTTATTTCATCAAGGCTCTGGGAAGACATAAGCATGGCTTTTGTTCTTGGGTTGCCAAGGACACAATGAGGGTAATGATTCAATATTTATGGTGGTTAACAGATTCTCAAAGATGACTCATTTCATTCCATGTCGCAAGACCCATGATGTAGTTCATATGTAGATTCAAGTTTTTCAGAGAGGTGGTGAGGCTACATGATCTCCCAAAATGTATTATTTTTGATAGAGATACAAAGTTTTCTGGATATTTCTCGAGGAATTTTTGGAAGAAGTTGAAGAAAAAGTTGAAGTTTAGTTCTGCACATCACCCACAAATTGATGGACAAACTGAAGTGGTGAATAGAAACCTAGGTACTTTTCTTAGGTTTTTAGTAGGGAATAAACCTAAGGGATGGTATTTGATTGTACCACAAGCATAATTTCTTACAATAATTCCATGAATAGGAGTAGTGGTAGGTCACCATTTCAAATTGTGTATGGGAATAGTCTAAGGACTGCACCAGAGTTGAGCAAGATGGAGCAAGGAGAGAGGACTAGTGCTGAGGCATAAGACTTTGTTGAACATGTTAAGAACCTACATGAGGAAGTATGTGAGCATATTTGCAAGATGAACATGCACTATAAGGCTAGAGAAGATCAAAATAGGAGACATAAGGAGTTCCAAGTTGGGGATCCGGTTATGGTGTACTTGGGAAATAAACGATTTCCAGGGGGCACCTACAACAAGCTAACATAAGAAATTTGGTCCTTGCAAGGTTTTGAAGAAACATGATTCAAGGAATGTGTATGAGGTAGAGTTTCCATATGTAATCCATATTTCCCCTATTTTCAATATTGCAAACTTAACAAAATATCACAAAGATGGTGTAGAGGAGGAGCTAATACTATAGCCATGTCCTATTCCTACTTTTGAGAAGGAGGAGATTGAAGAAATTTTGGATATCCATGTGGGAAGGAGTACTAGAAATATTTAGTATGAGGAGTACCTAGTGAAGTGGAAGGGACAACCAATGGAATATTCAATCTGGTTATCGAAGTTGGAGGTTGCCCGTTTGGTTTTTTCTCAACCAACTGCAAAGTGACAGGGTCACTTTTCAATTTACCCTAGGTGTCTGATGCATGAGCATCTAGTGGTGTAAGGGCAATCCTGTATCAGCCAAAAATATGTTTAGTGATAGTTTTTTTAACATGTTTGTATTTATGGACATCCATTTGGGCTAAATAGATATCCAACTTTCATGTTCCCATTAGTACATTTCTAGGCTAGTTTTTTTGAGCACCTTGGGATACATGTCAATATATAAAATGAGTTATTTTGTAATAGAGCTATAATTATGATGAGTTAGAGGGTGTAAATTGGAGGGATGATTGAAATTTTAATCTCAAACACTTTAGAAAAAGAATTAGGTCAATAGGTTTCATGATTAGAAAGTTATTAAAGTCTTAAGTTGTTTGGAGATCTCCTAAGAATGCTTCAAAGTCAGATTTGAGGCACTAAATGGCCTCGTACAGGCCCAAAAAATGAGAGAAAAATTAAGTTGGTCTAGTGGCATATAGGGCACTCAAAGAGATTTTCGTAAATGTAAACAATTCATAAATCAGAGTCCTAGATCAAAAGTTATGCCTCTTGGAAGTTGGACTACCATTTTTAGAATCTTGTAATTTTGCACCAACTTCTAATGTGAATTCTAGAACCTTCTATTTTGGAAGTGGCCGCTAAATGGAATAATATAAAATATATTCCTAATGTTAAACCTAATTCGGGCTACTTTAGGTCAATTCTAGTGATGTAAAGGCAATTCTTGTGGAGTTTGGGTGAAGGTATTGTGAGAAGGGGTTTTTTTCTGATACTGATAATATTGTAAGCCCATAGGGCATGTAGTTGAGTCTGTTTTTGTTGTAATGAATGTAATAGAATATCATTTCTAAAAATAAAAGTCTCCTTTCTTTTTTTATACATTTTTTCTGTAGGAGTTGAGAATCCAACTCCGGAAATGCGCCAAGATCACTTGCAGTGCAAATAACTTGCTGAAAAGAAACCTAAGTAGCAAGAGCTTGAAGCAAGAAACACATAGTAAAATATTTCACAATAGGAAATTAGAATTTCTATGTGAATGGATGAATTTACAATGAGAGAGAGGCCGGTTATAAAGGCCTCAAGGAAGCTTGTAGAACAAGCTTGGAAGGTGGTAGAAGATAAGGTTGACAACTAAGCACACTTTCTACAAAAAGGTGAAACATGCTAAAAGGGAACAAACTCCCATGTTGTCAACAACTTATCTCTACAACTATTAACTACATGAGCCAGTAAGATGCAATACTTTTTTTTCTCAATGTGCATGTGCCACAAATCAAGTATTACTAACTTGCAAGACTCTAACATCATAAAAGATGAGGCTGAGTTTGTACCTCAAGAAAATTTGAAAAAATAGATATTCCTTAGACCTTGACTCTCAATGAAAGATATGTAACATAAGACTTATCTCCCATGTCATGCCAATATATTTATATAAAAACATTCTTTTAGGTTTCTTCCAATTGAAATAAATGACTACTATATTTTATCAATAACTAAGAGGCAACTTAAATGCTTCCTACAATGTTATTAGTGTAGATATATTGTATTTTCATTGTAAAAAGGTACTTTCTTGTGGCTCCATAGATAATGCTGGACATTCTTACTTTTTATACTTTTATTCTTTATCTTTCTCAAATAGAAAACTAGAACTTTATCCATTAATTTTGCATGTTTAACTCCATTAATAATCAACATCATAATATGGGTCAAACACAACTTCATGCGCATTTGAGGAAATAAATGCCTTCACCCTACTTGCCTAACCGTGGACTTCGTTGTAAAATGGATTAACATAGCATAATTTTTTATTTAAAAAAATGATTTGAAGAAAGCCAAACTGGAGAAAATACATATAACAGAGAGTTTGACACTCTAAATAGAATGAGTGAACGACATAACTTTTCCAATAAAAAATGGAAGTTAATATGGTTTCCAAGTGTTGAGCTGTGAGATGTTCACATATACAGAATTTCATACTCCAAATATCTATCCATCCATTGCATTAACACATGCACTATGGTACACCATTTCATGCATTGTTGCTACGTTATTGCATTAACACATGCACTATGGTACACCATTTCATGCATTGTTGCTACGTTAAAGTCTCTTTATTAATATATTTAGAAAAATGATTGGGCAAACTTGAGTAGAAGAAAGAAGAGTTGGTGAATGGATTCATATTTAAGCAAACACTTTTGGTCATCCTCCACACGTCTAGAACACATTAAGGCCATCAACTACTAGTAATTTTTAGTCCCCTGCAATTAATTTACATGTCCACTTGTGAAATCAATACATCTATCTATTGTCATTCTCGTGTACAAAAAGAAGCTCAACCAGAGTAGCGAACACCATTGACCAAAAAAAGAGTTTCTATCCGTACATTCTCTTTAGATAGATGGGTAGATTTAGTTATTAGACTTTTTGGTGTTTAGAAACCATGGAAGAAGAAGCATAGAAAGGTGGAAAGGCAATATAATAGTTAAGTTGGACCACAATGAATAACAACACAGGATTGATGGCCACAGAGAATGTGAGCAAAGTGGGTTTGGGATATGGAATAACAATAGCAGTAGAAATACTCATATTGGTCTCCACAATAATGCTCACCTCTTATGTCTGTGTGAGAGTGCAAGGAATAAGAGGGAATGCAAACAATGGTGATCATCATTCAATAGGAAATAGGAATAATAACAACAATAGTTCAAGAATTGGGTCTTCAGTAAACATAATAATTAATGTATAGAAGGAGGTCTAGATGAGAGAGCCATAGATTCATATCCCAAAATGGTGCTTTACAAGTGGCAATAATTGCCCTGGTCATAAGACACCTATTTTTCCATTTTCTTGGGGGAGTACAAGTACAAGGAAGTTTTACATCTATTGCCAGATTGTGGGCACTGCTTTCATGCAAGTTGTGTGGATGCATGGCTCGGGCTCAATCTATCTTGTCTCATCTATAGGACGATGTCTCCATTACCATCTTCATCGGTCAAACCCCTTCCCAAATCTCTCTTAGAGCTCATTCCTCTTGCAAGGCAGTCCATTGATACCCATTGACCATAAGGTACCTCAATGCTTCTTTTAGTTTGACCTGTCCAACGAGTGAAAAAGCCTTGGTCTTGATATCTCCTCTAAACATATCCCACTAGTTATCTTGATAAATGTATTGCCTCCCATTCATGTTGTGATACTTCCTTTTGGTGTTTAAGATTATTGGAAGGCCCCTTAGATAGGCCATCCTCCATATTTTTGGATTGTCGCGGCTCTGTGGAACCATTCTTTCTTACTTCCTCCATTTTCTCCCAAAGAGGGCCAAAGGGGTTTCAAGATCGATGTTTCCTTTGCTGATACGTAGGTTTTGTAGGGACATAATATTTATGATCTACCATGGATCTGCTCTATCTCTTTCTTGATCCGTGGGATTAGACTATAGTCCATCCATCATTCATTTCTTCTCCCACTTGGATATGAAGCAAGGATTTTTAATAAGGGAGAGCATAATTTGTTCACCATTAAATGTTCACTCTGTCTTTGAAAATGCTATACATTTGGGTGAGAGCTCCCGTGATTTGCTAAAGTAGGAGTAGAGCACATTGGTGCCGATATTCATCAAATTGAAATCCAAATGTGGTCGCAGGCGCCCGATTTTAATGCAAATTGACAAATCGGCTTCCAAGGTTGTAGATCTAGGTTTCTTCATGCTTAATCAAAATTCTAAATGATGAAGTCACTACGGTGGAGGTATCAATGTCAAACAGGGGAAAGTAGGCAGTATGCAATGATTGAACAAATCGTAGACTGGAAAATTTGTCGCCTCATATTCGCTACTGCCTGAATATTATTTGTTGATGCTTAGGTCCAATCATAACTCAATCAATATTATTCATTGAATAATGTTCTTCTAAATTTGATTTTATTAGTGTCTAATATTCAATGAATTTTTATCACTTCTTCCAATCTTGAATTGTTGATGTGAAATTCGCTACTAAGTTTGGAAATAATTTCCTACCACTTAATGATATAATTTTTGCATGTAAGAAATTCACTACATATGCTGTAGGAAATCACTTATGTTGCTACCATAGAACTTGGATTTTGATTTTCTATGAGGGCCCGTTTGGCACTCGGAATTAGAGTGGAATAGGCGTTGGCAAATTATGAAAAATATCAATTCCTCGTTTGGGTGTGTCTAATGGGAATTCGGAATAAGGATATATATGCCACTTTTGTCCAAAAAATAGGCATTTGCCATTCCACCCAAATAGGTGGAATAGCAAATGTCCATTCCTATTCCATATTTACTTTGCTTAAAAACATAATATTTCGGGTCCGTAAAAAGTATGGCGCTCAATTTTTGGCTATATGGCACTCATTTTATTTGGGCATTTTTTATCGCATGAAGGGGTTTCTCTGCATTTTTTCCATTGTCGAACAACGAAGATTGGTGATTGCAGGTTTGCAGTGGAGCTTATTTAACAAGGTAAGAACTACATCCTTTTTCTTGTGCGATGTTGTTTTGTTTCTGCACAACACAATTTTTTTTTTCCGGTCTTAGATTTTTGTGTTCATAACCTAGGAAGGGCTTTTCTTAATCTGTCCGTGTTTTTAAATTAGCTGCATTTGTTAAGCATTGTTTGCAGCATGCTCTGTTTTTTGTTTGCCACGGCTTCAGCTGCTTGCTCTGATAGTACTGGGACTGAGAAAACACTGGGTCGTCGAGGTGGGTAGATAGCTTGGTGGTAGAGCATTGGTTCAAAGTCCTCAACAGAGGTTAAATCTCCATAGACCTAGCGAATGTTGTCATTTGCGTCCAATGAACGACTTAGGCATTCCTCCTCTATTGCTATTGCTACGCTTATCAAGACAAATAACTAGGGTTTCAAACTGGTCCTTTGTATAAAGCAAGGTCATCGTACCATCTCCTCCATCCTCCTCTCTGTTTCTAAAATAATCCACTTCACCCACATATTCAGTGATTATGGTCATGAAGTTATCAGCCTCCACTGTAAATCTAGCATAAAGAAGTCAAGAAAATATAGAAATGTTCTCTAAAATGTTCTCTAAAATGTTCTCTAAAATGCTACCCAGCTTGATCAGAAAGATACATGTGGTGGGTAAATGTGGTGTTTCAATAATAGCTCCTACTTCTTTTCCATATGGGAAACTAGGTACGGTCCTGTAAGTTAGACTAGTAAGAAATCATGAACATGAGAGACAGCAAAAGAAAACCCACTCCCCATGGGGATCCCCCTGCTTTATGTATGCTATGGTGCTCTACATGGGGCATTAATGAAGAAAATGGGTCATGTTTTTCCTTTGCAGATAACCAATGAACCGTCAGCAGTGTTACAACAGGAGACGCCATTACTACAAGACTAAGCTGATCCATAACACTTTCATAAGCTGCTTCATAAGTCATGTACCATGAAAACATCACAAATAAAACTACTATGCCTACCAAGAACAATACATGATGAGCAGGGGCTGAAGATGAAGAATCCATTTTTCACTTCTAATCTTTGCAAAGATCCAATTTTGAATATTTCAGAGCTCCAAATGAACTGTACTGTGCATTGAGCAAAGATGAGACTTGAGTAATATTGAGTGGGGATATGAATTTATTGTGATGAATTGTTAATCTCTCTTTTTTGTTAAGAAGAATGGTTTTTTGTATTTGATTTACTTATAGTTATCTTCAAGATTGTAGCTCCTTTGGAGCCTTTTTTGAATTCCCTCTTTCTATTATCTCTATTATTTTAGTATCTTCGAATCCCATTTACTTATCTTGGAGCAATGTCGTTGTTGTAGCCCTGAATAAGAGACTGATGTATAGGAATTCAATGCCTCAACTTAATACCAAATCTCTGCCATAATGGAAAGTGCTTAAACTTACTGGTAGTTTCACTGCCCCAAAATGACACTGAATGGTAAAATCATACCCACTATAGATAAATTTGCTGCTAAATCACATCCCCAGAATTCCTAAAACTACACAAAATACCCGCAATTCACAAGAGAGCATCAGAAAACATGTTTCAGATTAGAATGTAATTGTGTACTGTTGTATCTCATTAGATTGCTTCATATTTCATATAGCTTTCAGAAGCGTTGTACAAATTGTAGGATTAAACATTAGGTGAGACTAAAATTGGTTTGCAAATTGTGCCCTTGATAAAGGGAAAATGAAGTCATTAACAGAAGCAAAATTTATTTTTATTTCTATGAATAAGGGTCTTACATAATACTTACAAGTCTTATTTGCAATACATTCAAATAGAAGAAGGGTGGAAACGCATCCTTAAACAAAGGGATCAAAACAAGATCAACAAAAACAAGTAATTAAACCATTAGAAAGAAAGAGCTATAAATCTAGTAGTTTGCTGGACAATTAATTTTATTGGTTATAATAAAAGCGTTCTCATTTATACTAGTTTATAATAATGGATTAGAATACCTATTTGTTATTTTGTTATTATAATGCCAATATTTAAGCACTCCAAGCAGTATGCCCAAACACAAGCTTGCAGTCACTATTTTTTTTAAAACTATATAAAACTTTCTTGAGTATGTATACCGTATCGTTCCTCACGTGTAGATAAATTGGTCCCTTGCAAATACTGCTTGGCTCAGTGGTCAGTGAATAACTACTTAAAACCAGCATAGAAAGGAATTTAAATGAGGAATAGTGATGGACTTAGGAAACTCAAATAAGCTTTAGGTGGTTTGTAGTACATTGAACTTGAATTTTTAGTAGGTAAAAGGTTTTATGTGGCAATTCTATACCATGAGATTTGTATAGGACTTGCTTCAATTCTGGCTATAAAAAAGCAAATCATAATTACCAAATTCAACATATCCAAGGCATGGCTATCCACAACAGTCTAGATAAAGCTCCAGGCAACAATATATTCAATTTGTAAGGTATAAGCAGTAAAATTTGAGGATGAGGAACACTGTCACTTTCAGATCTTTGTCTACATTATAGTGTTTCTGTAATATTTCTCATTCTGTAATAAAATTCTAAAAAGCAAGGTACTTGCATTTTCATTAAGGACTAACTAAGCTCTAATAAACTAAAATTTAATTAAAATTTAATATTATCAAAAGTCAAGGGCCATTATGAAGAGTTGTGTCTATGAGGATAATAAGGAATTACTTATGCTTTTGAAAAATTCTACCAATATGCACATTGAGTTCTCACAAAATTGCTAAGCTATGCAGAACATGGAATTTTCTTGGCCTTGCTACAAAAGGTGTGAACTAAGTTGATTATTGTATTTGCTTCTTGCTAGATGGTTTACTTGTGTAGTTTAAAAATTGAAGTTACTATCTACTTTTTATAGCTTAATAGTTTACTTCTTATAGGCAGAAACATGTTAATATTGTCTGCAATTGCTTTAAATTTCAATGGATTATTTGTCAACCTAGGCATCATTGATGCTGAAGTTTTTTAAGTAGTTTATTTCATGCAAAAAATAGATAAAACAAACACACACGCTCAGAAGTCAGGACTCAATTAATTACCTATACTAGCAACATTTTTTATGGGCTCAATATATGATGTCATTGTTAGATAGGAAAATGTCAAACCTAGATAATGTCCACCTTTTAAACTTATGTGAGAATGTCAAACAATAACTCCAATTTGTGGTTACAGGTCATTCAATGGATCCTGCTAATGATATAGAAGTTCAGGGAAGCATTGTTAGGAAGATCACCCTCTTGTGTGTACTTGCTGTTCTACTTGTCACCCAAGCAGTATTCATAGTAGCGTCTTCTGAAGAGGCTAGAATACATAGGCATAAGAGAAGAAGAGCTTCTTGTCCTTTCTATAAACGTATTATATATTCTAATGACACGGATTGCCATGACCAAATACGCATGAGTAGAGGAGCTTTCTTCAAACTCACCAATATTCTAAGGGAGAAAGGGAGCGTTAAAGATACGATAAACTTGAAATTGGAAGAACAATTAGTCATGTTCCTTCATACCCTCGGCCACAATCTAAGGAATCGTAAGATTGACCATAACTTTGGTCACTCAGGAGAGATAGTGAGTCGCGACTTCCACAAGGTCTTGAAGGCTATCATATCACTCCATAGCAATTACTTTTTGCCCCCTTCTCCAACTACTCCTTTAGAAATAGTTGGGAAGGATCGTTTTGATCCATACTTTAAGGTAAATCTCCTAAATTGAAATCAATTTTGCTGCTTGACTCTTTAGCATATTGTTACATATTTGACAATATTAATTCCTATGCTAGGATTGTATTGGAGCTATTGATGGAACCCATATACCAGTTACCATTGATGTGGACAACCAAGCAAAATATCGTGATAGAAAGGGCAACCTATCACAAAATGTAATGGGTGTATGTTCATTTGACTACAAGTTTCAATATGTCCTTGCTGGTTGGGAAGGGTCAGCTGCAGCTAGTCGTGTTCTTGCTTCAGCTCTATCAAGAGCAGATCCACTACTAGTTCCCCCTGGTATATTAAAATCTATTTTTAATGATTATATATTCACTATTGTAAATTGTAGTTTGTATGCTATTTCCAATCTATTAACTTCTTTTTCCTTTATATAGGAAAATTCTATTTAGTTGATGCTGGCTATCCAAATGTTCCTAGATTTCTTGCCCCTTATCGATGTACGCGGTACCATCTCAAAGAGTTTTCTAGAGAAAATCCAATCAGTAATGCACATGAGTTATTTAACCACCGACACTCCTCACTTAGGAATGTGATTGAGCGCACATTTGGTATTTTGAAGCAACGTTTTCCTATCCTAAGGCATGCGACATCCTATAGTATCATGACTCAAACAAACATTGTGTTAGCATGTTGCATACTACACAATTACATTACCATAGAGGACGGTGTTCCACCCGATGTGGATATTGAAGAGGACAATGATCGTGATGGGATAAATGTGCCAAATCTTGAGACTTATGGGATGACTCAACGTGATAGAGATGATTGGGGAAAATTTTGTGATGAAATAGCACGAAGGATGTGGGAGGACTATAGATCTCACCATTAGTTGATATTTTTACTTGCATAGACACTTCAAATTTGAATTGCTAGAATACTCTGAATATGACTTAAATTTGACTCAAATATGATGCTACATTGTATTGTATTGTATTTATCAAATATATTCATGTCATCGCTTGCATCAAGCTCTAAATGGAATATTAATGTTAATTTCATTCAACTATGTAAGTCTTGTTTCAGTCTACTATTATCTATTTGTTTATATTTGATGTCTTTGAATTCTTATTATTATCTCTCTATATAGATATCAGATGTGTAAGTCTAATGATTAAAATTGTGCAAGTCTTTTGATTTTTCAGGGTGAACTTATTGTGACTGGTTTATTATTCTCCTAAATTGACTACAGTGCTTAGATAAGTGTATAGGTCATTGGTTAGAGGTGATTGATTATAACTATTATACTTATATCCCAGCAACTCATCCACTCCAACAGCCAAACTGTAGTATCCAAATGGAGCTTGTACTTTGTCTCTATTGTGTTTAGCAGACCCAACATGGCCACTACAAATTTGCCAATAAATCATTGATTTATGGTCTCATACCCAATGCTAATGATGTTCAAAACCATGGAAGATGCATGTTCTATAAAAAGCATTAGTAAATTGTACAGAAAATGTTTAAACTTGAAGTTTTTTTTTCAATATATTAATTTTTTCTTCGCAGTAATATTGTGATATTCAGAAATATTGTGATATTCAATTTGTCACTATTATCTAGTTTACCATATCTATCTTGTTATAGTAGATTGTTGTTTGTATTATTAGATTGTTGTTCGTATTTACACATATACCAAATTTAGATTGTTGTTTGTATTATGGGATTGCTAAATTCAAATTGATGTTTGTATTTTCACATATATTGCTATTTTTGTTTACTCATATATTGTTGTCTGTATTATCACATATATTGCTGTTTGTGTTTACTCATATTTTGCTGTTTGTATTTTCACATATATTGCTGCTTGTGTTTAGTTGTATATTATTGTTTGTGTTTACTCATATATTGTTGTTTGTATTTTCACAGATATTGTTGTTTGTGTTTACTCATATATTGTTGTTTGTATTTTCACATATATTGTTGTTTGTGTTTACTCATATATTGTTGTTTGTATTTTCACATATATTGTTGTTTGTGTTTACTCATATATTTCAAAGTTGAACCAAAAACAATTGGCTAACAGCGAAAAGAAAACTACTTGTGCTACTACAAATATTTACATATAGTTACATTAGAACTCTACCATCAATATTCAAGAAGTAAACTCCAGCCGCTATTAAATGCTTGTGCTTGTTTGACACTATTAAATGCGTTGTTTGCCAAGGCCAGCACCATGTTTTTGGCATGTAGCATCAACCACCCCATATGATCGTGTCTTTAACAAGTTTTCTTTTGCTAGCAATATTTAGTGTACAATTTTACTAACTGCTCATTATTTATTGTAACTTTTGCAGCAATATATCAATCGCTTATACCAGACATAAAAATGTCATTCACAAATCCAATGACAAACATACATGAGGAGGTTTGTATGCACCCTACTGCTACAGCTGTTTGTGCACCTGTTGCTGCACCCGTATCTACCCCTGTTGTTGGTTCTTCTAAAAGTCCAAAAGTGATATGGACTAGGGAGATGGAAAGAAAACTCTTGGATTTGCTCCTAGAGCAAGTTCAACTAGGAAGAAAAGGTGAAGGTGGTTTTCGCAAACAAGCGTGGACTGCCATAGAGAAGAAATTTAATGAAGAGTTGAAGTTAAACCTTGGAAAAGAAAACTTCAAAAATAAGTTAAAAACATGGAAAGTGGGATATAGAGTAATGAAAGAATTGCGAAATACAAGTGGGTTTGCTTGGAATGAGACAACGCAATGCATGGATGTTGAGGAAAGTGTATGGGATGAGTTGTTGAAGGTAACGTATTCTTCAAGGTATTTTTGAATTCTATTGTTAGAAAAATATCTAATAATTTAAATATGCCAATGTGTAGAGAAAGGAGTTCAAGACTGCAAAAGTGTATAAGAGGCAGCCATTCAGCTATTTTAACGATCTAGCAACCATAGTGGGGAATGACATGGCGGAAGGAAACGCAGCGGCAACAGCACAAGATACTGAAGATGGTAATCTTTTTGCTGAGGCTGCTGATCTAGATGATGATGAGGGTTTCAATACCCCTGTGCATGTTGCTATTGATTTAGATGAAGATTTCCTTTAGTCAAATCAATCCACTACATCCACTAGAAACAATCCTTCCATACCATCGACGAGGAGGCAAAAGAGGAAGAAGGCAAGCATGGCTGCTTCTTTGGATGTGATATCTGAAAGCATCCATATGATACATGAGGGAATAAGTAAGCCTCACACTATCCGGGTTGATAAAGAGGATACTAAGAAAGATGCTGCAAATGTGTTAGCTACCTTAAAAGCCATCCCCAGACTTGGGCGCGACACTATGAATGTGGCATGTGACACTTTTATGAATGAACCTACGAGAGCTATTTGGTTCTTAGAGATGGATGCAGAGGCAAGGGAGGATTATGTTCGATATAAGTTTGGAGGAATATAAATGTGTTGGATTATGCTAGAGAGTCATGTTAAACCTTGTTAGATTGAAGTTCTTAATGAGTCTATAATGTTTTGCTAGAAACCAACATTTATGGTAGCTGTCACTTATTATTATTATCTATTTCAATTGTTACAGTGTCAAACATTTTTATTGAAATGTTGTTCTAGATATGATATATTGTAATTTGTTTTTGATATTGCGGCCTTCTTGATATTGTTACTGCTGTGTCAAACTCTTTAAAAAGATATTTATTCAATTATGATTATTCCAAACATTGTTCAATGCATGGTCGATCCATATGAGTGTGAAATCTACAGCCAAGGTTGGTTACAGATTCTTACTGTTGCTTGAACTCATCATTTCTGAAGGAGCACCTATAGTATTTCTTTTGGTATTGGCATCTTTTTAATAAATTTGTTGTTTACTGAGTATGCTAATAGTCACTTATTATTAATAACTGTCACTTATTATTATTAAATATTTCCAAATTCTTTATCACATGTTGTTGTGTGTTTTATTGCACAGTCTTCTTCCCATTGTTCTTGGCCATCATTCATCTTCATTTGACATTCCTGACTATTTACTCTACCACTGATTTTGCTCCTCCTATTAATATATTGTAATTGCTGCACATCAAACTCTTTATGCATGATATGCAATTGTTGTGTCAAACTATTTAATATTGGTATTGTTGCTGGTAGTGTGTTGATTTATTAATTGGGTGAAGTGGATTTTTATCCCAAATAAATATAAAAATGGGGCTGAACTGAAGTTTTGTTTGGTTAAGTTTAGTTTTGTTGGATAAATGCATTGATTTATCTATTTATAGCTTGTTAAGAAACACCCATAATCAATACTATTTTTGATCTTTGTGTTGATCAGTTAGTTTAATGAATGTCTAATTGAATGGGTTTTTTTTGTGTTTGGTATGTTTTTTATTTATATAGCATTGATGGACCTAAATTTGCCAATGTGTGAGTGTAGCACTGGCCCTGTAGCAATGAAGACTTCGCACACAATGAATAATCCGGAACGTAAATTCCTGTGCTGTCCAAATAGTCAAAAGGTTGTTACTATTTTTTTGATGTATGTTTATATTTTATGGAGGAAATAAATTGTGTCAACCACTAATTTAGGTTTGGTATTGTAGGGTGGTGGTGGCTGCAACTTCTTCCAGTGGGTCGATGATGTCCCAGCAACATTCGTAGCCAAATCTACAACACATGAAAGTAATGATTGCAAGTTGTGCAAGATTAGAGAGAGTGAAAACATGTTTTTGTGACGCATGTTATGCATTATAATTGTTTCACTCGCACTAATCTACTGGGAAGAAGTGCGTAAAAGTTAGACAAACTATTGTGGAATGCATGATTTTGTTTTGAACTTATTTTTGATCAAGGAAACTACATTATTTTTGTGGGCTCATAATTATGTATATTACTAGTTTCATGACTAAACGATGAAGAAATTGTACTAGTATCATGATTATTTTATTGTGTCTAACTGTTCGTGAATCTTTAACTAAAATCCATAAAATGTAAAATAAAATAATTTACATTTTATATTATAATTTAAAAAATTAACCGACTCAATAAAATGAAAAAGGGAATAAATATTATATTAAAACAAATGATTACAAGTTGTGCAAGATTAGAGCGAGTCAAAACATGTTTTTGTGACACATGTTGTGCATTATAATTGTTTCACTCGCACTAATCTACTTGGGAAGAAGTGTGTTAAAGTTAAACAAACTATTGTAGAATGTATGATTTATACTATTTTGTTGTTTTGAACTTATTTTTTATTGAGGAAACTAATTGTGGGCTCATAATTATGTAAATTACTAGTTTCATGACTAAACGATGAAGAAATTGTACTAGTTTCATGATTATTTTATTGTGTCTAACTATTCATGATTCTTTAACTAAACTCCATAAAATGTAAAATAAAATAATTTACATTTTATAAAATAATTTAAAAAATTAACCAACTCAATAAAATGAAAAAAGGAATAAATATTATATTAAAACAAAAAAATAACTTTATAAATAATCCTATTCCAATTCCAGGTTTGCACAACCAAACAGAGGATAGACATATTTCCTATCGAATTTCGGGTGAACCAAACGGACCAAGAATAGCAAATTCTGAATAACAAATGCATGAATAGTGAATTCAGAATAACAGATGCCTATTCCCAATTCCTATGCCCGCTGCCAAACGGGCCCTGAAGGAATTATAATTTGTAGCCTTGGTCATGAGTGCAGCTCACAAGTTTATCACAATTGTTGCTACCTTTTAATTGCATCCGTTGCTTGGTGCATTTCTGACTCTATCGTTGCCTTGTAGAATTCGCTGCTTAATTATTTGAAACTCGATCGCACCTATTTTATGGTGTTGAAAATTGTTAGACTAAATCAATATTTGATATTTAATATTTAAATTTATTTTTCTAATTTATAACTTTAAATTAAATCTTTTAAATTAAGCATATATTCAAATAATTCCAAAGAATTAAATATCATCTTTTTAATAATAAATTTTCTTTTTTTAATCAAATAACATTTAATTATTCAAATATATCAAGTATCACAATTAAACCATTTACTAAGCAGAATCACAAAGTCAAAACCACATAAAAAGCACTAGGAAAATTGTCCAAAGCGAAAGTCAAACAACATACGCAAAGAAAGACTCATGGGTTTGAAAATGGTAGACAAACCATAGACTGGAAAATGTATCACCTCATATTCACTACTACCTTAATATTATTTGTTGATGCTTAGGTCCAATCATAACTCAATCAATATTATTCAATGAATAATGTTCTTCTAAATTTGATTTTATTAGTGTCAAATATTCAACAATTTTTTATCACTTCTCCCAATCTGTTGATGTGAAATTCACTGCTAAGTGTGGAAATAATTTCCTACCACTTAATTATATAGTTTTTGTTGCCTAGATTTGGGTGTAATCCGCCATTGAATAAGCATGTAAGAAATTCACTACATCTGCTGTAGGAAATCACTTATGTTGCTACCATAGAACTTGGATTTTAATTTTCTACGAAGGAGTTATAATTTGTTGCCTTGGTTATGAGTGTAGCTCACAAGTTTATCACAATTGTTGCTACCTTTTAATTGCATCCATTTCTTGGTACATTTTTGACTCCATCGTCGCCTTGTAGAATTCACTGCTTAATTATTTCAGACTCGATCTCACTTATTTTTTGGTGTTGAAAATTGTTACACTAAAACAATATTTGATATTTAATATTTACAATTTTTTAATTAATTTTTCTAATTTAGAACTTTAAATTAAATCTTTTAAATTAAGCATATATTCAAATAATTCCAAAGAATTAAATATCATTTTTAATAATGATTTTTCCTTTTTTAATCAAATAGCATTTAATTATTCAAATATATCAAGTATCACAATTAAGCCATTTACTAAGCAGAATCACAAAGTCAAAACCACATAAAAAGCACTAGGAAAGTTGTCCAAAGCAAAAGTCAAACAACATATGCAAAGAAAGACTCATGGGGTTTTAAAATGGTAGATAGTCATATATGATTCCTCCTTCTTAGGACAAGTATTTAGGCTATGGTTGGGATTGGATTTGATCATTATCTTCCCATTCTTACTATTGAGTTGTTGTGATAGAGCACACTCATCCTAGCAATCTAGGGAAGTCAATGCTCGGTACCTGCAACCTACATAAAAGATGAGCATGTACATATGTATATATATCTAAGCTAATGTAATCAAATAACTTGCACAATAGAAGAAATAATATAAAATATTATATAAATACTTGATAATAACTGAGAGTAATAAGCGACTTCGAGGGGGCAACCTCCAAATATCTCCAATGAGAACATACTTCACAATATGATCTTGAAATAAGACTCACAACCTCCTATATATACTTAATTATGCTTAGGCTGAATAGAAAAAACCCTACATAACACCTAGGCTGACCTACCTACCTAAATAATAATATAATAATGATAACATGACTTATTTTAGGATTAAGATAGCCATAAGTTGACTATTCATAACCCTATATACACCAATATTAAGGGTGTAGAATGCCCCCTCTCTTGAAAGAAGCATTGTCCTCAATGCTAACCAAGTGTGGATTCTTTTGAATGAACTCCTCATCCTCCCATATGGCCTCTTTAATTAGTAAGTTTTTCCATTAGATGAGATACTGGGTGAGGGTTCTATTCCTCAACTTCTTCAGGCATGTTTAAAGAATGCACTCTAGTTCCAAAATTATTCTCCCTTCTTCATCAAGCTTTGATAATACTATTTGAGTAGGAATATTATGCCCAATTACCTTCTTCAAATAAGAAACATGAAAAACTAGATGTATCTTTTTTGTTGGTGGCAACTTTAGCTTGTAAGCAACACTACCAATCTTTTGCATGATTTGATATGGTCCATAATATCTTGGAGACAACTTATTATTCTTTTTTTGTTACTTCATTGAGGTTTGCTTATAAGGTTGCAATCTCAAGAAGACCCAATCCCCAACTTCAAAATTTATTTCACTACGATGTTGGTCCTCTTGTTATTTCATTTGATTTTGTGCCATATCTAAATTCTCCTTGAGTCTTTAAAGTACCTCTTGTTGATGAAGCAAGTGGTCCTCTACTGCCTAAACTCTTGGTAACACCTTTAATGATGATGTGATGGAAGGAGGATGATATCCATAAAGTGCCAAAAATGGAGAGTCTTTTTATGACCTATGAAAAGAAGTATTGTACCACCATTCTGCAAGAGGTAGCCAATCTACCCATCGAGATTGTTCCTCTGAAGTGAAACATGATAGATATTCTTCCAAATATTTATTAACAACCTTAGTTTGCTTGTCTGATTGAGGATAGTATGAAGAACTATGAGCCAATCGAGTACCTAGACATGAGAATAAATCTTCCCAAAAGTGACTAGTAAAGATAGAATCGTGATCACTAATAATAAACTTAGGTATACCATGTAGCTTTTGGATATTCTCCAAGAAATTTTTTGCCACTATACTTGTTGTAAAATGATGTGATAATGTAATGAAATGTGCATATTTAGTGACGTGATTAACTACTACCATGATGACATTATGACCTTTAGATTTGGGAAGTCCTGTGATGAAGTCCATGGATACCTCTTCCCAACGTTGGCTAGGAATAGATAATGGTTGCAAGAGACCTAGTGTCTTAACTGTCTCCCCCTTATTTCTTTGACAAACCAAGCATTCGACCGCAAGTTTTTGAACAACACCTTTTAGCCCTTCCCGAAAAAAAATCTTGCTTGACCTGATGATATGTCTTCAAAAATCTTGAATGACCACCAATTGGGGACTCATGTAGTTACGTGAGAATCTTGTGTTTAAGAGTGGAATTCGCATGGAGATACAACCACTCTTTATACCAAAGAATATCCCCCTTTAAACAAAACTTATCTGAACTACTAGGATCACTTTTTACTTGTTGGATGAGATTACTACTCTACTTTGGCTTCTTCCACCCAATTTGCTTGTAATATTGAAAGGGCACACAATAAGGCTTCATCTCTCTCATCCTTCCTAGAAAGTGCATTGACCACAATATTTTCCTTCCCTTTCTTGTATACAATTTCAAATTCATATCTCAGCATCTTAGTGACCCATTTTTGTTGTTCTTCTGAAGACAGTCTTTGCTCCAAAAAATATTTTAGGCTATCATGATCTGTCTTAATCTTGAAGTGTCGATCCAATAAATAAGGCCTCCATTATTTAACTGCATGAAGGATTGCTAGCATTTCCTTCTCATAAATAGGTTTGAGCTAATTTTTCCCTTTTAATTGATGACTCTCAAAAGTAATTGGTTGACCTTCTTGCATGAGAACTGCTCCTATCCCATTTCCAGAAGCATCACATTCCACAATGAATTTCTTGGTAAAGTCTGGAGTAGCAAGCACTGGAGTTGTACACATAGCCATCTTTGTAACACCTGCCAAGGGATCCAAAAGAATTAACTTAAATTTTTACTAAGTTTTCCAAACATTTTTTTAAAGATAAAGATACAATAACATATATAATTTAACAGAAGCATTTAGCATTCACATAAACACATACCATAAAACAGATTACAATTCTTAAGGGTCCCATGATGTTGAATCACATTTAAGTTTAATTAATATTAAATCTAATATATAATACATCCACATCAAATAATAATATGCCAGTATGAATCCATTTAAATAATATACAATTATGTATGATGTCACTTGGCAATAAATAGAATGCACAATCATCCACTATATAGGTCATAGGGTATGAGAGGCTGAAATAATATACATCATAAAATAAAATACATCATCTCTTACGATATATGAAATCAAATACAATACAATAGTACAACCATCCATCATAGAAATACAAGAACAAATAGAAAAGAACATCTATACAAACACATCCAACAACGACATTTGACGATCAGATCTCAATGGTATAAGAAAAAAGCATTACCACCCAACCTTGTGGAACCTAAATGGCCCACTCCCACCTTGCTGAGGAGATAGTCTCAAGTCACAAATAGGATAACAAACTCAAATTCAAAAACCAACATCTAGGTTCAAGGAATCACCTGAAAGTAAACTATCTTAAAGGGTACCAAGACACAAGTATCAACTAATCTCAGAGGCAACATAGACATGTAGGAAATCTACTATGCAAATGGGCAAGTGTCATCGCATGAACCAACTCTAGGATAACCTGGCTAGTCTTTTAATCCTCTGGCCCCCCAGTGACTCTATGCGGCACAAGTATCCTTTTGTAATGACAAGGCTGTTGGAATTATAGATGGAGTAACTGAGGGGGGGGGGGGGGGGGGGGGGGGGGGGTGAATTAGTGACCACAAAAACAAATCCACAGATCCCTTAGATGTCTTAAATACCTATTTACCACTGATAGTCAATAAACACTATAAGAATGTTGTAACTCGGTAGATTAATTGGTTATTGATCATCTAGCATTCATAATTATTAATATGCATGCAAAAGTTAAATAAAATGAACACGAGAGACACCAAATTTAACGTGGAAATCCAATATGAGAAAAACCACCAAGTAACTAGCTACCAATTTCACTCTTCTGAAGTAAGCCCTATTAGGAGCCAACCTTGTTAAAGGTTATAATACACATTGTTAGGTGTGACCCTGTTAGAGGATTTAATCACCCTATTAGGAGTGGCATTTCTAGAAGTCTTTAGAACAATTCAACTGAACTGTCACCTTGTTAGAGGATTTGCAAAATGGCTGTTAAACCAACTCTGTTAAGAGATTTGAAATCACTGCTACAATGGTTAGAAAGTATCAATGAATTGACCTGAATAAGATGCAACTAAATTTGTTGATCATAGATCTCTATTATGCACTATTAGATCCTTCTCGATCAAATATAGCTTTGCTGCTCCTCAATGATCTCTTATCATCCTTCAAAATTCACTTTCACAATAATCAGTCCTCCTTCTCATTACATCAAAACCCATTACACACTTAGAATTCGCAACTTGACCTCTTGTATATACCATTCAGATTATCAAGTCGGCTCATTCACAAGTTACATTTACCAATTAACCATATATCAGTCGGCTACAAGTATTACATTAAACAAATAAACTTTATTTCACAAAATAATGGAATCCTTTACTGGCCGACCCTGCTTGGTAAATACTACTTCCACAAATAATTTCTTGAGTTAACCATCTTAACTTGGTTAACATTGCAAAAGCTGCAAAATCCTTTGGCTACCAAGTTAACTCGGTAAGAACTAAATTTCCTTCACTGTCCATGAAAGCTCAGTTAGAACTGTTTCCTGCACTATTTTCTCTTGATGATCGAGTGAGCTTAGTAACAACTACTCATGCAAGCTAAAGCCTGAGAATGCTTGGTAGACACTGTAAACCTTCTTTGCTAACCTTTGAAACTCGGTAAACTTTGTCTTTTGCCTTGCTGGCCATCTGAGCTCGGTAGACTTTGATTGATAACTAATATGTCATTTGTGTAACATCAAAGACAACACACAATTGAACAATTGTATCCAACAAAGGCATACTAATGAGTTAGCTCTAAGGTTACCGACTAGTCTTTTAATCCTCCAGCCCCTTAGTGACTTTTTGTGGTACCAATATCTTGTTAATTCATTTTAAACCCATTTAATGAAATGTTATCACTTATTAAACAACTTACAATGGGTTACCTTGGCAGCCACTTTGGCCCCTAGCCTCCATTGCAAGTCACTTCCCAACATGACATATAGATAACCAACTCTAAGCTCAGTAAAATCAAAAGATAACAAAAGACCACATACCATACATCAGTTCTTAAACAAGTAATTGACAAGTATTGAAAAAATTGATCATAATCACGAATTCCACCAATACGATCATCCTAATAGGACTAATCCCAAAATCAAATATCCATAAACCAACCCATCTCATAACATGACATCACCAAGAACAAATCATACAAAACCCTCAATCCTATAAAAGCGACTGGAAAGCAATCCACATACAACTAATCGAAGACTTAAATGTTATATCAGATAGGTCACACCATTCACCTTAGTTTCACAAAAGAATACTGGAAAGCAATAACAATCAATAGATTAACACACTTCATAGAGAATACCAAACACATTACTGATGAGGCATATTAATGTCTCAAATTTGCTATAGTTTTTATATAGTCTGAACTTACTCTTGAGCCATGTGAAAAACATTTCCAAAATATCTATTTTAAATGTCTTGTGAACTTATGTTGAATGCAGTTAGAACCTATTAAACCTATGGATAGTGGATATGATGTACCTTGCTTAATATTATATATAAAGTGCAGTATTTCATATAAATATTTAAAGCTATGTTTTAATATTTGAATGAGAGTAGAAATGTTGTTGTATGTGTTTGAAAGTTTCTAGTTTTCAAGGAATGGAGAAGTGGCATGAAGAGTGTTGAGCACCGTATTAAAGGAGTAATGAAGACTGGTCATAGCATGAGAAGCGTAGGTCATTTTTGGGTGATAAGCCATGTCTGTGAGAGGAGTTATTTCAGGAAGCCCGACTTGTTATATTATCTGTGGACTGTTATTTTGTTGCTCAATCAATGTTCTAAAAGTCATGGTTGACATCTGACCCTTTTTTAAGTGATGATGTTTGCTCATGAATTTTTATGTTATGTTTGTAATAAGTGCCAATCCTCTATATATATGGAGAGTTAGAGTTAGTTAGGGGGATTCTGAAGTTATTTTCTCTATTCTCTATGAATTGTTCAGTCATGTAACAAAAGAAGAATTCTAATGAGAGAGTGATTTTGGATTACCTGTTGTGTTCTTAGTTAGTTGAAACCAACCAAGGGGGCCCACTTGGGAGGTGGAATAGATTTAGGTAGAGTAGATTCATTTCTTGCAATTTTCTATTTAAGATAGATTTATTGTATTAGTCCTACAGCATAGTTACTATGAAAGTTCCTGCAACACTTGTGGAAAATGATCATAGTGGATGTTTGAACTATTAACTAGTTTAGGATTCCCTTTTCTGTAGTTTCTAAAGTTCTCTGTTGATAATCTAAGTGTGCTTACTATTCTGCATCAGTAGTATAGATTCCTTTCATGCATTTTACTTTCTTGCAACATAGGTGTTAAGACTCTTAAAGGAACTTGGTGCACATACTATGTTGATCCATTTCAAGTCCTACATCCCTGGGTTGACAATTCAAATGCATTTTCATAATGGAATAGATAGTTCTCAAAATGGATATAGTACCCTTAGTAGAGGAATAGTGGTGTGATTATCTTGATCTATTATGGAAACCTGCAACTACCATGGTTGAGTATAAAAGATTGTATACAATTCATCATCATGACATCACAAACAAAACTCCCAAGCCTCTGGTAATACAACCTGACTATTTCAAGCTAAGTCAAACTCTGACACCCAATAGTAAAATCACACATCATAAAAAGCACATACAAAAGTGAATTTCATAATGAACATTAGGTTTTGAGAACCCTAAAGTGTAATATTTACTAAAGGTTTTTAGATTAAATCACAAACAATTCTATAATGGAAATCAATTTTCTCAAACAAGAGTTTTAACCCAAAGAACTTATGAAAACAGAAACACAACAGATGAAGAAGACAGGAATTTGAAGAACAAACAACTATTGCACAAACCCACAAGATGCTACCTGGATCTAATGCTAAAACAACAAACGCACAAACATGTAAGAATCTTCCTTTTCCTTCAAAAATCCTCTTTTTAGAAGTTGGCTCTTCCAAACCTGTGTATGTAGAAATGAGCTTTAATTTTCCTTAATAAAGAGCTCTTCCCCCAAATCAAGGCTTTGATCATGCAATCATGCAAAAACCCTTTGTCTTTAACTAATATATTTTAATTTTCATGCACACACTTTATTCAATTTAATTAAAATAAAATTTATTAAATTAAAGCTTTCCCTCCCTTATTAAATCATGTGACATTTTTAATATAACATTTATTAATTTAACTAATAAAATTATTTAAAGTTTATTAAAAATAAAATTCCTAAATAAATTATTACTAAATTAAAAAATATAAATACGCCTAAATTAGAACTTTAATCAAATCTTTTAAATTTAATTCTTTCATGCACATTTAAAGAATTTTTTAATTAAAATATTCTTTTATATTTTCTTTTCCTCTACTTTATTAATTAGTGCAAGCACTATTTAAAGCATAGTTTATTATTCAAATTAAGAAGAATAATTTAAGCTCATTATTTAAATGCAATTCTAATTTAATAATTATTAATTAAATAATCATAATAAAATAATATTAAATCTTTAATCTTTTAATATTTTAATTCTATTTTTATCCAACTTCTTAAATTAGACTTTTAAAATAAATATTTTAAACTAAAGTACATATTTTGTTAATTTATAATTAATTAAATAACATCATATTCTAATCTTTCTTTGATCCAGGGAATACTTTTGTCAAAATTGAAGTATCTCCAAAACTCCAATAATCAGCATCAAGTTAAAGTTCTCGAAATTCTAAATTCAATGCAATTTGAATGGACAAAAACGGAGTCCATATGCAAAAGTTATGGTCAGTCAAAGGTTGGTCAAACTGAGAACGGAGGTCATCAAAAAGGTGAAAAAAATCATCTCCACAGTGGTCAACAATGGATTTCAAAATAAAGAGCTCGTTGAGAGCTTTTCGACGGTGTTTGTTTCATCAAAAATGGAGCCCGTACGTGGAAGTTATGCCATTTTGAAGTTCAAGGTAAGAAATGAATATAGTTGATGTCATCATGATGTCAGCAAAGTGGGGAAACATGGAAAAAAAAGTTCATGGTCAGATTTGAACTCATGACCATTTACTTTTAAAATTCATACTTTAATTGTTGCACCAAGCAAAGCTCTTAAAACTTATGGGCGGCAACTATAATTTAAACATTGGCTAACCGCCAATTTTAAACAAGGCAAGCCACTGGCGAGGTTGGAACCCCCGACCGGTGGTTACCCCAAAATGGGCTTGACCGTTGCGCTATTTTAGCACTTAAAGATCATAAGTTTTTATTTAACCTTTGACCATAAACCCACCAACCTTAGCAAATTAAGGTTATTTGTTATTTTCTTACCCCAAAATTGACATGAGCCAAATCTGTTAAAAATGGCTAACATGTTATTTCGAGAGGGGAATTAATTGAAGGGGTTTTTTTGTAAATTTTGTTATAGCCCTATTTTGGCTAATTTCATGTATAAAAAGGGGGTTTAGGAGACTCTTATGAGCATTCAGAAAAAGGAGAGAACGTCCAAGTGCTGAGTATAAGGGAGATTTTTGAAGTGCTCATTCCTGTACTTTGAAATAGTGTAATGCTGTTGTACTTCAAAGGACTGATTTTATACAAATTTGTACCTAATTTTGGAGATAATCAGATCGGTCCCCCTATTGGAGCAAGACCTGGAGACGTAGTCCATACGGATGAACTCTGAGATCAAATTGTTTGCGTCTTCTTTCTCCCAATTTCTCTTTTGATAGCTTAATCTTGTTATTCTCTTGTTTCAATTACGTTAATTTGATTCATTAAAGGTTTAAATTAACTTTATGTAATCAGTTAGCATTCCTCTGTAATAGTGCTAGATCCTAATCAGATCAAATTTGGTATCAGAGCTTTTGTTGGACTAGTATTGCAGATTTGAATGTTAACAAGATCTAGGTTGAATCAAGGCGAAGGTGATCTTGAAGAATATAATCCTAAGATTGGAAAATGAAGAGTTAATCCACTGTCCCAGATGGAAGATAAAGATGGTGGTCAAGGTTCAGAAGACTGAAGTATCCAGAAGACTCTTCAGAATTTGCAAACAATGGTAGAAGTTTTGGTACGAGAAAGAGAAGAGAAGATGCAAAGACGTGCAACTCGAAAGGACAAAGGGAAAAAGAAAGGAGCTGATCGTGATCCACCAAAGACACCTCCATCTTCTCCTTCTTCTCCCTCTTCTCCTTCTTCCCCCTCTTCTCCTTCTTCTACCCATTTTGAGTCTTCTAATATTTTTAAGGGTGGACATAAGCCTCGAATCAAGTTGGATGTAAAATTTGACTTGCCAAAATATTGTGGGGAGTTAAATGCCGAGAAACTAGATGACTGGATTCATCAAGTAGAAGTCTACTGTAGAGTTCAAAACCTTGTAGATGATGTTGATAGAATTCAGTTAGCCACTCTTCGATTAGGTGGTGTAGCCTTAACTTGGTGGGAGAGTAGGTCTCGGGATGAAACTTCACAACATGGTAAGTTTAATTTGTCTTGGTCAGAATTTGTTACTGCTTTAAAAAAGAAATTCTACCCCCTAGGCCATATGCAACAGTTAATGATGAACTAGCAACATTTTAGGCAAGGGAAAGGTCAGCCTGTCCAAGATTACACCCACGAATTTCGCAAAAAGGCTATTTCACTAAATGTCCCATTGTATACCCAGGACACCTTACTCAAGTATATAGGTGGTCTTCATTCTTACCTAAGGCATTCTATTCTCATCCTGAATCCTTATAATTTGGATGAAGTATGTGTCCAAGCAACACATTTAGAATCAAGGGGTAAGGGTACTTTCATTGATAAGTCTGATAAAAAGCCATCCAAGTCTGAGGAAAAGTTCAAAGGAAAAGGAAAGGGTAAAAAGATAGCAACAGTAAAGAAAGAGAGTGAGAAACCCACATGCTCACATTGCAAGAAAGAAGGGCATGATGATTCTAAGTGCTAGAAGCTGCATCCTGAAAAGAGGTCGAAGCGATCTGGTGGAAACAAAGGCAAACAAAAGACCGCTACTATAACTCAACAAGATCTTGGATCTGACTCCGGAGATGAGATTAAAATTGTTGCTACCGGGATCCAAGGTAAAGGAAAAGGTATATCTCTCTCATCAGCTATAAATTCTTCTAGCATAAGTGCAAGTACAAGTACAAGTAAAGAATCTTCTCCTAAGGATGATAAGCTAAGGAATGAATTATTTCACATCTGAGTTGTTATTAAGCATACTAAGGTTGATACACTATTTGACATGGGTTCTCAAGTTAATTTGATATCTGAAGAAGTTGTTAAAAAGCTTAATTTGACTATAACGCCTCATTCGAAACCATACCCTCTTGGATGGGTTTGCGATGATGCATAGTTACAAGTAACTAAACAATGCAAGTTAAGATTTTCTATCACTGCAAACTTTGTGGATGAGGTAGAAGCTGATGTAGTCCCTTTAGATATTTGTGGTTTTGTACTTGGGAGTCCCTATTTGTATGATCGACAGGCTATCTTCTATAGGGGGGAAAATAAATATCATCTATTTAAAGATAAAATTGAATACATTGTACGGGAACATAAGGTTAAGACTAATCTGGCACTAGTTAATGCTGGTCAGATAAAAAGGTTAGTCAACTCTAGTAAGAATTTTGTATTGATGATTGTAAAAGCCAAAGAAGATGAAACATCTGAGACATTTAAGGGATGTGATCCAAAACATAAGGCTGAAATGGTCAAAGTTGTTTCCGCTTACAATGACTTGTTTCAGGAACCGAAAGGATTGCCTCCTAAGAGAGAGATACAACATGAGATTCAGTTGCAGCAAGATGCACCACTTCCTAATATTGGCATGTACTGTTTATCAATCTTGCAGAATGAAGAAATCAAAAAGCAAGTTCAGGAGCTCGTTGAGAAAGGAGTTATTCGTCCTAGTACTTCTCCCTATGGTTCTCCTATTGTGTTGGTTCCAAAGAAAGATGGGACTTGGAGAATGTGTATTGACTACAGGGCTCTGAACAAGATAATGGTAAAGAACAGGTACCCTCTTCCTAGAATTGATGATTTACTTGATCAGTTGAAACATGCAATCTATTTCACTAAGCTAGACTTACGTAGTGGATATCATCAAATAAGAATTGCAGAAAGTGATATTTGGAAAATTGCTTTTAAGACAAAACAGGGACTTTTTGAGGGTTGGTCATGCCATTTGGGCTTTGTAATGCACCAATTACATTTATGAGAGTCATGAATGATGTCTTCCGTCCCTTTATAGATGATTTTGTCATAGTCTATTTAGATGATATTCTTGTATTTAGTAAGTCTTGGGATGATCATGTAACTCATGTAAAGAAAGTATTTGAAATACTGAGAAATGAAAAACTATATGTAAAAATGTCAAAATGCGAATTTGCAAAGACATCCTTAGTGTACTTAGGCTATGTCGTAGGGAATGGTCAACTGAAAGTAGACCCTACGAAGGTCGAATGTATTGTAAAATGGCCTAAGCCAAGTACAGTTACATAAATCAGGAGTTTCTTAGGTGCAGTTCAGTACTGGAGGAAGTTCATTGCAAATTTCTCTTTCATTGCATCATCGTTGCATGCATTAACCAGTACCAAGGCAACTTTTCAGTGGGGAGGTCCGCAATAGAAGGCTTTCAATACTTTGAAGGAAAAGTTGAGTACTGCACCAATTTTAGCTCTACCCGATTTACATCAACCGTTTGAGATTGAGACAGATGCGAGCGGGTTTGCCATGGGAGCTGTACTCATGAAAGGAGGTAAACCAGTTTGCTACCACTTTGAAACTTTTTTAGAAGTAGTAAGTAACTATCCTACATATGATAAAGAACTTTATGCTTTAGTTCAGATGAAAAAAGGAAACATTACTTAATGGGAAAAGAAACTGTAATCCACACCGATCACCAGCCACTACAATATTTGCACTCACAATCTAAGTTGCAACAAAGTAGGCACTTTAGGTGGATGGGTTTTCTACAACAATTTCATTTGGCAATTAAGTATAAGAAGGGTTCCCATAACAAAGTAGCAGGTATGCTGTCTAGACCTCCTATTCAGAATGCTTTGATAATCCTTCAAAATAGTTCTATGGCTCATGAAAGTTTTCAGGAACAATATACTAATGATGCGAACTTTAAGGATATCTATGCAGCTTTAATCTAGGGTAAACATGTAGAAGAGAAAGATTACTATGTGCAGGATAATTTGTTGTACCACTTGGGAAAACTATGCATTCCTAAAGATGAACATGCACATGTAATCCGTGAAGCACACACCTCTTTGATTGCAGGACATTTTGGGGTAAGACACTAGCTCAATTGAAAAAGTATTGTTACTGGCCTCATATACAGGAAACTATCACCAAGTATATAAAAGGATGTGTAATGTGTGCAACCAACAAACCAAGTAATAGGAAATTGGGTTTGTACACACCATTACCTGTACCATCCCGTCCATGGGAAAGTGTATCTATGGACTTTGTGGGAGGTTTACCTATGTCTAGGAAGGGTCATGATTATTTGTATGTAATAGTTGATCGGTTCAACAAAATGTGTATTTTAATGCCTTGTAAAAAGCAAGTTACTGCTAAACTGACTGCTCATTTGTACTTTCAAAATGTATGGGTTCATTTTGGGTTACCCACTTCTATTGTATCAGATCAAGATTCTCGATTCTTAGGGGAATTTTGGTCATCTTTGTGGGGACTCATGGACACTAAGCTGAAGAAGAGTACATCCTTCCATCCACAAACCGATGGACAAACAGAGGTAGTGAACAGGACAGTTGTGCATCTACTTAGAGGTTATTGCAGCAAGCATCCTAAGTTGTGAGATGAAAGTATTCACTATGTGCAGCATGCTCACAACCATGCAACACACTCTTCTACAAAGAGGTCTCCTTTTGAGACTTGCTTCAGTTACTTGCCTAAGACACCAATGGATTTTGCTTTTGGGAAGGACGATCTTGTAGATGGACGCCATGATGCAGAAAAGGCTTTAAAGTTCATCCAAAAGGTCCAAGCAATCCATCAGGCAGTAGAAGCACAGTTGGGGCAGAGCCAAGAAAAATACAAGGCTCGCCATGATAAGCATCGCATTGATCACCAATTCCAATTTGGTGACAGAGTTTGGTTACATATCAGCAAGGAAAGAATGCAAGGTGAAGGAAGGAAGCTCAAGCCTATCAATTATGGTCGTTTTCAAATCTTAGAGAAGATTGGTACCAATGCTTTCTACCTTAATCTTCCTCCATACATGCAAATTTACTCAGTTGTCAATGTTGAGAATATCAAGTTATATGAACCTCCAATGATCTTGGATGAAGACATCACTGTTCAGGTTCCATCAGTTGATGATCTTTCACCGGAGTATATGTCAGAATTGCCAGAGGATGTTATCCTAGATAGGAATGTCAGAACTTCAAGAAGAGGACCAGTTGAATACATCCGAGTGGGATTGAAGGGGATGCATCCAAGCAAGGAAAGATGGATGGAGATTGGTAAAGTGAGGGAACTATACCCTCACCTTCTTTCTGAGTAATCCAAACTTTTGGTGGTCCGAAAGCTTCTCAGTGGGGAGGCTTGATCCAGGGGATACTTTCGTCAAAATTGAATTATCTCCAAAACTCCAATAATCAGCATCAAGTTAAAGTTCGTGAAATTCTAAATTCAATGCAATTTGAATGGACAAAAACAGAGTCCATATGCAAAAGTTATGGTCAGTCAAAGGTTGGTCAAACCAAGAATGAAGGTCATCAAAAAGGTGAAAAAATAATCATCTTCAAAGTGGTCAACAATGGATTTCAAAATAAAGAGCTCGTTGAGAGCTTTCCGACGGTGTTTGTTTCATCAAAAATGGAGCTCGTACGTGGAAGTTATGCCATTTTGAAGTTCAAGGTAAGAAATGAATATAGTTGATGTCATCATGACGTCAGCAAAGTGGGGAAACATGGAAAAAAAAGTTCATGGTCAAATTTGAACTCATGACCATTTACTTTCAAAATTCATACCTTAACCGTTGCACCAAGCAGAGCTCAACAATTATAATTTAAACATTGGCTAACCACCAATTTTAAACAAGGCAAGCCACCGGCAGGGTTGGAACCCCCGACCGGCGGTTCCACCAAAATGGGCTTGACCGTTGCACTATTTTAGCACTTAAAGATCATAATGCGCAAGTTTTTATTTAACCTTTGACCATAAACCCGCCAACCTTAGCAAATTAAGGTTATTTGTTATTTTCTTACCCCAAAATTGACATGAGCCAAATCTGTTAAAAATGGCTAACAGGTTATTTCGAGAGGGGAATTAATTGAAGGGGTTATTTTTGTAAATTTTGTTATAGCCCTATTTTGGCTAATTTCATGTATAAAAAGGGGGTTTAGGAGACTCTTATGAGCATTCAGAAAAAGGAGAGAACGTCCAAGTGCTGAGTATAAGGGAGATTTTTGAAGTACTCATTCCTGTACTTTGAAATAGCGTAATGCTATTGTACTTCAAAGGAGTGATTTTGTAAACATTTGTACCTGATTTTGGAGATAATCGGATCAGTCCCTCTATTGGAGCAGGACTCGGAGACGTAGTCCATAGAGATGAACTCCGAGATCAAATTGTTTGCGTCTTCTTTCTCCCAATTTCTCTTTTGACAACTTAATCTTGTTATTCTCTTATTTCAATTATGTTAATTTGATTCATTAAAGGTTTAAATTAACTTTATGTAATCAGTTAGCATTCCTCTGTAATAATCCTAGATCCTAATCAGATCATTCTTTAACCAATTTTCTAAATTTATTTCTAATTAATTAAATAACATCATATTCTAATATTTCTTTAACCAATTTTCTAATTTTAGACCTTTAAATTTAGAGTTCTAAAATTAATCTTTTTATTTAAAGCATAAATTTAATTAGTTTTTAATTAATCAAATGTTCACATATTTTAATATATTTTTTAATCAAATAATATTTATTACTCAACTAATAATATTATTTTGAGTTTATTATTAAAATAAAACTCCTAAATAATAATTATTAAATTAAACAAGAGCTCTGTGGGAGCAAGAGTCCCTGCCTATTGCTATGAGGAGAAGAAAATAAATTATTAAAACAACTAATTTGCACAAAAATGATTTAAATTTTTACAATGAACTATAAATATCACTTTAACTTATATTTTTCCTAATAAATTGAAATTTTAAATATATTTTCAATGTAGAGTTTTTAGACTTAAACTTATTTATTTAATGTTAGTAATCTAAATTAGCATTAAAAATGAGAGAGGTAAAAAATATTGTTCCATTTCTCTATACAATATAACTCTAATTTAGATTGTTTGACAAATATATATATGTACACTAATTAAATATCTCGACCATAAGAACCAACTATAAAAAATAACTTTATATTTTATTATTATTTCTAATAAATTAAAAGACCAACTCTATTTTGTTATGGTTTTGTTAATTTTTCATATATATTAAATTTTATAGTTTTCTATGAAATATTAGCAATATAAATTAATGTGATATTGCTATCAGGATTTAATTGTGTGATTTTGAGTCAAACTCATTGACCCATGTTTCATGAGTAGTGATTCAACATGAATCCATCTCTCATGAGAATAAATGGAACACTTAGCACTCACTCGATTTAGGGGTGAAGCACCGCGACTTCCCGGGAGGTCATGTACTACTCCAGCCTGAGGTCACCGACTCAAAATCACATAGTTAAATCTTAATAGCAATATCACAATTTGACTTTCTGTAGAAATTATCTCCTACTTATCAATATAAATTAATACTAAAAATGAGAAAAATAAAAAAATTATTACTCCCACTTTTAGAAACACTTCTTCTTACATATAATTTAAACTTTTTAATAATAAATGGCTTAATCATAAAAGAAAACTGTAAATAACATATCTACTTAATTTTTTTTCTAATAAACAAAAATATGAAATATATTATCAGTATAGATTTGTTAATTTTCAAAAACAATATAATACGATATGCTTGAAAAAGAGGCATGCTATACCACTATTTTCAAAATAGTAATAATAATAATCATTTACTTCATTTAATTAAAGTGTAATTTTTTTGAGTTCCCAAATACAGTCATATAAATGTTTTATTTTTGAAAACTGAAATGTAATGAAGACTTTTTCTCCTTCTTAGATAAACGAGCATTAATTTAATGCGTGTCTCCACAAAAATTTGCAAGATATTTATTACTAATATGTAGTTGCTTCCGCTTACAAATATTTTACATTTGCAGGTAGGAGATAATTCCAAAACTCAAAACCCAAAACTTACTTTTCTCAGATCCTTGAGGTGGAGATAGTCAATTTTCTTAAAATCCATTTCTGTGCTCATGTTCCTTACACTCTAATACGTGACAGCTTTCCAACTCGCAAAGGTTTTATGTTTATCTCTCCACACCACATCACTAATGATCATAGCATAACTCATGCTCTGATCAAAACCCTCAACCGTGAACAATGCTCTTTCAAAGAAGACGAATGCTCTGTAGTTATCACAACCGTAAATAACATGATTGCCAGTAAGCTTCTTTTTGAGGTCAATCACACATGTTCCAACATGAACTATTTGTAGCGTCTCACAAGTCGCTTGGAGATTGTCAAGGATCCTCCCTAGTGCTTGCAACTCTAGTGGCTCTTGGTAATCATTGCAAAAGAGAACAACTAAGGTACTGCCTTCCTGAAGACTTGATGGATAAAATTGCCACCCATTAAGATCTAGAAATTTCCACTTGTCATTGAAGAACTCGTAAATTCCCCTCTTTAATTCCTTTCTAATGTGCAGATCCTGCAATATGATTGCAAATAAATATAGGTTAAAAATGAATCGTTTAGAGAGGAAAAAAACTATTCAAGCTAACATAAAACATATGGGTGCATTCAATATCCATGTCAAGTTGTTGGCATTTGTCAGTTTGAGCAAGAAAGATTACCCCCATCAAGGATTTGGAAAAGGGAAGAGATCCCAAACCAAGACGAGTTGTGGTAACAACCAGGTGACATATTCTCCTTTCTCTATTCAGTAGATTCCATCAGTCAATGAGCATTGGACTGCCATGAATGTCTAAACAAGCCAAACTTTCTATCTTGATCAAACTCCCCAAACTCGTTAAATTTGAGATGGGGTAGCCGAGTCCAAACTTTGCACCATTTATGAGAAATTGCAGAAAAGAGAACAACTTCTTTGAGAGGGAGTCTCCCTAAAATCTGAGAATAGAAGAGTTCATCTAGAAGATTTGTGATATTCATTTTGCTCATTTTTGAAAGGGGAAAGAGGGGGTAGGTAAAAATTCAATTGCAGGGGAAGAGCATTCAGAGCAACTTCAATTGCAGGGGAAGAGCATTTAGAGCAATGGAAGAATTAGCAAAGGAGGCCAAGAAACTTGGGTATTATGTAGAGGCCCATCTTCTTTTTCAATATTAAAAACCAATGCATGGAGTAATTAAAAACTGTATTCTTCCTCTCTTGACAAATCATTTACACACTTGCATTTATTGTCATTGCATGGGCGATGGAAGGCAGTATATTTGGCATGAGTATCTTATGCATGGCACTTGGCCGTACTAAAGTGGGGGTGCATGGGTGGCAGAACACAGCTTGCAACAACTAAGGTCACTCGTAAGTGTGAAATTAGTGTTGTACGTAACTCAAGGTCCGTTAAGTAAACATAGTGCCATGTGTGGTCGTTTGATTTTCAACTGAAACACAATAAATGGAAAAGATTTTGGCAAGATACCAAAATGTATTACGGGAAGTGTGTAAATTGCCAACTAGCCCCTCGAAATGTACTCTCCCTCGTGTTCTTTTTTGATTTATTAGCCTTTTATTTTGAACAATAAAACCACTAGGAAAATGACACTGGCCAATAGGAGAATAGGAAAAATTTTCAAAAATAGAAATTAAAGTCATTAAAATGCTATAAACCATATCATATCTTTATTTTCTCTATAGTCAAAAGCATGATTAATAGTTTTTATTTCACATGAAACCAATAGTCTCTGCCTTTTAAAAGCCAAAGACTAATAAATATATATACACTAAAATTAGAACTTTAATTAAATCTTTAAAATTAATTCCTTTATTTAATTAATTCACGAGACTTTTTTTAATAATATAATTATCAACTTAATTAAAAATATTATTTAGAGTTTAATATTAAAATAAAACTCCTAAATAATTATCATTAAATTAAATAAATATAAATATGTCAAAGATAGAACTTTAATGTAATCTTTCAATTTAATTCTTTTATTTAATTAATTTCTCAATTAATTAGATATAATTAAATATTATGTTTCTTTATAAAATTTCCATTAAATTAAATCATTAAATTATCTTTTAATTTGATTTAATTATAACAGAAAATCACAACAGACCCACAAAATCAAATACGACAACTCAACTGAAGACAGGACAAAAATCAAATTCCAAGGTCAAAGTCATGAATTCACGTCATTTGACATTTTCGGAAAGGTGAAACTAACTCAAATACTTGTTCTCTAAGACAATTGGCTTAGGTTAGGATTTGGACTCAAGAGTTATCTCCCTACTTATACCATTGAAATACTGCGATAGGGTACACTCATCTTGGCAATTCAAGGAAGTCGATACCTGGTACCTGCAATATGCATAAAATCCACGCATGTACAAACACAATATTCTAAACTAAACAAACAATGGTAGGAAGTGGTTCATCATGTAGATCCGGACTAGTAGGTGACTATGACTCCCTTCCTCGACCACATCTGAAACGTCAAACATAAAGAAAACATACATGCACACCATACACATGCAAGTATGGGGTAAGTATCCATAGAAATCGCATAAAAATCATTCATCTAACTAACATCATTAAATAATTGAAATTACTATAATAATCATTATCAAAGTATAATCATGAATATATGAAGTAACTAGTACCAAGTAGTCTCATCATAAAATCAACTGAGTATGAAACAATATCTGATAATCTGAAAGATAATGCTACTGATCATCAAGCATAAACTGGCCTAAAAGAGTTCGGCAATAATAACAAATGTAAACTAGCGGCAGGCATTACAATCTTTAATTGCTCAAATGCTACATTAGCAGATTCATTCCAATGAAAATAATCCTTCTTCAATATAGTGGTGAGGGGTGTTGCTATACGACCATAATTCTTCACAAATCTTCTATAGTACCCAATCAATCCCAAGAAACCCCTCAGCTTCTTAATGGTTTTTGGAATAGGCCATTCCATGATAGCCTTAATTTTGTTAGGGTCTACCTTTACTCCTTCATGTGAAACACTGTGTCCTAAATACTCCACCTCCTTAAGACCAAAAGCACACTTGCATGGCTTAGCATAGAGTTGATGATCTTTGAGTAATTGTAATGCTTAATCTACATGTTGGAAATGTTCTTCCCAAGTCTTGGTATAAATTAATAGATCATCAAAAAACAGTAACACAAACTTTCTCAAGAACTTCTTAAAAATGGAATTCATCAAACTTTAGAATGTAGATGGTGCATTGGTAAAATCGAATGACATCACCAAAAATTCATAATAACCCTCATGACTTCAAAATTTTGTCTTACAAATATCTTCCTCCTTAATTAGAATTTGGTGATATCTCGATCTAAGATCTAACTTGGTAAAATACATAGCTCCTTTTAATTCATCTAGCAAATCATTAATGACTAGAATAGGAAACTTATCTTTAATGGTGTACTTGTTGAGCACTCTATAATCCGCACACATGTGCCAAGTTTCATCCTTCTTATGCACCATCACCACAGGCAAGGAGTAAGCACTTTGGTTGTGCCTAATAATTCATGCCTCTAGCATTTCCTCAACAATTTTTTCTATCTCACTTTTTTTTATGTGTGGGTACCTATAAGGTTTGATGTTTGGTGGCTGGCTCCCTGGAACTAGTTGTATGGCATGGTCATGATCCCTCTTAGGAGGAAGTCCTTTAGGCATATCTCCAAGAATCACTGAGTGACGATCGATTATTGCTTGTAAATCTGGATGAGTAAGAGCATTAGATTGAGAGGCTTCTAATGAACATAGATGGGCCTCAAATCCATCTTCTCCTTTCTTAGCAATTTTTGCATTTGATGAGAGCTTACCATCTATGGGGATTTTTTATTCAACCCCCTTAGCTCCACTACCTTTCCTTTTTATAATTTGGTATGGTCCATAATATCTTGGAGACAATTTATTATTCTTTTTTTTGTTGCTTTATTGAGGTTTGCTTATAAGGTTGCAATCTCAAGAAGACCCAATCCCCAACTTCAAAATTTCTATCACTATGATGTTGGTCCAATTGTTGTTTCATTTGATTTTTTGCCATAGCTAAATTCTCCTTGAGTCTTGAAAGTACCTCTTGTTAATGAAGCAATTGGTCCTCTACTGCCTAAACTCTTGATGACACCTTTAATGATGATGTGATTAAAGGAGGATGATATCCATAAAGTGCCAAAAATGGAGAAATTTTTTATGACCTATGAAAAGAAGTATTGTACCACCATTCTGCAAGAGGTATCCAATCTACCCATTGATATTGTTTCTCTAAAGTGAAACAACGTAGATATCCTTCCAAACATTTATTAACAACCTCAATTTTCCCATCTGATTGAGGATGGTATGAAGAACTATGAGCCAATTGAGTAACCAAACATGAGAATAAATCTTTCCAAAAGTGACTAGTAAAGATAAGATCATGATTACTAACAATAACCTTAGGTGTACCATGTAGCTTTTGGATATTCTCCAAGAAAACTTTTACCACAATACTTTTTGTAAAAGGATGTGATAATGCAATGAGATGTGCATATTTAGTGAGGTGATCAACTACTACCATGATGACATTATGACCTTTAGATTTGGGAAGTCCTATGATGAAGTCCATGGATACCTCTTCCCAACATTGGCTAGGAATAGATAATGGCTGCAAGAGACCTGGTGTCTTAATTGTCTCCCCCTTATTTCTTTGACAAACCAAACATTTGGCCACAAATTTTTGAACATCACCTTTTAGCCCTTCCAAAAAAAAATCTTGCTTGACCCGATGATATGTCTTCAAAAATCCTGAATGACCACCAATTGGGGATTCATGTAGTTCTATGAGAATCTTGTGTTTAAGAGTGGAATTCTTGTAGAGATACAACCACTCTTTATACCAAAGAATATCCCCCTTTAAAAAAATTTATCTGAACTAGTAGGATCACTTTTTACTTGTTGGATGAGATTTCTTGTTGCAACATCATTTCGCCACTCTACTTTGGCTTCTTTGATCCAATTTAATTGTAATATAGAAATAACATACAATAAGGCTTCATCTTTTTCATCCTTCCTAGATAGTATATCGGCCACAATATTTTCCTTCCCTTTCTTGTATACAATTTCAAAGTCATATCCCAACATCTTCATGGCTCATTTTTGTTTCTTTTCCAAAGATATTCTTTGTTCCAAAAAATATTTTAGGCTATCATGATCTGTCTTAACCTTGAATTGTCGACCCATTAAATAAGGCCTCCATTTTTTAACCACATGAAGGATTGCTAGCATTTCCTTCTCACAAATAGGTTTGAGCTGATTTTTACCTTTTAATTGATGACTCTCAAAAGCAATTGGTTGACCTTCTTGCATGAGAACTACTCCTATCCCATTTCCAGAAGCATTACATTCCACAATGAATTCCTTGGTGAAGTTTGGAGTAGCACGCACTGGAGTTGTACACATAGCTGTCTTTAATTGCTCAAATGCTACATTAGAAGATTCATTCCAATGAAAAGAATCCTTCTTTAATAGAGTGGTGAGCGGTACTGCTATACGATCATAATTCTTCACAAATATTCTATAATACCCTATCAATCCCAAGAAACCCCTCAGCTTCTTAATGGTTTTGGGAATAGGCCATTCCATGATAGCCTTAATTTTGTTAGGGTCTACCTTTACTCCTTTATGTGAAACTATGTGTCCCAAATACTCCACCTCCTTAAAACGAGAAGCGCACTTGGATGGCTTAGCATAGAGTTGATGATCTTCCAGTAATTGTAATGCTTGATCTACATGTTGTAAATGTTCTTCCCAAGTCTTGTTGTAAATTAATATATCATCAAAAAGCACTAACACAAACTTTCTCAAGAAATTCTTAAAAATGAAATTTATCAAACTTTGGAATGTAGATGGTGCATTGCTAAAAATGAATGACATTACCAAAAATTCATAATGATCCTCATGAGTTTGAAATGTTGTCTTACAAATATCTTCCTCCTTAATCCAAATTTGGTGATAACCTGATTTAAGATCTAACTTGGTAAAATACATAGCTCCATTTAATTCATCTAGAAAATCATCACGACTAGAATAGGAAACTTATCTTTAATGGCATACTTGTTGAGCACTCTACAATTTGGACACATGTGCCAAGTTTCATCCTTCTTATGCATAGTCACCACAGGTGAGGAGCAAGCACTTTGGCTATGCCTGATAATTCCTGCCTCTAGCATTTCCTCAACACTTTTTTCTATCTCAATTTTTTGTATGTGTGGGTACCTATAAGGCCTGATGTTTGGTGGCTGGCTCCCTAAAACTAGTTGTATGGCATGGTCATGATCCCTCTAAGAAGGAAGTTCTTTAGGCATATCTCCAAGAATCATTGAGTGACGATCAATTATTGGTTGTAAATTTGGACGAGTAAGAGCATTAGATTAAGAGGCTTCCAATGAACATAGCTCGGCCACAAATCCATCTACTCCTTTCTTAAGAAACTTTTGCATTTGATAAGAGCTTACCATCTATGGGGACTTTTCCTTTAATCCCCTTAGCTCTACTACCTTTCCTTTTGATTGAAATCTCATGAATAATTCTTGGAAGTTCATCTCAATTGTTCCCAATGTAGTAAACCATTGTACTCCCAAACAATATTTGCTATACCCATGGATATTGCATACATTGTGGTATCAAGTTGATAATCTCCCATGGATAATTTGATGCTATGACATTCCCCTGAACAACTAATTGTGCCTCCATCTGCAATCAAAACCTGAAACATTGGGGCTGGAAATATAAAAAAATTTAGAAGAGTTGCCAACTTTTTTGTTGATGAAATCATGAGTACTACTTGAGTCGATCAACACAATTACTTTCTACTTCTTTAAGAAACCCACTACCTTGAGAGTTCGCGGTGCACTGAAACCTAAAAGTGCATGACAAGAAATGATTGGTCGAAAATCATGTGATTCCTCACCTAACTCCCTATCTTCCTCTAATATGGATTCATCCTCTTCTTCCTCATTTGGACCTTCAATATAGAACAATTTCTTTTCACTACATTTATGTCCTCGACTATATTTGCTATCACAACTGAAACACAACCCTTTTTCTCTTTTCTCCTCAATTTGTTGTAGAGTCCACCCAGTAGGTTGAGGAAGAGAAGGTGTTGAATATCCTTTTTCTCTTGTCACATTAGCCCCTTGCTTTCTAGGAATCAAGAACTTCTTCTCTACCCTGTGTGCCAATATAAAAGACTCATTTACTGAGCTGGGACTGAACATGCGTACCTCATGTTGAATGTCATCTTTGAGACCACCCAAGAATAAACCTTCAAGTTCTCCTTTCTAATTGTATCCACTCTTAAGGATAGATTTTGAAATTTTTGAATATAATCCTTAACTACCCTGTTTGTTGAAGCTTAGCAAGTTGGCTAAAGAAATTTTCTGTCACACTATTGCTATATTGTGCTTGGAGTTCTTTTGCAAAAATTGACCATGATACAGTGAGACCCTTTTTCCTTGTATGAGTACAAAGCCAACGATATCAAATGAATTGATCTGGTTGTAGATATAAGGAAGCCATTGTAACCTTTTGTCCATATGGAGTTTGATGTATGCTAAAAAAATTCTCCACGTTAGAGGATCCTTGCCATCAAATTTTTGCATATCCACCTTTGGAAAAAAATTCCTAGATCCCGTAGGAGTATTAGAATTTGTGTCATCATTAGTTGACTTGAAGGTTTCACCTTGATTTCTTGAGAGCTCCTTCCTTGTTTCATTCATATAGGTTCTTAACATGCTTCGTATATTTGATATATCTCCTCGTAGGTCACACATATCCCTCTTAACCTCTTCTTTGAAATTACTTAGCTCCTCATTGGAATTACTATCCTCTATTGTTTCCCAATCTTGATTAGAGGATTTCCCCAGTGTGGTAGCATTCTTTTTGCCTCTTGTTGGAGACCCCGTCATGATGGAAACCAATATTTTTGAAATAAATCACACAAATGAAATGTAAATTATCTAATTTATTTATTTATTTTTTACTGTAACTTATTAGGGCCAAGATATCCTTACTTAGAAGAAATCCCAAAAAAAATTTAGCAAATTTGCTACCTTGAGAGCAAATTTTCCTAATTTTGCAATATTTTGCTTACTTTTTTCTTTAATTTCTCCAATCTTTGAAATTTAGACTCCTCTACTATGTATTCACAAACCTAATACAAGTTATACTCCAATTTGATAGGATGTGAGAGATATGAAGATCTCAATAAATTGTGTAGAAATAGTAATTCTGTAATAATTTGCTCAAATTTGCTCGAATTTCTTTGAATTTTGGACTATAGCTTCTTTAATATGGTCTTCAAAAAATCTTTAATTTTTTTTGAAAAATTTGCTAAAATCTAAAAGTTATACTCTTCCCAAAGTCACCCCAATGTTGAGAAAAAATCTTGCCTCTATGGTGTCAAGATTGTGCTCTAATACCACTTGTAATGAAATAACTTGCACAATAGAAGAAATAATATAAAATATTATATAGATACTTAATAATAATTGAGAGTAATAGGCCATTTCGAGGGGGAAAACTCCAAATATCTCCAATAAGAACACACTTACACAATATGATCTTGAAATAAGACTCACAACCTCCTATATATACCTAATTATGCTTAGGCTGAATAGACACAACCCTAAATAACACCCAGGCTGACCTACCTACCCAAATAATAATATGATAATGATAAAATGACTTAATGAAGGATTAAGATAGCCACAATTTGACTATTAATAACCCTCTATACACCAATATTAAGGGCGTAGCAGCTAACTAGGCAATGATAGGGAGTGGTATGTTGTGTAGATCTTGACTAGCAGGTGACTATGACTCCTTCCCTTAACCACATTAGACATGTCAAGCAAAAAAAAAAACAAATACACACACCATACACATGCCACTATGGAGTAAGTACCATATGTTGGAATGTTCAAAATGGGAAGAGTACTTCTGAGAGGGGGGGGGGGGTGAATCAGAAGTACCACACTTTAACCTTTTCTACTACTTTCAAATAATTAACTGAAAGTAAACTGCATGCATCTAATCATATTAAATGAACATAAAATAAACACATGCAATCACACACATAAAACCAAATTTGGTAACCTAGAAACCCTCCAGAAATAAGAAGGTAAAATTGGGGTGGGGATGATACACACAAAAATTACTGTAGCAATAATTATTTGACCACTTCTAATGGTCTACCCTATGAAAGGCCTGCCCTGTTAAAGGCTTTACATTGTGTCAATAGTGACTTGGTTAGAGGATTTACAAACACTTTACATGAAGTGTCACCTTATTAAAGGATTTAGTCACCTCTTCAAAGGATCTACAAAGTAGATGTTAAGCTAACCTATCAACATAGGATTTTCACTGTCTAATACAATGGCTAGAAAGTATTAGAAACGTTTGGCCTGATTGCGTACAATCTTCAATTGCTGATTTTAGGCATATGTTCTGCTCACTTTGATGTAATCCTTGCTTGATCTGATATCTGTTCGTATCCCTTGCTTTGTTCTGATCAACTGGACATGTAATTGTTGCTCTGTTCCTCTAAGTCTTTCACACTAAATTTTGCTATAGTTTACCCATACACTATTCTCTTCCATATACATAATGGGTTTTCATCCTCCTTTTAAAGATTGAGAAGACTTAGGGTTAGGTATGGATCTATGATCCATATTGAATCTTGAATTCCCACTCTTTCCTTGCATTTTGCTCATTGGTTACATGCCTTCTCCATTTTTTTTATTGATTGCATGCTAATTGCATAGGAAATGCAAAAGATTTGATCTTATACTTATCATCCTTTGAAATCCTTCTATGTCAACTCCAAAAATGGTTTACATCTGGGTTTGTGAGGGCACAAACTCATATGCTAATTATGTGTTACTTAGCACATACTAGACTACTGATGCTCGACACATGTTTGATCCTAGATTGCTCGACACCTATTACATTCTGTCTTGCTCAACACATGTATAGTTCTGGCTCACTCGACATATGAAGCATTCTGACTTGCTTGGCATCAACTGTGGTTCGGCACCTATATATCACTCAGCACTTATATAATGCTCAACACCTGAAGTCACTCGGCTTCAATGTAGAAAGCGGTTAAGTGTGTTGACACTTAAATATCAAAACTATTCTAAGACTAACAATCTCCCCCTTTGACATGAGTGTCAAAAACACTTAACTAAACATTTCTAATCTATCCTTATGAGTACCCTATCCAACCTGTTTTTTATATTTACAAAATTTCAAAATTTGTTCAAAATACCTTGTTACTCCCCCTGAGCTGATTATGCCTTGATATTCTTGCAACCAAAATTCTGTGCTGAATGTGTCTGATATTCTTTGCCTTTGTCTTGTATCTGAAATATGTACTTATGGTGATTTATTCATATCTCTCCATGAAAGAATGTAATCAAAACTTAGTATTCTCCCCCTTAGATATATCTTTCTTTTTGTTATTTCTCCCTCTATCTCTTTTATTATTTCTCCCCCCTTTTGACAATTATGTCAAAGGGCTCTAAGGAGTAATACCATATTTTGCCAAAAATGTGCTATTTACCTCCATTATTATTTTCAAAATTGCATCCCAATTCTCCAAAGAAATGTCTAGTGACTAGTGTTGGATGGTAGTCTCTGCAACAAGATGTACAAGTCCATCTAATGTAGAAATATTAGGATCTTTCTTTAAGATAGTTTCAGCATAGACTTGTTCTTTGTAGAGGACCTCCAAATGTGGGGTTATGGAGGATTGAATCTGCATTAATTTGGCCTTTATATTGGCCTCTTTACTTGCTAATACAGCTAACTCTCTTCGAGTGTGAAGCGATTGGGCAAAATGCTTCTCACTTTGAGTTGGATCTCTTGGCAGTTGCATGCTAGAAATCTTCAAATTTCTTTCCAAGCTCAATATCCTTTGATTTGGTTCTTGTGTGAAGTAGGAGAAATCACACAACTTTTTGTATAATGAGAAAATGTTCTCAAGTACAGCTTTGACCTTGTCAGTTTTCTTGGCCAGTTCAACTTGTTCAAGTGCTATACCACTTGATATCTTCTCATTCACTTTCCCCTAAAATCTCCTCTCAGACCATTCCATAAGTTTAACATTGGTGTCTTGGTCTTCACTAGTCACTTGGTCAACTATATTAGATAGTTGTTCTATTATGGGCTTTGCTTCATCTGGTGACTGCAAGCTAAATGCATCCATAAAGATGTCCTTGATCTCATGTAGTGCTTGCTTATGTTTGTACTCTTTTCTGAGTATTTCCTACCTCTTCCTTCTGCCTAAAGCATCTTGCATTTCTGTGATATGAGCCATGGTGATGGTCTTGGAGTCATAGGCAGGTATTACTATGTCTTCATCTAATTCAGGGTCTCCATAGTGAAGTACCCTGGCCACTCTAATTGAGCTTGAGCCTGGAGTTAAGATTTGCAAGGGTATGGCTTCAGTGCTCGACTTTTGAAGGGTCTTTGTGGAAGTGCCAGTCTTTGGTAGTTCTACTAATGTTTGAATAACAAATTGCTCCTTTTCTTTTGATATATCCTCCTTCTCATCTGACTTCCTTTCCTCTGCAGTTGGCTTCTGTGTGGTATCACTTGCTGTTATAGGTGATGGAAGCATCAAGATTTTAGTGCTAGTAGTTGTATAGGTGAAAGGTGGTTCCTTTGGTTTCACTTTTCTCTTTGTGGTTTTGCTATTGTCTTCTGTAGTTCATCTACACTCACCAATATAGGGCTTGTACATAACTATGCCTGAAAAGTGGATTGGTGAAGGATCTTGGAGAGATCCTCTACAGTTAGTAGATTAATGTTTTGAGCTGAATTGTTAGGAACATCCTTAATAGTTATTGTATCTACAGGTGTGATGGTTATATGAGGAGGGCTAGGAGGTGGCATTTGTGTGTCTTGCACACTCTATTCCTCTTCTTCCTCCTGTTTAGCTGTTGCCATAGTTTCTTCCTCCTCACCTTTTTCTTTATCCTCATCTTTCTTATCTTCCTCCTCTTTCTTCTTTTTTTCATTTGCTCTTGTTGTTGCTTCCTTCTCTTCCTCTTGCTTATTTTCTTCTCCTTTCTTTGTTTCTGTATCCTTTCCCTTGGTACTAGCCTCTACCTTATTTGTTTCCTCTTCCTTGTCATCAGTTATCTTATAAATTATTTTCCACAATTGTGTGGATTTATCTACTACATCCTCAATCTTGTTTTGAAGGATGCTGAAGGCTCTATACTTAGGTGCAAATTTGCCACCATGTTTCTTATTAGCCTTTGTTATTTGACCTTTTGTCATGTCAGGCTTTACTTGAGCTAAGGTAGATTCTCTAATTTCCTTTTCCATTTTTAGACAATAATGCCATTTATTCTCAATTATCTCGTAAAGCTCTCTTGGCATGGTATTGTCTAGCTCTAGAGGTGTGTTTTTGAATTCAACCATCATGACATATACTGATTCCTCTATTTTATTATGTTCTTCTCTACTTAACTTATTGAAATCAAAATTTTTCCAATCACTCAAATCTACATTTCTAACATTTTCACAAAGTTTGTCTAAGATAGATTTTGGAGGATGACTTACCACTTTGAATTGGCTGATATCCTCTAATTCTGTTCTTTCCTCATCAGCTGTATCAGGATGTGCCACATATTTTCTTCTCTTCTTTGGTATTTCATCAGTCTATTCACTGGTTTTCTTCTTCTCTTTTGATTGTTCCTTGGCATTTCGTGTGGATGCCCTTGTAGTAGCTCTGGTTACTGGTGCTGGCTTGGCTTGTGTAGACTTAGTGACCTTCTTAGGCTTGGGCTGAGCTAGAGGCCGAGTTTTAGCCTTTCTTTTCTTTTGCTCGGCTAGTGTAGGTGCTTCCTTGGCTTCTTTTTCCTTGACACCTTCCTCTTTGTCTTCTCTTAAGCCTTGTGTTAGTTCCACTAGGTCTTGCCCTTGCTCTTCTTCTTCTTCACTTTCTCCTTCTACTTCTTCTTCTTCTTCACTACCTACTTCTCCTTCAATATTTGCCCCAAGTTTCTTCTTTATCTTCTTTGGTAATTTATCTTTCTTCTTCATAACAAAAGTTGTTTTCAATTCAGTTTCAACTTTTGATTTGACAACATCATATGTGCCAAATGAGGAGCTACCTTATCTATCTCTTTAGCAATGCTATGATTGTTGCTAAGGATTTATCTATATCAAGCTCATATCCCAATGGCCTTAGCCACCTCACTCTTGGTATTACTACCTGGATGTATGTATAATCAATGTCAACCAAAAAACATATGTTATTGATGTTCTTTTCAACTAGGGAAACTGGTAGTCTAAGCCTTTGCTTCATGGATTTCTAAAAATCCTCAAAATAGCTTGTCATTTGGGCCTCAAAATTGTCACCCATCTGATTAATGAACTCATTGATTTGTGTGATTGCAGTTTTGTTTGGGTTCCAATTCACCTTTCCAATAGAAGAGAACTCTTCCATAACATAAAAGAATATACACATAAGGACCAAACCAAATTTGCGTTGAGCACCTTTTGATCTCCTTATTGCTCCTAGGTTTTCATTTATTTGCTGTAACATTAGTTTAGATAGATCATATGTGTGATCTTTCTTTACCAGTTTGTAGGCTACATCAATAGCTATACATGGCACACTATTCAGTCTGCTGAATTGGTAGAATTTGTGGGATATTACTCTTACAACAAAATGTAGAAGAGGATTAGTTACAGTGTCAATAGTCATACCCCTCTTATTCTATTTGGCTCCTATATTTCTTTCAATGATCTCTTTGGAATCACTGCACAGGGTCTTAGGCCAATCTAGGGTTGGGAAACCTGTAACCCTATGTACTATTCTTTTTGTAATCTTTACTGGTCTAGTCTCCAACCAAAAAATCCATTGTGAATTCTGCTCAAGACAATCCATATCCATTGTGTTTTGAAACCAGTAGGGTAAACTAGGGCATTGGTCAAACCCTTTTTCTCAACAATTTGGAATTTGTCCCTTAGAATTTTTTTTTTGCATAGTTTATCATAGGCTTGGAATATCTCTAGATCACTTGCTGCACCTATCTTGTAGTTATAACACTTTCTCATGTCTTGCAGCATGACAACTTTAGGTGGAATGATAGACAATGCGTTAGCTAGGTCATTTCTGTAGGCGACTTATGGGATTGGCCTAAACTCAGGTTGTTTAACTTCATTACTAACTAATTGAATCTTGTGACCTTCCTTTCCTTTGAAGTTTCTTGAACTAGAAGTCATTATACCGAACTAGGGTTTAAATGTATTAAAAACTTTAACTCTGCGTAGCTCGATACTTGATAAATACCTTAGATCTTTGAAATGTATGCTAAATCGCTATTGAGATCGATGCAAATGGCTTCAAGGTTGCTGTATGATCGCTCCTGCTCTTTTCTTGTCTTTGCTCTACATTTGAATAGAGTGAAAATGATCAAAATTTGACCTTATACCTATCAAAACCTAGCATTAAATGCTTAGTGCATACAGCTGTAAACTCGGCACTTGAAGGTTTCACCATGACTTGGACCCCATTGTATTTTGTCTACTCGGCTTTCACTAGTTCTCCACTTCACTCAGCGTCAACTATCAACTCGATCGCTATTAGAAACTTGGCATCCATTGGAGCTTTATTCGACAAAAACTTCAAATTTTGACTTGGCATCTTTGCTCATGCAGATTTCTTCCTTGCAGTACTTCTTTGTCTTGGAATTGATGTATGATATAACTTTGTATATCAATCCCATACACCTATTCTTGCTTAGTTAGATGAGATGTGATCACCTAACCTCTTGGGTGAAGTGATCTCTCCATTTGATGTGTTGCACTCATCTTTCTTCTTCCAAGTCTTGTTCATTTGCCCTCTTATTTGTTCAACATCAACCTTTTCTTTTCCTTTGTTTACTTCTGTCTTGGGTGCTTTTGACTTTGTTGGGCAATTCCTGCTGATATGACAAATTTTCAAGCAACTAAAACATGTAGTTTGACTTAACTATCTATTGTAGTTCCCTCTAAAATGTGTCCTTATGCAATTTTCAGGAATGTGTCCATACTCTTGACAATAGTGACAACTATACCTGGTGTTGTAATCCCAGTTGTAGTGATGACCATGGTTGTTCCCTCTTGCAGGCTGATTAGGTGTCCACATAGGCTTTGATCTGCATTCAAATGCTCTATGTCCATACTTTTTGTAGTTATAATAGCGATCTTCAAATCTTTGTGTCCTCATGGTCTTGGTTTCACATTCATGTGCTTGATGTCCTTGTTTTTTGCACTTGTGACCAAAGCTTGCATTTTTAGGCTTATCATGCTGATGACTGTTCTTGCTCCTGCATATATTGGAGGTATGTCCCTTTTTACCATAGAAATGACAAGTAGGTTTAGTATTCTTACCTTTGTTGCTCCTTTCTTGATCTGATTACAGGACCAAGGCAATGTTATACTAAGTGGAAAATTGCAAAATAAGTGTACAGAAGCTTAATGCCTAATGTTTCACCGAAAATACATTAACCATTAAGAAATGACATAAAGCAGATGGAAGGTAATTGCAGAGAACTGATTATTCTGGGAACCCCTGATGTGCTAGTGCAATGTATAAATGAAAGTTAGTAAAAACTTCAAAGCACATTAAAGCACATGAAACAGAGAAAAAGAGAGAGAGAACCGGTTTGATCTCGGAGTTCGTCCGGCTGAATGGACTACGTCTCCAGGTCTATCTCATCTGAGTGACCGATGCATAAAATATGTTCTGAAAGTTGATAACAACGCGCTACAGTCTATCCACAAAGTCGTACAAAATTCAGACTCGAAATCATCTTGTAACAAGCACCAAGGCGCAAGACCGATTTCTGAAGAGTCAAAATGACTTTGCCTAAAACAAGGTCTGACTATAGACTCCAAACAACAGCATCATATAGCGGTTCTCAAAAATTCTCTCCATCAATTTCCTCTAAAATTCTTTCCTCCTCCTTGGAATGCCCACCAAATAGAAATGAATGGGAAAATCGGGCTCCATTCTAAGCTTACATCCCCCCCTTTATATACAAAAAAAATGCCAAAATTAGGCTAAAACGAATATAGGGTTTATTAAATAACCCCATATCCGAAATCCCCCTTTTTCCATTTTAGGGGATAAACATTATCTCAAAATTGGGGGTGATTTGTTAATTTATTAACAAATAGACCTATTTTTAATAGGCGGATAGGATAAGGGTTATCTAAAACCCATGCCAACATAATCTTTAAGGGCTTTAATAGCGTGGTTGGTGGTTAATGTTTTGTGTGGGTCGCCGGTCAGGGGTTCCAACCCCGTCGGCAACCTTTTAATAGCCGATTTTCGGCAAGGTAAACACAAATACGATATGGTGCAATACTTTTTTTAAAGACCAGTAATGGCGCAGCGGCCAACAGTCAAAAGCTTCCAACATGGAGGTCGCAATTTCGAATCCCGCCGAGTCAAACAAATTTTTGAATGGTGCTCTTTCCTCCGCTGTGTAGGTGTCACCTCACAATGCTGACGTCATCATTTCCCTTTTTTTTTTTTTTTTCCTGTAACTTCAAATGATGATATCTTCCACATCTGGACACCATTTTCAATGAAACGACCATCGTTAGAAAGCTCTCGACGAGCTCTTTGATTTGAAATCCATTATTGCCCACTTTGGAGATGATTATTTTTCCTCCTTTTTATTGACCTCTATTCTCGGTTAGCTGAGTTGACCAGCCTTTGACCAAACTTTGACCGGCAATATCATGCACAAATGGACTCCTTTTTCGTCCATTCAAGTTGTGCCGGATTCAGAATTCTGTTCTCTACGCGATGGCACTACTTCCGAGAGAAATTGGAACACTTCAATTTTAGGTCTTGAATATCCTCCTGGATCATTTCTTCTGCAATCTTGGATGATTCTCCTTGCTCAGTGCTAGTGTAACCAAGTCCTAAAGTATCATTACTAGCTCTTGGTGATTTCAGTAGTTGTTCAAAGTACTTGATAGCCTCACTAGGTTTGTTGAAGCTTTTTGCTATCTCCTTCTCTCTTTTCAATTCATTTTGCAGTTGATCATTTTGTATTTTCAATGTAGCTATCTCAATGTCTTTCATATTCAACTCATGATGAGCATTCATCATCTGGTTTAAGGTGTCAAGCTGCATGTTTGAGATTCTTTCAAGCTCAATTGTCTTCTCCTCCAGTCTATTGGTAAGATTTATCTTGTCATCTTCTATCATGACCTTGTCTTCAATGGCTCTCTTCTTTTGTTCAGTCACTTCACAAAGCATTATGGCTTGTGACTCTTGTTCAAGCTTGAGTAATCTAATTTCTTCAGCTTGTGCTCTGTTTTTCTCCATCAGTTTAGTTATTGCTGCATCAAATTCCTTGGAATCTTCATTGGAAAATACTTGTGTAGTATCAATCTCTTTGTAGTGTATGTCATTTTCAGCTATGGCTATATCCTTCCTTCTCTTCAAGGACTTTCTCAATTCTTCTCTGGCTTCCTCCAATTTGTGTAGAGCGAGGTGCACATCAATCACCTGATTGTCTATGATCTTCCCAAGTTTGAAGACTTCCATCTTTAGACCTTTTCTCTAAGCTGTTAGGCTTCTCCTTGTGAGAACTAAGCTCTAATACCAATTGTTGGAATGTTCAAAATGGGAAGAGTACTTTTAAGGAGGGCGGGGGAGTGAATCAGAAGTACCACACTTTAACCTTTTCTACTACTTTCAAACAATTAATTGAAAGTAAATTGCATGCATGTAATCATATTAAATGAACATAAAATAAACACATGCAATCACACACATAACACTAGGTTTGGTAACCCAAAAACCTTCCAAGAATAAGAAGGTAAAACTGGGGTGGGGATGATACCCACAATAATTGTTTGACCACTTCTGATGGCTTGTCCTGTGAAAGGCCTGCTTTGTTAAAGGCTTTACACTATGTCAATAGTGACCTAGTTAGAGGATTTACAAACACTTTACATGAAGTGTCACCCTGTTAAAGGATTTAGTCACCTCTTCAAAGGACCTACAAAGTAGCTGTTAAGCTAACCTATCAATATAGGATTTTCACTATCTAATCAATGACTAGAGAGTATTAGAAACCTTTGACCTAATTGCTTACAATCTTGAATTGCTGATTTCAGGCACTTGTTCTGCTCACTCTGATGTGATCCTTGCTTTCACTCTGATGTGATCCTTGCTTGATATGATATCTGTTCATATCCCTTGCTTTGTTTTGATCAACTGGATATGTAATTGCTGCTCTATTCCTCTAAGTCTTTCACACTTCACACTGAATTTCGCTATAGTTTACCCATACACTGTTCTCTTCCACATACACAATGGGTTTTTGTCCTCCTTTTAAAGATTGAGAAGACTTAGGGTTAGGTATGGATCTACGATCTATATTGAATCTTGAATTCCCACTCATTCCTTGCATTTTTCTCATCGGTTGCATGCCTTCTCCATTTTTCTGATTGGTTGCATGTTGATTGTATAGGAAATGCAAAAGATTCGATCTTATCCTTATCATCCTTCGAAATCCTTCTATGTTGGCTAAAAAAATGGTTTACATATGAGTTTGTGAGGGCATAAACTCATATGCTCATTCTGTGTTACTCATCACATACTGGACTACTGGTGCTCGACACATGTTCGATCTTGGATTGCTCGACACCTATTACATTATGTCTTGCTTAGCACATGTATAGTTTTGGCTCACTTGACATATGAAGCGTTCTGACTTGCTCGGCATCAACTGTGACTCGACACTTGTATAATGCTCGACACTTGAAGTCACTCGGCTTCAATGTAGAAAGTGGTTAAGTGTGCTGACACTCAAATGTCAAAACTATTCTAAGACTAACACCATACTCTCATGTACAAATCATCACATATTTAAACATAACAACTTATCACCATGAATATAAAATAATCATCATTTAGAGACCTATCATATGCCATCATCATGAGAGCAATAATCTTTACTAAGTAGGAATAATTAAATCATCATTACTATGCAGGTAATCATAATCCTCAAATATAACTCGTGAGATAGAATCAACTAACATCACTAATATATATGTAATCAAATCATGAAATAATATCATATATCTGTAAATCAAATATCTATGAAACTAACACAAGCATGAAATAGGCTGAAAAGAGTTCGACAGATAGAACATAAGAGAAAACTATGGGTGGGCATTACATTTGGCAAAATATTGTACATGTCGCCGAGAGAATGGACTAGAAACAATAACTGGAATTGAAGGAAGTGAAGAGAATGGGCAGAGGTTATAAGCTAGGGCATGTATATATGTTTTATTGGTATATATACATTGTGCATGTACATTTTTACATGGTGCATGGGTTAGGGTCAAAGGAAGTACTAAATGAATATATGAATGCCATGGAATGTGTGTGTTGGACAGATGGGCCAAGGAGTTGTGTTTGTGTTGCAACATAGTGTTGTCGAGAAGTCATCCTAAAAAGATTGGTGCCACAAATTGTGTTGCTCAAATGCGACAAGGGTTACAATGTTCTTAGGGTGTAATTGATGGTGTTTTTGCACAGATTTTTTTGTGGTTTCAAGGGGTACAGATACTATTTTTGCATATGTTTCCTTTCAAGCCCACCTTCCAATGTTGTATAAAAAGGAGGGCATGATAATTGGCATGGAGGATTTCGCAATGTTCATCTTCTCCATATTGCATATCTCCCATGTAGTATCTCAAACCCTTAGATCTATCATGGTTGAGTATATTTGCACACAAGGAGACGTAACCCCTGTGTGGAAATACTATGGCGATCTTGTGGAACATCTAACCATTGTCGTTGCCATAGCTGTGGCTCATACACACGATTCCCTTCAATGGAGGCAATTCCTCACCTCCTCTCTGTAATGGTGTGAATCTTTGTGTGAATAGAGCGCTATGAGGGGTTTTGAAATTTTTGTGTGCTTTGCTCACGTGAGGCGTAGATTTTCTTCAACCATGGTGAGAACAAGAAAAAATAATAAGTTTGAAGAAAATCTACGCCTCATAGCGTGTGAGAAAAAGAGTGCATGACAATAAGAAGCTTCCATAATTGCTTGAAGTTTTCTATTTTTCTCATTGTTATAATACTAAAAAAAATTGTATTTTTTCTAAGCAAAAAATATTTATATGCTTGTTCCGACCAATAACAAATCAAATAAGTTATATTTTTCAATATTTGAAAATAAGGATTTATATTTAACTACAACGTTTTGGGTGCAAGTATGCTCATTGATTCACAAACAAAATCAAATTAAAAAATAGTGAATAAATAAATAATTTAGTTACCTGCCTGTCAGCTAGTGAATTGTATATTCTTCCTTCTTATTATTTTATCTTTTATCTTTCTCATTATTCTTTTCTTATTCACCTCAAATATAAAACCAGAACTTTATCCATTAATTTTGCATGTTAACTCCATTAATAATTGACATCATAATACGGGTCAAACACAACTTCATGTGCATTTGAGGAAATAAATGCCTCCACGCCGCCTGCCTAACTGCCGGCTTCCGCGTAAAATGGATCAACAAAACATTTCTGATTTAAAAAACGATTTGAAGAAAGCCAAGCTGGAGAAAATCCATATAATAGAGTGTTTGACGCTCTAAACAGAATGAGTGAGCAACATAACTTCTCCAATAAAGTAATGAGTGAGCAACATAACTTTTCCAATAAAGAAATGGAAGTTAATATGGTTTCCAAGTTGACCTGTGAGATGTTCACGTATACAGAATTTCATACGCCAAATATCTATCCATCCATCTCATTCACGCACGCACTACGGCACGGCATTTCATGCATTACTGCTACGTTATATTCCCTTCATTGATATATTTATTTAGAAAAACGATTGGGCAAACTTGAATGGAAGAAAGATAAAAGAGTTGGTGAATGAATTTATATTTAAGCAAACACTTTTGGTCATCGTCCACGCGTGTAGAACACATTAACACCATCAACTACCAGTAATTTCCAGTCCCCTGCAATTAATTTCAATTTCTACTTGTGAAATCAACACATCTATCTATTGACATTCTCATGTACAAAAAGTAGCTCAACCAGAGCACCGGACGCCATTAACCAAACCGCAAAAGGAGTTGCTATGCGTACATTCTCTTTTAGATAGATGGATAGATTTAGTTATTAGACTTTTTTGGGGGTTTAGAAGCCATGGAAGAAGAAGAAGCACAGAAAGGCAGTGAGGCATTATAATAGTGAAGTTGTGCCACAATGAATAACAACACAAGCTTGATGGCCACAGAGAATGTGAGCAAAGTGGGTTTGGGATATGGAATAGCAATAGCGGTGGGAATACTCGTATTGGTCTCCACAATAATGCTCGCCTCTTATGTCTGTGTGAGAGTGCAAGGAATAAGAGGCAATATAACAAGCAATGGTGATCACCATTCGGCAGGAAATAGGAACAATAATGACAACAGTTCAGGAATTGGGTCTTCGGTAAACATAATAATTAACTGTATAGAAGGAGGTCTGGATGAGAGGACCATAGATGCATATCCCAAAATGGTGTTTTGCCGGCGGCAGCAGCTGCCCCGGTCCCAGGACACGTGTTGTTCTATTTGCTTGGGGGAGTACAAGTACAAGGAAGTTCTCCGTCTGTTGCCGGATTGTGGGCACTGCTTTCATGCAGGGTGTGTGGATGCCTGGCTCAGGCTCAATCCCTCTTGTCCCGTCTGTAGGACGGCGTCTCCGTTACCGTCTCCGTCGGTCACACCCCTTCCCACGCCTCTCTCGGAGCTCATTCCTCTTGCAAGGCAGCCTGTTGACACACGTTGACCACAAGGTACCTCAATGTTTCTTTCAGTTTGGAGAAGAATTCAGGCATGTTGATCTTAGGTCATACTTTTTATTGAAGCAGAGTTGGTGTACATTGCTTCAGTAGGGTCGACTATGGTCTAACTAAATGTTTGATTCAAAGCTGCCATTGCTAACGTACTTTGGAGGTGAAGGTTTTCGGTTGAAGATGCTTGAAACCCGGAATGTGACGCTGAATGATCTCATAAAGCTGTGTATTTCTTTCTCTTCAGATTTGTATTCGTGCCAAGAACATTTTGTTCCATTAATTTGTTTCTTTTAAATTTTTCACTTTTTCCATTTTTTTGAGAAAACTGTGTAGATGGCCTGTAAACTACGTGTAAATGACTGGAAAACTCTGTACATTGTTCAAAGACTTTGATATTAAACCTTGCGATCTATCTTGGTAGTGCTCAGCTAGACAGGGAAAAGCACTAGCAATTTGAGCTCGTCCAATGCTTCATAAAAAATAAGCTGTAAACTGATTTCATACAAATTCAATGGCGCTTAAAACACCAACTTTCAAATCAAGCGGTCCCTCTCACCTACTGCCCGTGCAACTAGATGATTTCCTTTTTGTAATCTGTCGATTCTCATATTTGGGAAGGTGAATGAGTTATCATAAGATTTCTAATGTTCATGGATGGAGTTCTCTGTTAAATAAACTATCTTTGATTTCTTAAATATTGAAAGTTTCTATTTGAAATCGCTTCAAAACCCAACTGAAACCATGTTTAGGTTTCCCACTCTATAAAAGCTCAATCCTAATACCTAAAGTTAGTAGACTATTAGCCTGTCACATGTAGATTTTGCCATCACACCAAAAACACTTACTGGTGATGGAGAGGGATCTCATTAATTACGCCAATGTCTCCCACACGATCACCTATCATGTGGGATTTACACTCTTTACATACTACGACAGCTTACGAAAGGTCAAAAGACTCGAGGGAGTCGAACTGATGACCTTCACCACATACTGGTGCGGTGCTGGAGAGGGATCTCATTGGAGATGTGGTCGCCTGGCCAATGGTAAAGAAAGTGAAGATATGCTTGATTGTCGTATGGACCATGAAGTAATAATTTTATCTAAGTTGAATAAGGTTTTCTAGCTAAATTTTGGACATCTTACAAATGGTAGCAAGGTAATATAGCCTTGCCTATTGGATGCTTCAGCTCATCTTCAATTTTGATGTTGTAAATGTCCATAAATTTAATTTCTTGGTGGAACTCAGATCTTCTGTCGCACGGGGCTGACATTTTATACAGCCAGGTAATTTATAGTCAAGAAAAAGACCCTAACCATAAAGTTTGCACAGACTTATTGCAGTAACAGATTACCTAATTTTAGATGTTATCTGTCTCAAGGTCTTCTGTGTTCTCACATGGCGACTTTAGATTTTATAATAGTTACACTTATTTATAGATGTGGGCTACCACTTTTTGTTACGGTTTGGAATACATAACATTTTTATACATGCATTTTTCCATTTTGAGCTACAAGTATACTTTTCTTTCCTCAATATTTTTCAACTTTGATTGATCCTTTATGTAAAATCTTTAGTAAGTTCAGTGTTTAGGCCACACATTGTGTGCTCAGTGCTTCTAGAATCTATCATAACATCTCACTACTAGGGGTTCTCTATGTCATTTTGAATGCGAATTTCTCAAAATCACCTTTAAGCCCATACTCACTCTCACAGATCCTGTCTCTGGCTATACTTAAACATAGGAACTCTTGTATGGACAATAGATACTTTTACCACGGAGCCAGTAGCTATTGATATGGTTTGGAATGTGGATTGCTAGATCAACATTCAAGAAAAATCGAAGCAATGACATTTCCTCTGTGAGTGGAAGGGGTGTTTAAGATTTGGGTTTTTCTTACACCTCTCAGAAGTCAAAGTTAAGTGCTTCAGGTTCCTAATCTGACGGTTAAGTTGAATTTTACATGGGCCAGTTGAGGCTCAAATTTAGGACCTAGTATTATGCATGATATGGTTGTTGTACCCACACAACTAAACAAAGCTAAGACATGTTTGATCTTTGTATTGACTATGACAGATCATGGATGTCAACTCTGGCCCTCTATTTAAATTGCAGCTTTACAGATTTAGTTACAAGTTTGTATCCATCTTCATTCTGTTTATTCCATCAAGGAGGCTACAATTCGGTTTCAATTTTTATGTTGGAGGGGCGATCCTGAATGTATGTTTGCCTAGGAGAATCCCAAATAAATAATTGACCAAATTCGGGAGCTTTGCTGGATGAGGCTGAGATTCTAAACAACTGACATGCAATGTCAATTCTCTGATAGCTTCATATCAAATTTTAAGTCATTAGGCTGGTTTGAGTATTTTAATTATTGAACTTTTGCTTCTTTGTTAAAACATGTGTTTAGTTGAAAAATATTTTAGAATTTGACTCTTTGTATCATCTTTCAATTAAAATCTTTAGGTCTTGCACTAACTTCACAAGATATTTCTTTCGTTTTCAAATCATTGAAAGTGTTACTGAAATGGCTTCTGTACCATGATACATAAAGCATAAAAACAAAAGTCAAAGTTAAGAAGTAAAAAAACTAAATGAAATTCCACAGTTCATGACATCTGATATCAGCTTGGCAATATATATTCTAAAACTGATATTATGAATTATACAGATGTCATGTTTTCACTGTTAATTGACTTTTAAAATTTTTTATATCATCAAACCTGCTGTTTTTAACTGAATGAACCCAACTGAATGAATCCAAGCACTGCACTTGTAACAAAGTTTGTGTAAGACCTTATTTGATCAGTTGGTTAGCTATTTTACAACTAATTTTTAAAGTGACACACAAATTTTCCTATGGTCTAATATGTCCTCACAAGGCTCCTTTTTTTTTCGTTGTTTTTGGATTTTCTCATCTTTGCACTTTTGCGGATGATTGTGGGCTAACAATATTTCAAACAGTTCGAAATATCACTTTCGAAAGATTTTTTTTTAACAGAGTGCTTTATACATGCATTTTTAAGGTATAAGATGTGGACGTAACTTACCATCCCCTATCCATATCTTGATTGAAATTTAGAGTTTCTTGGATGGATTTTGTTCTAGAATATCACGTATGCTGCTGAGGTAAGATATACCTTGTTTGAGTGATCGTCTACATTGCACTTTGAAAATAAAGCTGATAATTAGATTTGTAGATGATGAAAAATCCAAAGTGATTTTTTCTGGATAGAAGATTTCATATTATTCACAAAGAACTTTTAGCTATCTGATACAGGAGAGTAGGAGTCTTTAGACTGAAACCTCTTCCACTTAAAATCAAAGGCTGGATTGGGTTTTTACCATTTAATGCAACATCTCATTTCCAGCTGCTGTATATGTATCCTATATATGGTTTAGCTCATAAATATGGCTCAACATCATTGTTGGAAATGATGAATGACATCTGAATCAAATAAGAGCTGGTCCTACAAGAGGCTGGTAGCTCAGTGGTAGAGCACTCCAGGAAGATCTTAGATTCAAGTCTTAGCTGGTACATCAAGATTCAAAACTTAAGTGGTTAGAAACTCTAATTTGGCTATCACATTGAACTGGAGCCCAGGAACTCTTATGGGCACTTGTAGTTATTACCTCTGATCTAATAATTCTTTCTATTGTTGAGAATGGGAATTGCTTGGTCAACACGAAACAATCATCTCACTTCCAAGCCCATGATGGATGCCATCTATATATGTTTTGGAGTGTGGATTTGTTCCAACAGCCCAAAGCCACATTTTTGTGCTTCTCGTTCTAATCTGATTGAGATGTTAACTACCAGTCAAACTCAAGACCTACTGTAACCACAATGGGTGAACAATCTTCTAATTATGGGCTACTAGCCTTTGATTATGACTGCTGGACCAATGCTTCCAAACAAAAAGTTTTTAAGTCTTTGTACTGACTATGATGTCGATGGGGATTTAATTTCAGGCATTCTAACTAAGTTCCAACGTCCTATAGATTTAATAGAGATATGTTTTTCAGCTTCAATAGTTATGTTCGTAAGTGCTACTAAATTCTACTTTTGCCTAGGAAAATCCCAGAACCAAAATCTTGAGAAAATAATTTGGGGAGATTCAGAAGCTCTTGGGAATACCAGTGTTCAATAATATCTGTATTAACCAGATTCATGTTTTCTAAATATACCATTTTTAAGGTGACGAGATCTATTTTTGCAATTCTTATCCGATTATAGCGGGTTGAACGTTTTTAGTTTTTAGCAGCTATCCTTAAACTAGGCTGGGTGTTTTCAAGTTTCAGCAGCTACCTATATTGGCATATTGGCATACTGCATCAAATGGTGCCATGAAAATGTGATTCAGACTGAATACGTTGCAATCTTCTTTTACAAAATTCATATACTTGCTGTTTAGAAATGATAACTTTTGTTACCAGGGGTTATTAAAAGGAATATTTTTCTCAAAAGGCAGCATATACGCATGACAAATTATTTATTGTTTCCTTGAAAATCACGGCATATTATCCAGTGTGCTTCAAACGCATGGCAGATTATTTATAGTTTGCTTTAAAATGTCTACAGTAGCATTGAAGGTCTTCTGTGAAAAAGCAGATATTTCAGTGTCTGAAAACCACAGAAAAGAAATCATGGACTTAGTGCCGGACACATTGTGATAATTCTTCTTTGTTCATTATCAAAGGAACCCAATCTATAATATTGTTAAAATTGAGTCAAGATTTCCATGAGAACCTTAGTGGTCCATGGTCAATTCTTATGGCATCATCTGTCATGGTATGGTATATACTTATAATTTGACAGCTGAAACAATTTCTGAAAAGGTTTTGATGGCCTGAACATATTACATTTAATGGATGTCACGTCTTGGCAAATTGATGAAGTGAAGTTGAAGTTTTTGATATCCTCAATTTCAATTCAACTGTGGCCACGTCTTGGGAAATAAGTTTTCTGTGGGCTTATTAAAAGTGTGCAAATGAAACGAAGCGTGCAATTCATCAATGTTGCAATGAATACACGCATTGGTTAGCTGACAGAAACTGAAAATAATTTACAGGTCATTAACAAAACCTACAGGTGGAATGCAAGTTTAATAATTATGTCCTGAAATTACTGAAATAATTCAAGTGCGAAGGTGTGTATTTATTGTTGTCGGCACGAAAAACATAGAGACGAAAAAAAAGTGAGAAAACTTATTATATTAAAAAGTACATACACAGTTCAATGATTTATTTGCTCAAGCTGGCAAATTGATATTTGCTTTACTTTCTAACATGTTACACGTCTGGATAATGTATCATTTGAATGGCTAAGATTTTACTTCGAAGCAGTCTTCTTTTCTTCTTTTATTTCAAGGGAAACTGTCTTGGCTACCAAACTTCAATATAATGTTAAGCTATTTTGCATGATTGGGAAAAGTAGTCTGCATTTGTACTTTGGAGTACATTGTTTATAATTGTGGAGTAGGTTAACCAATTTGGAATTTCTGATATGGAAAAAAAAACCAATTATTTTGGAAAAGATTTGAATACACCAACCTACTAAGAAAGCTCTGGACTCTTTTGTGTTCCCATTCAAATTTGTGAAGGTCAATATATCTCATACAAACAAAAGTCTGGACAATTAAATTAATGTGCACAGTGAACTAATGTGTATTGCTTAAGTTACAAACTAATTTAGAGGGAATAGTTAAAGATGAGAATGATAAATTAATATAGACAATTAAGAGAGTTATTTCTTGGTAATTAATTTTTAATTTTTTTGACACTCAAGTCCTGGTCCAAGAGCCATTAAATTATTGGGTTAAGTATACAATTTTGAAGGTGTTTTGTTAATGATGGGACAGGATTTGAGAGCATACAATATCATGAGAGCTACTTTGGAATATGAAGAATTAATTAATATAGACAATTAAAAGGGTTAATTCTTGGTTTTTAATTTTTAATTTTTTGAAATTGAAGTCTTTGTCCAAGAGCCACTAAATTATTGGGTTAAGTACACAATTTTGAAGGTATTTTGTTAATGATGGGACATGAGTTGAGAGCATACAATATCATGAGAGCTACCTTGGAATATGAAGAAACTTTGTTTTTCTTATTTTTACATTATGGTTGTCATTGTTTACTAATAGCTTTAGAGATTTTGTTAATTGTTATTGTTGTATTCTTTTCAAGTAGATTCACTAGGTGAAATATATGATTTTGAATAAAAGAATGAAGACAACAATCAAACTTGAAATAAAATTTGATAAAAATGATCTTGCTATGATGGTTTGATACCGAGATGATTTTGCTATGATGTTTTGATAAAATTGCAACCAATCTTGAGCACCCCTCTATTTATAAATTGAATTATTTAAATTTGAGTTTAGAAATGCTTTTAAAACAATTATTGAGACATCTTACAATGACTAGTAAACTAGTAAACAAATTGAGATTTTAATTTTTCAAATTTTGAAGTTATGGAGTAAATTCACGATTGTATAATTGTTGGGAAAATTTGGATCTCCTAACTATAATTTAGAATGGTGGGAAATAATCATAGCAAGTATAGAGAAGTACATGATATTCCAAAATTAATTTACATAGGAATATGGTAGTTGTAAATAAATTTTGCCTATTTGTGACAATAGAAGCTTAGCACTATTGTTTAGATAACAATTTTTAGTAGAAAAAAAAAATAAAAAAAAATTGGAACATGGATTCATGGGACATAATTTTATTATTATTATTATTTTTATGTGGAAAACATTCTAAGGGAGAGGGAATGGGTTGGGGGTTAAGGGCACCAAGCACTCCTTTCTTACTCTAGTAAGTTGATTGATTAAGTGTTCATGGAGAATTATAGCCAGGGTGGGTGCGGAAAATTGCAGAGTAGTTTCATGTAGGTGGCCCCTACAATTCTAAGGCTAGTGGGTGATTAATGGTAGCTCCCCTTATTTCACCATAGTAATGCCATTACTTGCCACAATTTAGGCCTACTACAAAGAAGAGGGCTCCTATTATAGATTTTAGTGAGTGAGATTAGTTTTTGGATTGTAAGGCTCCAAATTTATAGGGTAGAAACTTTTAGAGTAATGTTAGAATGATTAGAATAATTGAGGGGGGGTGAATTAGTTATCTTCGGCTTTAGATGTACCAATTCAACTTCTAACAATTTAAACAAACTCAAATCCACTTGACCAATATAACAACTCATTTGTAATCCAACTTATTCATTCATCACTTAGCTCTTTGTTTAGTATATGTTGAATAATAGAAATAAATAATAGTAAAAAACATGCATCATGAAAATAACATTCACAAATGTATGACACCAGGTTGAATGTGAAAATCCAATTTGGAAAAAAACCCAAGTAACATGCTACCACTTTGAATCACTATTCTAAAGTGAGCTTGGTTAAGAGCCAATCTTGTTAAAGGTTACAAAACACACTGTTTTGATTAAGTGAAAACAAGTTTTGAAAGAACTTGAAACCTTGTACAAAGGGACAAGAAAGATATAATAATGAGAATCTTAAAAAAATCGTGGAGAACCCCCAGTAAATTAGAGGGACACACTAATGTTCCCAACATGAGGGAAAACAACCCAAGTCAAACATAGACCCTCAAGATTTACATTTTGGTCCCTTCATTTGAGAACGTAAAGCCATATCAAATGAAGGTTTGGAGGACTTTCCTTTTTCCCTTTTAACTGCAATCCAACCATCCTCCACCTTCCTTACAACTTTCTGCCAATCTCCACTAACCCCCAAAAACCCTCTAACCGAAGAGCCAACAATAGTGTTCTGGATAGAGTCGGTAGTAGAAGGGATAACAACAAAATTTTGACTCAAAGCAGGTAAAGAGTTCAGAACTGCAGAGTCAACAGGAAATGGATCATCAACAACACTTTGAGTCAAAACCGTAGAAGGGACAAAATGCGCAACATCCGAGAGATCAACAGAATCCTCATCCAAAGTGAGATCAGTATGCGAAGAACTATCCAACCCATCCATAACTGAAGCAACTTTTTGAATTGAATAATGATCGCCAAGAAGGTGATTTCTTCAATCTAACCTTATCAAAAGGGCAATGAGCAGCAAGATGCCCAGTATTATGACACTTCCTACATCTGAAGGGAATACCTTCATAATCGAGAAGTTGAATCTAGGAACCACTTGAAGAAGCCAACGTTATCATAGCAGGAAGCCCTCTAGAGATGTTCATCTCCACAAGGATGCGAGCATACATTGTCCTAAAGACATTGGAGGAAACCAAATCAATCATTAAGAAATTCCCAAGGGCTTCCCCCACAACCTCCAAGATTGAGTCCTGCCATAGGTGAAGGGGAAGATTCGATAATCTAACCCAAAGAGGAATCTTATCAAAGGACTCCTTAGGCAGGTTAAAAGTTAGATACCAAGGTTTGGCCATCAGGGGGAACCGTTCCCCCCAAGAGAAACCATGACACATGACGAAATCCCTATCATCAACATTAGCGAATTTCACAATAAAAAAAGACCATTGCTATAGGGTAGAGTTGAACTAAATCTAAAATGATTGGTTCCCAAAATTTGGAGATCCAAGCATGTAGATCCGCAAGAGAGGGCCAAAAAACCCTAAAATTGAAAGATAGCAGTAGTAGCAGAGAAATCCACATATGTATTAATCTTATCAACAATGTCTAATTCAAGCTCAAAGAAAAGTGGCTTACATACAGGAATAGGCACAACCACACGACTAGCCAAAGTTGGATGGAACCCCTTCCTCAAAACGAGAGTAATAATAATACTTACTTCAAAAGCTGCCACATCTGCATAGGATATAGCAGATCGACCTCCAACCACATGAGAAATGGTAGGAGAGGTGACCACAACAACATCAGATCCAATAACAACCATAGCAAGAGGGGGCCCAAGAACCCTGACAGAGGAAGCATTTGCTATAGGGAGCCTGGCCACAGTAGAGGTAGCCACCACACCACGAGCCTCCTTCACACCATTGTAGGAATTTGGAGCCGAAGCGTCACGAGAAAGAGACGAAATTTCAAAAACATGAGTGGGAGCCATTACAAAACACACTGTTAGGTGTGATCCTTTTAAAGGATTTAAGTACCCTGTTAGGAGTGACCTTGTTAGAGTTCTTTAGATCATTCCATTAGAATGTCACCTTGATTAAAGGATTTACAATATGACTATTAGGTCAACTTTTATTAAAAGATTTTATTGCCATAATGCTTAGAAAGTAACAACTAGGTTTGATCTGATAAATACAATTCACTTTGTAAGTTCACATCTCCATTCGGCTCATTTTTGGTTAATTGACTAGACTTCATCACAATCTCTATCCCTAATTTGCTTGGCAACCCTCCAAAAAACCACTCTTCACTAACTTCTCACTTTTCCTTTGCAACTCTGTTCTTCACTTGTCCTTCACAAATTTGCCAATCAACCAACATAAAACATCTCTTGTACCTCCTTAAATAGGTAGCTTTGATCTTTTTCTGCTTAAGCATAATTGTAGATCTTAGGGGTTTGATTAGATTCATTGAATCTGTCAATCGTTTTGTCCTTCAACTTTTTTTTTGAAGCTTTACATTGAATCTTCAGCTTAGATTGCTTTAACAAACTCAATTCATACATTAAATATGCCAACTCATCAATCCTTATCATTTACGCGTTTTGACCAATTCGCAAATTCCACTATGTTTGCCTCAAATCTTGATTCTTTCACAAACTGTTAATTTGCTAACACTTGACCATCATTATGTTCTTCATCTCAGTCATCACTAGGTATCTTGATCTCTATTGATTTTTTTTTGCTTGACTTACATTGACACGCTTGACTTTAGGGTTTGATTAGATTCATTGAATCTGCCAATTGTTTTGTCCTTCTACTTCTTTCTTGAAACTTCACATCGAATTTTTTCACCTTAGACCACTCTAACAAACTCAATTCAGACATTAAATATGCCAACTCATCAATCCTTATCATTTATGCATTTTGACCAATTCATAAATTCCACTATGTCGGCCTCAAATCTTGATTCTTTCACAAACTGTTAATTTGTTGACACTCGACCATCATTATGTTCATCATCTCAGTCATCACTAGGTAGCTTGATCTCTATTGATTCTGTCTTGCTTGACTTACACTAACATGCTCTACTTTCATTACATTTGATTGTTACTACAGTTTCCACTTCATTTCGCTCGACCATTACCATTGTTTGGCTAATACTGTTTTGCTAGACAATAACATAAGTTCCTTAATCTTCTACTTCAACTTCCTCATTGACCACATATTACTAGGTTAACCTTGTGTTTTACTTATCTCTTCCATACTTCATACAATGATCAAACAACAAATTATCTTGTCGAAGACTAACTGATCAAGTGTCCATTGTAATTCCAATACACTTATTGCTCTTTTCTCAACAACTTTACTAGTTTACCTTTTTATCTTTTTAAAAAAAAACCTTCTTCATCAATCAACAGATATGACACTCTACACCATTAGCAAATGTAGATTACCAATAAGGTTTGGTATTAATGACAACATAACAATTGTTCCAATTGTAGTTTCAACAATCTCCCTCTTTGGCACTCATGACAACACCTTTAGTTACCATGTGATCCGGTGGATATTTTAAGTGAAAATTGAATTGTCTTATTTCTCTCAAGAATTTGCACCATCAGAAAGATCTCGGCATCTTGATTTCAACGTAACTTGAACGGACAAAAATGGAGTTCGAATGTAGGAGTTACACTCGGTCAAAGTTTTGGTCAACAGGCAGACCAGAGAGCTAGATAGGAGGCAAAATCAGACCATCTTGAAAGTGGTCAACAATGGATTTCAAAATAAAGAGCTTGATGAGAGCTTTCCAACGGTGTTCGTTTCATAAAAAACGGAGCTCGTATGAAGAAGTTATGACTATTTGAATTTTGGAGGCAAAAGTTTAAAATGGTGACATCAGCATGATGTCACAAAATCATAAAGAGAGGTAAAACATTCAAATTAAAATTAAAATGGATATTTAATTCGAATTAAAGGAATGAGATAATGGGAGTTGAACTCCTAACCATTGGCCTCCTAAAATTAAGGCCAACCAATAGGCTATTTATGACATATGAAATATTAAGAGAAGAGTTGTTATCTATTCATAACAAATCCGCCTAATCTTATTTAATTAAGGGTATTTGTTGAAAACAAACCCTTAATTTTGGTGTGAGATCATAACAAAATAATGGTAAAAAGGGTAAATTCAAAATATGTAACCAAAATGGGAGATTATGTTGGTTAATTGTTTTAGCCCATTTTTGGCTAAATTTGATGTATAAAATGGGGGTAGTAGGCTTTGGAAAAGCATTCAGGTGGTGAGAATAGGAGAATGCTCAGGAGATTTTTGAAGACTATTCTACACGTCTAGGGCATGTTATGCTGATGTGTTTAAGGGGATGAGTCTTGGTGCATCTGTAATTGATTTTTGGAGATTAATCGGATCGGTCGTACTCTATTGGAGCCGACCCGAAGACGTAGTCATGTTTGTGGCGAACTTCAAAATCAAACTTGTTTGCACGTTCTATCTCCTTCTCTCTCAATTCTATTCATTTCACCTTAAACTCTTAAGTTTTTTATGCTTAATTTCATTTATGTACAACTGTAATAAGACTTCCGCTAATTTGATTTTATTTAAGCATTCAATACTGCAATTAGTCTAATTCCATCAATCAGATCACCATGCAATGGAAAAAGTATCCTTTGGATTTTTACTATTAGCTCCCTCTATGATTTGTATAAGATATTCATTAATATCCTTAGTTTCATTTAGAGTATCATCCATACAATCTCATATATTCTCTCTCTTTGCTTCTTTACACTTATCTCGCTAAGAAATCAATTCTATTAGCTCCATTTTTGACATCTCTCCATGATGGCAACACAACATACTTCCCCATTACACATCTTCAGATATTCATATTCTCCCTCTCGATGTAACATGATGGTAATTTTCATACTTCTCCCTTTGTGAATTAGTTATCTTCGGGTTAGATGTACCAATTCAACTTTTAACAACTTAAACAAACACATTAATCCACTCAGCCAATATAGCAACTCATTTGTAATTCAACTTATTTGTTCATCATTTAGTGCTCTGTTTAGTATATGCTGAATAACAAAAATAAATAATAGTAGATAAAATGCATTATGAAAAATAACATTCACACATGTATGACACCAGGTTTAACATAAAAATCCAATTTGGAAAAAAACACCAAGTAACATGCTACCACTTCTCACTCTTTTGAAGTGAGCTCAGTTAAGAGCAATCATGTTAAAGCTTACAAAACACACTATTAGGTGTGATCCTTTTAAATGATTTAAGTACCCTGTTAGGAGTGGCCTTGTTAGGGGTCTTTAGGTTATTCCATTAGAATATCACCTTGATTAAAGGATTTACAATATGATTGTTAGGTCAACTTTGATTAAAGGATTTTACTGCCACAATGGTTAGAAAGTAACAACTAGGTTTGATCTGATAAATACAATGTTAATGTTGTCCAAAAAAATAAAAATTTATATGGTTAGAAAGCTAAGAAGACGTGAGAGATTATGGTGGTGATTTTAGCAATACCCACTTCACCATTAGAAAACCTGATGAAGGCAAAGACAAGAATTCATCTTAGAAGATGAAAAATGTCTAAAGGAAAAAAATGGAGAGAAAACAATCTCCCAAGCATTTGGGTCATTTTCCTAGGCTATCACCAAGCCATAACCTGATTGAGTTTTGTATTACTACTTTACAAGGTTAGATTGAGGGAGGGAGTGAGGGAGAGAGATTACAAGATCATGTATTCTAATAAAAAAGTATCTATCATATCCTTGTCTCCATCCCATCCTCTCTCTACGTCACCCCTTGTCTCTCATTTTCACTCTTTATCCTATCCCTATCTCTCTCTCACTCTTTATATCGTATCCCCTAATCTCTCTCTTCGTCCTCTCTCTCTCTCTCCCTCCCCTACCCCCCTCCCTCTTTCTCCTATCCCCTTCTCTCTCTCTCTCTCTCTCTCTATATATATATATATCTTTTCCCCAAACCTCACTTTCCCCCTCCCTCTTTGTGAATCTCTCTCTCTCTCTCTCTCCCTCCCTCCCTCCCTCTCCTCCTTGTCCCTCTCTCTCTCTCTCTCTCTCTCTCTCTCTCTCTCTATCATATCCTTTAATTTTTCTATCCATCCCATCCTCTCTCTGTCTCCCCTTTCTCTCTCTCACTTTTTCTATCATATCCTCTAATTCGTCTATCCATCCCATCCTCTATCTCTCTCATCCCCTTCTCTCTCTTACTCTTT